>CM066031.1:1764964936-1765484927 GCA_033557465.1 Ichthyophis bannanicus
GCACTCCTGGTGGTCAAGGAGGGCTACCTCCTCCATCTGGCCCAAGCATCTCTCCCTTTCTTCCTGGGAGAGCCCCTCGGGACCTTCTACTGAAGGAATTGGCAGGTCTTCTCAAGGACAGAGTGGTATAATCAGTCCCTCACCATCTCAGGGGCAAGGGGTTCTACTCCAGGTACTTCCTCATACCAAAAAGGACAAGGGGCCTAAGGCCTATCCTCAACCTGCGCAATCTGAACAGGTTCCTGGTGAGGGAGAAGTTCAAGATGCTCTCCCTTGGAACATTGCTTCCTTACCTCCAGCAGGGAGATTAGCTATGCTCCATCGACCTGAAGGATGCTTATACTCACATCCTCATTCACCCCAAACACAGGCAATACCGAGGTTCATGGTGGGGGGAAGCCACTACCAATACAGGATGCTGCCCTTCGGCTTGGCTTCTGCCCCAAGAGTCTTCACCAAGTGTCTGGCAGGCGTGGCTGCCTCCCTCCACTCCCAAGGGGTCTTTCTGTTCCCCTACCTGGACGAAGGGAGGCACAGCCTCAGAGATACAGCAGGCAACTACACGCACCATCCAGGTCCTGCAACATCTGGAGTTCATAATAAATTACCCCCAAATCCCACCTCCTCCCAACCCAGTGTCTGGAGTTCATAGGGGCAAGACTAGACACTCTCCTGCAAGGGACCGAGTCGACCACCCCAGGGCATTGGCCTGGGACATACAACATCATCCCTCAGTGTCCGCTCAGCATATGCTATGCCTTCTCGGGCACATGGCCTCCACAGTCCATGTCACCCCTGCCGCCCGCCTCCACTTAACTATTTTACAGGGAACATGGGCAATGGAAGGTTATCTCCAAGTTATAAAGCCCTGTTCAATGTAATTTAAGTTTGTTCAATGTAAACCGCCTTGATATCATGAAAGGCGGTATATAAGAAATGTTAAATAAATAAATTATGGCTATGGACACTACTGGGCTATTAGAGTACTATCTCCTCTGGACCCTCCAGATGTTTTACTGGCAAAACGAGCACTTTTCAGATGCTTATTCATGCCCTGGAGCAGGTGTAGACTTGGATGAGGGCAGAGACATGCTGGTCATTTCTACTACTACTACTACTACTACTACTACTACTGAATATTTGTATAGTGCTACAAGACATATGCAGCTCTACACAGGCATATGTAAAAGATAGCGCCTGCTCATGAGAGCTTACAGTCTAGTCAAGACAGACAACACAGTAGCTGTAGACATGGGATACATCTAGAGGGAATGGTAAAGAAACACAAAAGAGATCAGGTGAGTCAAGATCTAAAGGCGGCAGCGAAGAGGTGAGTTTTCAGCCTGGATTTGAAAAGGGTGAGAGAAAGCGTCTGACGTACAGACTCAGGTACTGTAGTTTATTCCAGGCATAAGGAGTAGCAAGGTGAAGTTGGCAATAGAAGAGAAGGGTACAGATAGAAGCAATCTGCCAGAAAGCATAGTTACTCACCTATAACAGTTGTTTTCCGGGGACAGCAGGAATCAGTCCTCACATATGGGTGACATTGGCATCGACAGAGCCCTCGCGGAAGCATTGCCCTAGCTTTCCAAGAAAATCTTTGGAAGATGCCACCATACATGTGTGGTCCCATTCCCAGTCAGATGACATAGCTAAAGCTGGCAAAAATAAAATATGGCAGAGAAGCAATTCCAAGGGAAGGAGGGAGGGTTGTGACGACTGATTCCTGCTGTCGCCGGAGAACATCTGTTACAGGTGAGCAACTATGCTTTCTCCAGGAACAAGCAAGAAGTCAGTCCTCACATATGGGACTCCCTAGCGACAGGCTACTGAAAGCGCATAGAAAAAAATCACGGCTACCCCCAGGGGAACCGTGAGCAGTAGCAATTGAGTTTGCAGACTGCAGTAGGATCCTTGTGTCCGAAGGAGGCGATGCTCTGGTAGCCTGAACACAGAAGGGTCAGAGGGTAGGAGTTGCCTAGACCCTGAAAAGATTACGGAGCATGGCCTGGCCGAAGGCACTGTCCCGTTGGGACTCCCTCTTCAGGCAGTAATGAGCTGAGAAGGTATGGACTGAAGACCAGGTGGTGGCCCAGCAGATGTCCGCAATAGGAATGGAGTGCAGGTTTGCCACAGAGGCCATCATGGCCCTGACACGGTGCGCTGTGGTCCAGCCTTCCATCGGGAGCCCCATCTGCTCATAGGTAAGGGCAATACAGTTTGCCACCCAGGTAGACAGTGTACGTTTGGCCACCGCTTCCCCCAATCTACTGGGGTCATACGAGACAAAAATCTGAAAAGCTTTACGGTGGCCTTGTGTCCGTAGAGAGACAGTGCCCTCTTACAGTCCAAGGTATGGAGGACCGTTTCCGCACTACTGGCATGAGGTCGTGGGAAGAAGGTGGGCAGAACCATTGAGGTGCCAAGGTAATCTCAAAAGCTCGACTAACCGACCACGTGACCCCAATAAAGTTAGAACTACATTGGCTCCCCATAAATAGCCGAATAAAATATAAAATCCTACTAACAACCTTTAAACTCCTCAACGACATCTCCCCCTCACACCTGTCCACCCTGCTACACGCTCCATCGGAAACAAGAACGCGCAGACAAAACGCAACCCACTCACTCAACATAAAAACATCCATCAGAAAAACAAAGACAACCACAAGTGCTAGAGCCTTCTCCTTTACTGCCCCTACTCTCTGGAACAAACTCCCACTATCCCTTCGCATGATGAAAGACATTTATCAATTCAAAAAAGAACTCAAAACCTACCTCTTCACCAACCATTTTGAAATCCCCTACCACCAGAGAACCTCCCCCCAACAATCACAGAAACACACCCACATAACTCAAGATATAACAAATGACTAATGTAGACAGACCTTTCACTACCAATCCATTTATTCTATGCAAAATGCCTTATGCAAAATGTTGTTTATTGCTCCTTGTATATAGTTCCATGTAATTAGTTCTACTACTGTTCTATGCAATGTTACCTGTATATAGTTACAAAAACAAATTTGTTCTATGTAAAGTATACAGAGATATACAAAATTGTTAACTGTTCCATGTAAACCGTCCTTGATCTCTGGAAGGGGTGGTATAGAAGAAATTGATAAATAAATAAATTGAGGTGAAAGGATGATACCACCTTCGGGAGGAATTTGGGGTGTTTGTGAGCACAATCCTATTTCTGTAGAATCTGGTGTAAGGTGGCTCTCCCACTAAGGTTTGAAGCTCGCTAACACTGCGAGCTGAGGTGAGTGCAACCAGGAACACCACCTTCCAGGAAAGATATCGCAGATGGCAGGTAGCCAGATGCTTGAAAAGTGGGAAGGTAAGCTGTGCCAGTACCACATTGAGGTCCCACTCAGTCACCAGTGGGCGCACTGGGGGTTTTGAAAGGAGGCCCCTCATGAAGCGGGTCACTAAAGGCTGGACCGAGAGGGGTTTCCCATCCACTGGGTGATGATGTGCTGCCAAGGTGCTGAGATACACTCTTACAGAGTTCGATTTGAGCCCGGAGCGGATGAGATAGAGAAGGTACTGTAGCACCAACTGCACTGGGCAGGAACATGGGCTAAACTCATGCTCCGTGCACCAGAGAGAAAACCTGCGCCACTTGAAGCCGTATGTTTTCCTGGTAGAGATCCTATGGGAGGCAAGCAGGATCTCTTCCACTTCCTCCGAGAGCTTGAAGGGGGCTAGGATCAGCCTTTCTGCAGCCATGCCGTCAGTAACAGGGACCCCAGATTAGGGTGCAGGAGAGAGCCCCCCTCCTGAGACAGGAGCCCTGGGGAGCTCCCTAAAGGGATGGGGGTCTCCACCGACAGCCAGAGGAGTAGTGGAAACCACGGCTGCCTGGGCCATTGAGGGGCTATCAGGATCTGCGAAACCTTGTCATGGAGGGTCCTGAACAACATCTTGGCAATTACTGGCATGGGTGGGAAGGCGTACAAGAGGCCTTCTGACCATAAGATGAGAAAGGCATCTGCCACCACCTGGGAAGTGTGGGCTTGCCTGGAGCAGAAGCAGGGCAACTGGTAGTTGCCTGGGCTGGCAAACAGGTCTATCCATGGTTCCCCCCAGAGGCAAAAGAGCCAGCTGGCCACTCTGGGGTCCAGCTACCACTCGTGCGGCTGGAGGACCATGCTTAATCTGTCGGCTGGTGAGTTGTCCTGGTCTGGCAGGTATATTTCGCTGCACCCACTATATGGAATCAGCTCCCTGTTGACCTGCGGCTAACCCAGGACATGAAAAGTTTCAGGAAAGAGTTAAAAACCCACCTATTTAAATGCTATTACAACCAGCCATAAGTCACAGAATCCAGGAAAACGTAACAAAGTAAACTGATAAATACGTACATTGTAAATCCGCCTTATGTAACCATGTATAGACAAGTATAATGTGATTTCCTCAATCTGTAAATATGTATTATATAAATGTAAATATGTTTACCCCCAAAACTTTAACCATGTGTGCCGTGACCCCCAAGTCATCTATGTATATACTCCCCCACCCTGTCCTGATCGACTTCCCCAAAAGAAGAATCAAACCGCTACTGATCGCTGGAAGCAGCGGTATATAAATGTGTTCTAAATAAATAAAATAAAATAAAGAGGATGCCCTGCTGTGCTGCATAGAAGCAGAGGGCCATCGCTTCTTGGCAGAAGGTGCAGGACCCTGTTCCTCCCTGTTTGATCACACAGAACATAGCCACCTGGTTGTCTGTTTGAACCAACACCGGTTGGTGCCATAGGTAGGGACAAAAAGCTTAAAGGGCTAGGTGTATCACCTGCAAACCCAGGAGGTTGATCTGCAGGTTGCTCTTGGTTTGCAACCAGCTGCCCTGGGTGTGAAGTTATTTGCAATGGGCTCCCCACCCCAGCCCAGAGGCATCTTTTGTGAGAACCCTTAAGGGTCATGGGGCCTGGAAGGACATCCTTGCCGCAAGATCATGTCTGTTATATTAATTAATTACCCTGTTATCCGAGTTGTATTTCCTGTTTTTTCTGTAAACACAAAGTACCGTTGAATTGTGTAACTCCTTGTTTATTGTAAACCGCGCTGATGCTGAATAGTGCGGTATATAAGAGACTATAAATAAATAAGGTACTGGGGGTTCTGCCACCTGATGAATCCTTAGGACTCTGTTCTGGAGATGGCCTGTACCCTGCATCCACTGATCCTGCAGGCACCACTGTGCCTGTGGGACTAGAAACCCCAGTCCTTCTGGCCCAAGGTTGCTGTCTTCTAGTGGGATTTGAACCCTGACCTTCTGGCCTGAGGTACCTTGCCCAACCACTAGGCCACTCCTCCTTGCTAGATATTGGGGAAACCTGATTAGGTGCTGCCAAACATCTCCACTAGCAGATTGGAAGGCTAGATGAATCCCCTGTCTGGAATACCATTGCCGGGACGTCTATGTAGACATCCCCGTTGACATCCATATTGGGCACATCCCCATTTCTGAAATCATGACTAAACTTGGACGTGCCCAGCCTTTTTTGAAATATTCTCACCTGGACATCCCAGATATCATTTTTAAAATATGCTTTCACAAGTAGGAGAAAATAAGGGGATATTTGTATTTTTAATTGTATTAATATTTTGTTGTAAGTTGCTTCAGACATATACGTGGAAGCAGTTAGCAAATGTAAATAAATTAGATAAATCTATTTAGAAAACCACAGCATTTAAAAAGAGAAGTGATCACTGAAATGCCAATTATTTACCCAGGACAGCACTGTGGTAAAAAAAAAAAAACTGTGCATGAAACATAAAAAAAACCAAAAAAACAAAGAGGGGATGAGGATCCTTGCAAAAAAGGTTTTCAGGTGGATAATTAAGAATTATTGGAAAGATTTTGTTTATTATCGTCTTTATGCAAATTAAATTATCTCCTGTTGTCCTGACAGCTTATACAGATTCTCAAGTAGAGGGCCATAGAAAAGGATCAGTTAATTAACAGCAGTATAGTAAGTGCATTGGTCAAATACAAGATTTCAGGTGCTGTTGATCCTGCCAGCTACAAACTAACACTACCCACATTTATCAGCACTGATCTTGCTTAGAAATTGAATTTCTGCAATGAGGCCTAGGCTGCAGACATTGGAATCATTTTGTGCTGTAAGCTGCACGCAACTTAGGGAACCATTTAGAAGAGTGTAATAAATGCTCAGAGGTTGGGCTCTTTCCAGTAATGTGATGCATTACGCCGTGATCCATGGTAAATAACTTCCTAACCAGACATTTTTACCGTCACACCCTGAAGACCTGGAATCATTATTCATCGTAGACACTGTAGTGACGGTGTCAGGGAGGGCAATTTTAAAAGGTAAAACAGTGTATCACCTGCAGAAATGAGGGTTGATAAAATTGTCTGCCCTATACTGTATGTGGGTAAAAGTGCGTGCCTAGTGCCATTTCATGCGCACTTTTACCTCCTGCAGGAGGTGGTGTGCAGGAAAGGTGGGGAGTTCGAACTGCATAAATACTTCTGCATATTTAAACCTGTACATGCAGCTTTCCTCTGAAAAAGTATTCTCCCTGGTTAGTAGATGTAAATGTGTTTGTGTGCATATCCTGGGATAGCTTTCAGAACGCAAGTGCCAATGTCGTTTCACTTTGGAAAGCCCATGCTTTGCGCACATGTAAGCGGCTATAGTAGCGGTTCTCAACCTGTGGGTCACGACTCCTATGGGGGTCGCCACAGGATTTAGCGGGGGTCGCCTCGCCTCACCTCACTCCGCCGTTAAAAAAAAAAAAAAGCACCCAAGTTGCTGCCGCTGACGAGTCCGCTTCTCGGCAGCGGCAAACTCACCGCCTCCCAGTCCCTTCTAATGCAGCCGCGGCTCCCTGCCTTTTAGGGAACCGCGGCTGTGCCAGTAAAACCGCTGTGCAGCCTTCCTGTCTTGACGGGCTCCATGCAGCATTGTCCCGCCTCCAAAGGAAATTGTTTATCACTTCCTTTGGAGGCAGGACAATGCTGCACAGAGCCCGTCGAGAGATGGGAAGGCTCTGCAACGGTTTCACAGGTATAGCCGCGGTTCTCTAAGAGACAGGGAGCCGCGGCTGTAGAAGAACAGCAGGGCAGCAGCAGGCAGACAGGGAGAGGGGAGGAGGGGGCAAGGAACCTGCAAAGGGGCTGACATGGAGGGATGGATGGAGGGAGGGAGGGCTCTGACATGGACAGGGAGGCTGACATGGAGAGAGGGGGGCTGACATGAATGAAGGGAGGGAGGGGGGCTGAAATTGATGGATGGAGGGAGAGGGCTGACATGGACAGAGGGGGGCTGGGAGGGAGGGAGGGCTGACATGGACAGGGGGGCTGACATGGAGGGATGGAGGGAGGGAGGGAGGGCTGACTTGGAGAGAGGGGGGCTGACTTGGAGAGAGGGGGGCTGACTTGGATGGAGGGAAGGAGGGAGGGGAGGGCTGACATGGAGAGAGGGAGGGAGGGAGTGGTGGCTGACATTGATGGAGGGAGGGGGCTGACATGGACAGAGGGGGGCTGACATGGGGGGAGGGGGGCTGACATTGATGGATGGATGGATGGAGGGAGGGACAAAGGGAAGAGACAGGGGGACATACTGTACAGACGGGCAATAAATGCTGGACATAGGGGAGAGACAGTGCGGGTTAGGATTATAATGGGCAGATGGAGGGGGCTAGGACTGGTAATAGGTTGATTAGGGAAGGCTAGGACTGGGAATGGACTGATCAAGGGGGGTTGGGACTGGTAATGTGCTGATAGGGGGGTAGGACTGGTAATGGACTGATGGGGGGCTAGCACTGGAAATGAGCTGATCGGGGAGGTTAGGACTGGAAATGGGCTGATGGGGGGGGGGGGGGCGCAAGACTGGTAAAGGGCTGATTAGGGGAGCCTAGCACTGGTAATGGGTTGAGGAGGGACTAGCACTGGAAATGAGCTGATTAGGGGAGGCTAGCACTGGTAATGGGGTTGAGGAGGGACTAGCACTGGAAATGAGCTGATTAGGGGAGGCTAGGACTGGTAATGAGATGATGGGGGGGGTAGGACTGGTATTGGGCTGATTAGGGAAGGCTAGCACTGGCAATGGGGTTGAGGGGGGACTAGCAGTGGAAGCGAGCTGATTGGGGGGCTTCGACTGGGAATGGGCTGATTGTGGGGAGGTGAGGATAGAGCTGCTGGCCCTGGAAGAAGACTGGGGGTTAAGGCTACAAATGGGCTGGTACGAGGGGATGGGAGAATGGAACTGGAAGGGAGTGGATCTGAGAGGGGCTGCCATGGTAATTGTACTAGAAGGGACTGGTCAGTGGGGAAGGAGGGGGACTGGAAAGGAATGGACACCAGTGGCAGTCATGGGAATGCAAGTTGACATTGGAAGGTACTGAGAGTGAGGACTGGAAAGGGGCTGATACTGGGGATGGTTACTGGGACTGGAAATAGGCTGATGGAAAGAAGTGAAGAAAACGAAAGAAGAGATAAGAAATGGCAGATGGACCATAGACCACAGAAAGAGAGCTAAGAGAAGACAGGAAAGCAGAAGCCTCAGATCGGGACCAGCATGATCAGAGAATAAATTGGTCAGACAACAAAGGTAGAAAAAATAATTTTATTTCATATTAGTAATTTGACTACAAAATCATCATAATTTTGAAATCAAATATTGTTACTTGTTATTGTGATTAATTATTGTGGTTTAAATAAGTAAATTTTATAAATAAAAACATATTGCAAAGGCCTATAATATATTAATAATTCAACAAATGATTACAGCGACAATGCGTTAATGGTAAAGGAAGAGAGACGCATTTGATTTTATCATTGGGGGTCACCACAAGTTGACCAATGGTAAAAGGGGTCACGGTACAAAAAAAGGTTGAGAACCACTGGGCTATAGAAATACCACTTTTGTGGAACAGTGAATTACATCCTTCACAGGAACGATGGATATATTTTACTTATGTGTTCACTCTAGCATCATAACTTTTCTAGTTTAGTGTTTGCCTGCCGTACTGTACTGCAATAGTCACACACACACACACACAC
The DNA here is from genome assembly GCA_033557465.1 of Ichthyophis bannanicus. Taxonomy (NCBI): domain Eukaryota; kingdom Metazoa; phylum Chordata; class Amphibia; order Gymnophiona; family Ichthyophiidae; genus Ichthyophis; species Ichthyophis bannanicus. The sequence goes on from CM066031.1 coordinate 1,764,973,977, forward strand.
ACACACACACACACACAATTCTACAGGAGTAGGCTCTAGAAAAAGTGGCCATTGCTTCTAGACACTAGAGGCCTCTTTTACTAAAGCCCAATAGCTAGTTAACAGGCATTTTAATGCACAGTTGCAGGCAGTTAGGAACACTAATGCCCAATAGTGTTCGCCTTCGCATGTTAAATGCACGGTAATCAGCGATCATGGGATGGGGCGGAGAGTGGGCATGGGGAGTACATTGCTGCTAGCATCAAGGCAATTGCTGTGCACTCGGTGGCAATGTGACTCCTAGTATGGGTTCACCGAACGACTCCTCTATAGGGATTGTTAAATGACCCTGACCTAGTGGAGAGCATGTTAGGGAAACCCTTCCTGCATTCGCTGCTGAGGACATACTGAACACACCCCCAGTAGCTAAGCTGTGGCCTGCGCCATTAACATTCATGAGATCAGTGCGTTAATGACATATCCATAACAGCCTTTAGTAAAAGGGGCCCTAAATATTTCAGGAGGGGATATTCAAAGGAGTCACTTTGCAATAACCAGTTGTTGCTCGGGCTGGGCTCATGTCCATTCCATCTCCTGAAGGTGCCTGTAGTCCTCCTAGCTTAGTCTGCTCTCAGAGTCCAGAAACCACACTTTATGGCCTCCACAAGCAGGGAGGTCTATCTTTGGGGTTCCCCTGCACATTAGGGTGAGTGATCCAATAGTCCCAAAGTCCGCATTTGGTGGGATCCTTTCCCATGCTGGGGTCTGCCCCCTCTCTCTGCGGCAACTGTCTCCTCCCTGGGTCCAAACTAACCCTCACAGGGTCCTTAGTAGCAACATAAAATGTGGATGATTTGCAAATTGACTTCCCATTGTCTTTCAGTTTAGACAAACATACATATCCAACATCACAGTAAATTCCTCCTACCCCTGGTTCAGATGGGGTGAGTCCCAGGTGTGGAATTATCTTGACGCCCTGCCACCTCCCACGTAGCTGCTTGTTGCTACAACCACCTCAAGTCTGGTGGGTTATCCACCAGCTGAATTGAATGTCCATGTGGTGTCTCTTCAGGGATTAGCTGTTCATTGTTTCCTAGCTCCATCTCCTCCTCCTGCTGGGGGTCTATCTCCACTGAGGTCTGGGGCAAGTCCTTCACCTCCCTTTACACCTCCCTCTCATCCCAGGTGTTGTCAGGGAGCTGAGTCCTAGGCCTTCTGGCTGGGGAGAGAACAGGGGGTCCAGGCCCTTCCTCGGCCCCTGGGCGTCCTCATCAGCTGCTCTAGAGGGGGCCCTCCTGAATGGGTCCATACCCCCAGAGCAGGGACTGCCTGGTGTCCTCTGGGACTCCGGTGGTGATGGGACATACACCCCGTCACACTAGGCAACTGCTCAGTATCATCACTGCCCAGTTATCCCTGGCTGCTGCCCAAACAACACATGCAGCAGCGGCACCCATGAATAGCGCCACTGAATATCCCAGACTAACCATGTTAATCCCTTCGAATATTCAAGCCCAAAGTATTTTTCACTGTGTAAATTCTGAAAATATAACTTACATTCCTTTGTGAACACACATGACCTAATGATGCTTAACCACTTTGTGCAGATGGTTGAAAGGACTGGAAGATGACAGTCAGGAAACAGATGTTCATTACAACTCTCTGACCGGAGAAGGAAACTTCAACTGGCGCTTTGTATTTCCATTCCATTACCTCCCAGCTGAAAAGCAAATGGTTGTCAGCAAGAGAGAGAATATATTCTCCTTGGAGAAGACAGAACGCAAAATCCCAGCCGTTCTTCTGCTCCAGGTCTGGGATTTTGAAAGGCTTTCCTCTGATGACTTTCTGGGTAAGAACAATGCTAAAACTGACAGCAGATTTTTATGGTAGATTAATGAATAAATTTCTAATGCCAGTTCTTTTTACTTCTAAAGAATTTTGGTAACTTTTCCTCCAACTATACTGATATTTTATCAATTTGCAAGAGCGACGGTAGGGTTGATCTAAGCAGCTTGATATTCAAAACGATTTATGCGGTTAACCACATACAACATCAATACTGAAAATTTTGCAGCAATGAGCGGATAAAATGTAATTGGACAACACACCTGGTTAAATGTATCCAGTAAACTGGAGAAGAGCAAGGGGTGGGGCCAACGGATAGCCAGATACTGCCAGTATTTGGTGCTAACCAGTTGACTTTGTCAATACAAGTAGGACCACATAAATAGCTGTCCTAACTTGTTTGGATAATATATTCATCTAAGTTTAGGACCACATATTAATTCAGCGGTCCTACTTAAATGGATAGGTTGTTTGAAAATCCGGCATAAACGATAAGTGGCTAAGCCATTCATTTATCTTTATGCAACAACTGTTCCAATGAGTTTACCAAAAGGATCAAGAAAATAACTCCTCCAAAAACATCCTATGCATTTAAATATGACAACATAATAGATGACAGCAGATAAGGATCATTGAGCTCTAAAGATTCTGCCTATATCATTCTAGTTAGATATCTCCAAATATCAGCCACACAAATTTGACCCATATTGCTCTTGCTCTGGTCATCATATATTTCTTTCTGAGGATTTCTGAGAACAGACAAAGCCTTTGCTGGGAAATTTGTTGGCATAAAGCTTGGGTTAGATGAGAGTTTGTGGGTTGATTGATAAATTATATGTTTTAATTTCATTAAAAAGTAAAAAATTAGTTATTAGCTTGGTTAAAAAGTCTAAAATCTATTTATCCTAGCTTTATTTAGCTCGTTACAGCCTTAGAACAAAAAAATAACTATTAGATTAGTTTAAAAGTCTAAAAGGCATTTGCCTAGCTTTATTTAGTCCTTTCCCACCCCCTCCCAACTCCTATCCACCCCAGCATATCCCTTGATTTATAGTCAGTTATCCCATTTAAGAGGACAAGAGAGAAATGTGTCACTATAAGGTATTTTCATCAGTAAGTGATGCACCCTAAACAACAAATTGCAGTCCAAAAGAAGTAAACACTAAATAATAGCATAAAATTCACCAAATAATCTTTAAGGCCATTATATTAGTTTAACAACTTTAAATAACTCTGCAAATCACCAATACTAAGATGCAGACAATAGTGCAGTAGCGAGATGGGTGCTATTCAGTCTTTTGCATTGAATATCACATGTATGATTATCTCCTAAATGGTGAGAGTGAGAGGTTATATGTATGTAATTGGTGCAAAGAGCTCCTAGTTCTCAGAGAACGAGTCTGATCTATGGAGGGTAAAGTAGCAGACTTTGAAGAGCTAAGGCATACTGAGAGGAAACCTTCAGAGGCAAAATAGAGAAATCCAACCTCGTTTGGTAGCCCCTATGCTGCTTTGGAGGAGAGAAGTCACCAGGAAGGAGTGCATCACCTCGTATCACAGGAAGCAATCCTGTAACGAGGACCTACCCTCCAGAAGGCACAATATACTCACACAAAGAATATGTTTCCAGAGGCTTCTCCCCAGGAGGGAAAGGTTAGGACACACATTTTATTTCACAATTCAATCATTAGCCATGTAAATAACTGTGTTGCTGGTGAGTATGAGGATCACTTCATCGTTTGCCTGCCTGGTGCAAAGATGGCAGACCTCATGTATCACCTAGTTAAGATGTTAGACAGTGCTGGGGAGGAGCCAGCTGTCCTGGTACATGTGAATGCCAACGACATGGGAATGTGTGGGAGGTTGCTCTGGAAGTGAAATTTAGACTCTTAGGTACAATGCTGAATCCCAGAACCTCCAGGGTAGCATTCTCAGAAATGCTCCCCAATCTATGCACAGGACTCAAGAGGCAGGCAGAGCTTCAGATTTTCAATAAGTGCATACAATGATGGTTCAGGGAGAAGAGATTTATATTTGTTTAAAAGTGTGAAAACTCTTGGGGGAAATGACTCTGAAATGGAGGGAAACCATGCTGCTGGCTCTAACGTTTAAACTAGAACCTAGGGAAAATGCATCCCTTCATGACTTCTGATCCCTGCACCCTCCCAAGGCATCCAAACTCCCCAATCTCCCCCACCTGACCCTCCAGCTTAAAGAAACCCCTTGAGGACCTCCCCAGGTAGACCCCCCCCCCCCATCTCCAATCCTATCCCCCAGATCTTATCCCTCGAGACCTGCCTTTGTCTTGTAGTTTTAAACCTGATCACTGTACTAGCCCCCCACCAGCAGAAGCATCAATGGAGGACTTCCACACAGCAACAAGTGGCTTAGCGGGAATGCTGCTTGTAGATCAGTAGTACAAATTTGAACTGCATGCGGAAACAGATAGGGATCCAATGAAGTGACTTTAGAAGATGGGCTGTATGAGCAATGTGACCCTGTTTGAAGATTAATTGTGCAGCTGAATTTTGAATGGATTGAAGGGGGAGATAGATGATTCATTGGGAGACTAGCGAGGAACAGGTTGCAATAGTCTAAACAGGAAGTGGATAAGAGGTTTGGTAGTGGATAAGAGGTTTGGTAGTGTGTTCAGAAAGGAAGGAACAAATTTTGCTGATGTTATATAGAGGGCCGACCCATCTACTAAACGATCTAGGCGGCTGCCTAGGGCAGTCAACCTGAATGAGCGGCTTTGTGCTGCTGTTTTGTTGCCTGCAGCAGGCCATGTGCTTTGGCACACTAAATCTGCTTCTGACCCCCCTCCAATGAAACTTACTGTTGAAGGGTTGTCAGAAGCGACAGGCCGTGTGTGCTGAAGTACATGGCCTGCCGCGGGCAACAAAGTGATGGCACAAAGCCACCACTTTTAAAACACTGCCACTGCTGCTCACCTCCCCCCAAGGTAGAATCGGCAGGAGTGGGATGCAGCAGTGGTGCCACTTGGCAGGGACAGCATGGCGCAGGTAGGAGGGCGGTGTGGCCAGGGTTTCTGCCTGGGCCGGCAGAAACTGTTGGGCCAGCCCTGGTTATAGAGAGAGAAATGACAGGTTTTAGCTATCTGTTGGATGTGTGACGAGGAGGAGAGACAAAAGTCAAAGATGAATCCAAGTTTTCAAGCTGAGGAGACAGGAAGGAAGACAATGTTATCCACAGAAACAGAAAAAGGAAAATGGGGGAGGTGGATTTAGGAAGAAAAATAAGAAGCTCCACCTTGGCCATGTTCAGTTTCAGATGGTGGTGGGACATCTAGGCAGCAATGTCAGACAAGCAATGCCCCTCCTTTTTTCTTTCTTTTGGAATGCATACATTAGAACTTTCTCTAGCTCATATTGTTTCTCTCTTTCTTTCTCTTCCTGCCTCCTTACTTTCCCCATTTCTACAGTACTCCTTTCTGTCCTCCTTAGGCAGAAGACCCGGCTGTGCCACAACCACCCCCCCCCCCCCTCTGCGTGTTGAGCCACACCACCCTTCCCCCAAGTGGTGAGCCGCACCACACTACGCCGCTGTCCCCAGCTGCTGCTAATGCTGTCGGTGGGGTTGGGGGGACAGTGGCTCGGCTTGGCAGTAGGTCATGTGCTTCAACACACATGGCCTGCCACAGGCCACTACCACTGAACTTAGTCACTTCTCCCCCCACCACCAGAATCAGCAGCAGCGGAGGGGGGGCAGCAGCACAGCTCAGTGCATGGGGGGGGGGTGGCAGGCCAAGTCTGCTGAAGCACATGGCCTGCCACCCACAGAGGTCTGCCACCCTAGGTGGCTGCCTAGTGGACGGGCTGGCCCTGGCTCTAGCATGGGGTTTCAGATTGACCGCATGAGCTGAAGTTTGAAGCTAAGTAGTGCTGTTGTTATGCTGCAGTCTCTTTGATGGATTTTGTGGGTGTTTCTTACCCAGGGAGGTCGCTGATGCAAAAGGGGCAACTGGGTCAGAGTAAGGTCCATCAAGCCCAGTATCCTGTTTCCAACAGTGGCCAATCTAGGTCACAAATACCTAGCAGGTCCCCATAAAGGTACACAAGTTCCACAATGCTTGTCCTGGGGGCAAGCAGTGGATTTCCTGGGTCCTCTTTAATACTGGTTTATGGACTTTCCTCCAAACCTTTTTTAAACCCAGCTACACTATCAGCTTTTACTACATCCTCCGGTAACAAATTCCAGAGTTTGATTACGTATTGAGTGAAAAATATTTTCTTTTATTAGTCTTAAATGGGATGCACTGTAGCTTCATTGCGTATCCTCTAGTCTTTCTAATTTTTGATGGTGTAAACTATCAATCTACGTTTACCCGTTCCACTCCATTCATTAATTTATAGACTTCTATCATATCTCCCTCAGCTGTCTCTATTCCAGGTTGCAGAGCTCTAACCTTTTAAGCCTTTCCTCATAAGGGGATTCTTACATCCCCTTTACCATTTTGGTGGCCCTTCTCTGTACCTTGCTGTACCTTTTCTAATTCTGCTATATCCTTTTTAAGATACAGCGACGAGAACTGCACACAATATTCAAGATGGTTTGCACCATGGAATGATACAGAGGCATTGTAATATCCTTTGTATTATTCTACATTCCTTTCCTTATGATTCTTAGCATTCTATTTGCTTTCTTGGTCGCCACTGCACACTGGACTGAGGGTTTCAATGTGTTATCCACAATGACACCTAAATCTTTTTCCTGGGTGGTGGTTCCTAATGTGGAACCTTTCATCGGGTAACCATAGTTTGGGTGGTTCTTTCCCAGGTTCATAACTTTGCACTTGTCCATATTAAATTTCATCTGCCATTTGAACATTCAGTCTTCTAGTTTATCAATGTCCTCTTGCAATTTTTCACAATCCTCTTGGCTTTTAACAACTTTGAATAATTTTGTGTCATCTGCAAAGTTGATCACCTCACTCGTTATTCCCATTTCCAGGTCATTTATGAATATTTTAAAAAGCAGCAGACCCAGCACAAATGCCTGGGGTACTTCACTATTCACCTTTCTCCATTGGGAAAATTGGCCATTTAGCCCTATCCTCTGCTTTCTATCTGTTTAACCAGTTCCTGATCCACAATACTACACTGCCGCCAATCCCATGACTTTTTAATTGCGCCAAGAGTCTCTCATCATAAGAACATAGATATGCCATACTGGGTCAGACCAAGGTCCATCAAGCCCAGTATCCTTTTTTCCAACAGTGGCCAATCTAGGTCATAAGTACCTAGCAATTTCCCCAAAAGACACAGGTTCCACAATGCTTGAATTGGGTCAAGCAGTGACATCTTGGGTCCCTTTTAATAATGGTTTATGGACCTTTCCTCCAGGAACTTGTTCAACCCTTTTTTAAATCTGGCTACACTAACAGCTTTTACTACATCCTCTGGTAACAAATTCCGGAGTTTGATTACACGTTGAAAGAAAAAATATTTTCTTTTATTAGTCTTAAATAGGTTACCCTGTAGCTTCATTACATGTCCCCTAGTCTTTCTATATTCTCATGTCATAAACAATCGATCTACGTTTACCCGTTCTACTCCATTCATTAATTTATAGACCTCTATCATATCTCCCCTCAGCCGTCTCTTTTGTCAAAGCTTTCTGAAAATCCAGATACACTATATCGACTGGCTCACCTTTGTCTACTTGTTTATTCACACTTTCAAAAAAATATAACAGATTGGTAAGGCAAGAACTTCCTTTTTAGCCATGTTGGTTTTCTCCCACTAAACCTTGACTATCTACATGTTCAGTAATTTTGTTCTTTATAATGGTTTCCACCATTTTGCCCAGTACTGACATCAGGCTCACCGGTCTTTAGTTTCCCGGATCACCCCTGGAACCCTTTTTAAAAATTGGCCTTATATTGGCTATTCACCAATCTTTAGGTATTACAGATGATTTTAATGATAGTTCACAGATTACTCATCTCATCTCATCTTTTAGTTCTTTCAACACCCTTGGATGTATACCATCTGGACCAGGTGATTTGCTACTCTACAGTTGATCAAATAGTTGTAATACATCTTCCTTGTTTATCGATATTTCTTTCAATTCTTCTGATGCATCACCTTTATATACCATTTCAGGCATGGGTAACTTCCCTACATCGTCTTCAGTAATGACTGAAGCAAAGAATCCATTCAGTCTGTCAGCTATGGCCTTCTCCCCTCTTAGTGCCTCTTTTAGCTCTCTATCATCTAATGGTCCAACTGACTGTCTCACAGTTTTTTGCTACAAAGGTACTTGAAAAATGTTCTACTATGCATTTTTGCTTCCATGGCAAGCTTTTTTTCAAATTTTCTCTTTAACTGCCTTATCAATGCCTTGCATCTATCTTGCCAGTGCTTATATTGTTTCCAGTTTTCATCATTTGGCTCTTTTTTTTTATTTCCTGAAAGATGCTTTTTTGGCTACAATAGCCTCTCTGACCTCATCTTTAAACCATGCTTGCAGCTTTTTGGCCTTTCTTCCATTTTTCTTAAAGCATGGAATGCAGTTGGTCTGGGCTTCCAAGATAGTATTTTTAAACAGTGCCATGCTTTGACATTCAACCGTTCTGCTGTATCCTGACTGATCATACTGGCACCTGGTCACACTGTGGTCAACCTTACAGACCAGGTACTGGCCAGGCACTGATGTCCCCCCAAAATTGCAGTTGCACACACCATGTCCTTCCATGCATCCCTCTAACCACACACACGCACACACAAACTCACTTCCAGTTACACAAAACATACATCTTCAGTACAGATGTCCTGCACCTCTAGAAAACTGCTGGTATAACATGATGGCATGGGGTCCCAGGACTAGTAATCTGATCTGCCTTTCTCACTCACACATGTATCCATCCTATACTCATCCACATATAATCCCTATATCAGCAGTCCCACTTCTCAGATGACAGGGATTGGTAGGGTGCCCTAGATCATCTCCTCTAGCTCACACAGCAATTATCAGCATAGCCGGAATAATCACCATTGCACCTCTGACTATTTCTGTAGGGGTGTTTAGTAATGTCTTTATCATACAACCTTCCCCTACCTCTGCATTCTGTTCTTTACAACTGCATCTTGTGGTCTTCCAGACTGCAGACAAACCAGTTCAAAACATCTTTGTCACAGCCATTCATCTCAATGGGACGCATTGCAAAATAGAGCAGAAAAGTTCCTAAGTCCCGGCCTTATTCCATGTTTCCACTGGTATAACATGGATGTCTGGGGGAAACACGCAGAATGTACATGGGCCTTTCCTGAATATGCTTTGCACGTCTCTGCTGCTAAACACCCCCCTGTTCTGCCACCTCCGTCTATGTTCTGAGATCCCCATGCTAGTGCCATGTATGCGCAGGGCCATGGGTGTTTTAGAATACAGTCAGACATTTTCGCTAGAAAAACATCTACGCCACACATCCAAAGGGCTTATTACTGTTCCAGAATGACCTCCATAGTGTCTAAAGATCAGTTCTGTAAGCAATTGATCTTTCTCACATTGTGTCCTCATCTCAGTGGCAAGGCATGCAGCAGAATTCAGATTCACAGAAAGCTGACATGTGTACACACTTTTACACGTTAGCGGAGTAATGCTGGCCTGGCCCAAACCTATTGTGTAGATTCAGAACCAGCTGTGGGCAGCAGGGGCTCCCGTGCCTCAAGACTAAATACTTACAGTGAAATAAGAAATGACTTGTGAATCTTCAGTGGTTGCATGCAAGGCTATTTAATTTGGGAAACTGGAGTGGGAAAAAAGGAACATTATATACATACAGAAATTGTGCTTGTTTGACCAGGAGAAAAGATAGGAAGGAAAGGCAGCAAACTCAGACTGAGACTAATACAGGTTATAGTCTATGTAGGTCACTCTTATGGTCCCTTCCCTTCCCATGAAGGAGCATATGAACATAAAAACATAAGATTTGCCATACTGGGTCAGACCAAAGATCCATCAAGCCCAGTATTCTGTTTCCAACAGTGGCCAGTCTAGATCACAGGTACCTGACAGAATCTCAGAAGGTAGACAGATTCCATGCTGCGTGTCCCAGGAATAAGCAGTGGAGTTTTCCAAGTCCACCTTAATGGTTTATGGATTTTTCTTCCAGGAACTTGCCGAAACCTTTTTAAAACCAAATTACACTAACAACTTTTAAAAGATCCTCTGGCAATGAATTCCAAAGCTTAATTTTGTAATGAGTGAAAAAAATGTTTTCTCCAATTTATTTTTATCTTTATTTTGGTTCTTGATAGACCGCTTAAGCCAAGGCGTTAGAGCTGTATACAAAAATATACAAGGACTGCATAGAGACAAGAAAAGGAAAAGAACACCATTATCATATAGGACAGGGAGAGAGAGAAGGAAAGAAAAGGACAGGTCAGGAAACAGGAAGAGGAGGGAGACAAAAGGAGATGTAACTACAGGGCACCAGAAATATGCAAGGACAAAACCGCAATAGGGGTGTCAAGGAGGGGGAGCCCAGGAGGGAAAGGCTAACTGGAAAAGATGGGTTTTCAAGGCAGCCTTAAACCTAGTGAATGATGGTTCAGAGCGGAGGGTAAGGGGGAGAGAATTCCACAAGGCAGGCCCTAAAAAGAAAAATGCAGAACCCCATGTGCATTACAAATGTGCTTGGGATACAGATGGGAGAGCTAGGCGATGGGTGTGTAGGGAACGTAGCAGACAGTGTGGAGTATGAGAATGGAGTAGATCGGCCAGATACTGAGAAGTGGAAGTGTGAATGGTCCTGTGCACAAATATAAGGATTTTATACTGAATTCGGAAAGGGACAGGTAACCAGTGGAGATGAGCTAGCATTGGGGAGATGTGGTCAAACCAAGAGGAGTGAGCGAGTATACGAGCAGCAGTATTCTGGAGGAGCTGGAATCTATGAAGGAGGTACTGCGGGAGGCCATCTAAGGTGACATTACAGTAGCCCATTCTGGAAATCATGAGGGAAAGAAGGAGTGTAGTCAGAGAGACTGAGGAGAGGAAAGGACGGACTGTACGGATTTGATGAAGATGGAAGAATGACCAGCGAACAACAGACAAAATGTGTTCTGCAAAGGAAAGGGAGGAATCAAGGATGACCCCAAGATAATGGAAAGAGGAAACCAGGGACATAGGAGTCAAGGAAATTATGGGGGCCAGGGAGGGGGAGGGGGCTCTGAAGGTAAACCACATGGCAGTAGATTTAGAGGGGTTCAAGTGCAAGAAATTGGAAACCATCCAAGAATGGATAAGAGCCAGGCAAAAATTAAGTGGTGAGAGATCTGGGGAAGAGGAAGCACTTGTATGGTGGAGTAGAATAATATCATCTGCATAAGTATATGCAGAGATACCAGACTGCTGGATGAGCAGAGAGAGGGGGGCCAGAAAGATATTAAAGAGGAGAGGGGACAGAACAGAGCCCTGGGGCACACCACAGGACAGGGGCACAGGAGGAGAGGAGGAAGAGTCTGAAAGAACAGAAAAGGAACTGAGTGAGGAAGTGAGGAAGGACTGGAACCAGTGCAGGGGGGTGCCCTGGATGCCCAGATCAGAAAGACAAGCAAGCAATGGTCCATGAGATCGAAAGCAGAGGAGAGGTCCAAAGAAACAGCCAAAGTGATATCACCATGATCATGGGAGATGTGAAGTTCATTCAATAGGGACAGAATAATGGACTCAGTGCTGTGTCCTGCTCTGAAGCCATACTGGCTGGGGTGAAGTGTGTTGGTGGAGACAAAATGGACAGAGAGTTTATCAAAAACACAGCACTCAAGGATTTTTGACAGGAAGGGAAGATTTGAAACGGAGCGCCAATTGGAGAGTACAGAGGGATCAAGGGAAGACTTCTTCGGGGGGGGGGGGGGAGGGGGCCACGGAACCAGGGAGCTGGGAAGCAACCAGTGGAAAGACTAGAGTTAAGCATGATAAGAAGGGAAGGAAGGAGAGCAAGGGAGGGCTCTAGAAGTCAATTGGAAGGAATCAGGTCTAAAAGACAAGTAGTTTTCTGAGAAGACACAAGAATCTGATGCAGTTCAGCAGAGGAGATGGGGTGAAAGGAAGACCATGTGTGAGAAAGGGAAGAACTCTGCTAAACGGACAGGATCAGGCAGAGGGGGAGTGTCAGAGGAGGGGCTGGCAGTAGACTGAGAATGAAACACTGAGTGCAATTGACAGGAAGAATTGGAAGAGGTGAGAATCAGATTGGAGTAGTAGTCACATTTGGCTGAGTGAATCAGAAGCTGATATTCTCTTTGAAGTTGACAGAAGACCTTGAGAGAACAGGGAATAGGACGGGCACGCCAAATGCGCTCAGCGCAACGAAGGTGCGACCGGTGTATTTGAAGACCTGGATGGTACCATGGATGTTGAAAAGAGAGTTGTGGGGCTGGGGCATAACCAAGGGGAGTTAGTGTGTCAAGGGCAGTGGAGAGGACATCATGCCAGGGATGAGCCTGGGAAATAGGAGATAGGGAAGGGAAATCGGAGGGGAGAAGCTGGTCGGCAGAGGGAAAATGCCGAAGAGTATGGAGGGAGATTACGATGCTTGAGCCTGGGCTGATGGGAAGAGGGAAGGTTTGGTGGTAATGAGGAGGGCAACTATAAAGAGAAAAAGTTAGAGTTGTGGTCTGACCAGGGAAGTGAGAGAGTCAAAGTCCTCAATGGGACAAGGGGGGAAGTGGAGCGAGCAATAAGAAGATCCAGGGTTTGGCCAGCCTCATGAGTAGGGGAGCAAATATGCTGGCAGAGGGAGAGATCCTCGAGAAAAGAAGCAAAGGTCCTATCCCGAGGCCTGACTGAGGGGCTGAGATGGCGATTAAAATCACCCAGAAAGAAAACCTGAGGGTAGGAAAGGGTGATTTCCGAAATGGTGAGCAAAAGATCTTCCCACCTGTGGGTTGGGAGAGAGGGAGGACCATATAAGAGAAGAAAATGGAGCAGCGTGGAAGAATCCAACTGAAGGAAAAGAGACTCATGGTAGTGTGAAGCTCACAAAGGTGAATAGAGGAGTGGTGGAGGGCAGCCACGCCTCCTCCAGACTGTCCTATCCTGGGGGCAGAGAGAGCTGAGAAACCTGGAGGCAAACACCGTGCATTGGAGAGGGTCCTCTCCCTCACAGAGCCAGGTCTCGGTTATGAACAGAATATCTAAGGAGTTCTGGAGAATCATGTCATGTACTAGGACCATTTTGGAGTGAATAGAATAGCAATTTAGGAGGGCAAGATTGAGAGAAGGCTGAGAGAATACCAATGACTGGGAAGACGTCAGTGGGGCAGAGATATGACAGTACACCAGGGCATCTGAGGATCTGACCACCTGAGGTGGAACAAAGTTACTACTACTACTGCTACTAAGCATTTATAAAGCGCTACCAGGCACACGCAGCGCTGTACAATGAAAACACAAAAAGACAGTCCCTGCTCAAAAGAGCTTACAATCTAAAAAGACAAAGCAAGAAAAGGAGTAGAAAAAAGATAAGAACAAGGGCAAAGAGACAAGAGCAGGAGAGACAGGACAAAGGAAAGAGGTAAGAGGAAGAAAGAAAGGTGAAATAAAAGAGGGGAAGGAAGGAGAACAGCAAAATCAAGAGCCAAAGGCAGAGGCAAAAAGATGAGCTTTTAACTTGAGTTTGAAGAGGGGCAAAGAAGATGCCTGACATATAGACAAAGGAAGTTTATTCCAAGCGTAAGGAGCAGCAAGGTGAAAAGAGCGGAATCTGGAGTTGGCAATAGAGGAGAAGGGCATAGCAAGAAGCAACTGGGAAGAAGAACGGAGTACACGAGGGGGGAAATAGGGAGAAATGAGAGAAGAAAGGTACTGAGGAGCCACAGAGTGAATGCACTTATAGGTCAGCAGGAGAAGCTTAAAGTGAATACGGAAACGGATAGGGAGTCAGTGAAGAGATCTGAGGAGAGGAGTGATGTGGGCAAAACGAGGTTGACGGAAAATCAAATGGGCAGCGGAGTGCTGAATAGACTGAAGAGGGAAGAGATGAGAATGAGGGAGACCAGCAAGAAGGAGGTTACTATAATCAAGGCGGGAGGTGATTAGGGAATGGATGAGGGTTTTAGTAGTGAGCTCAGAGAGAAAGGGGTGGATTTTGCCAATGTTGAAGAGAAAGAAGCGACAGGTCTTAGCGATGAGTTGGATATGAGAGGAGAAAGAGAGCAAAGAGTCAAAAATAACACTCAAATTGTGAGCAGATGAAACAGGTTGGAGAACAGAGCCATCAACAGAGACTGAAAAAGAAGAAGGAGAAAGGGAAATTTTAGGAGAAAAAATGAGAAGTTCAGTCTTGGCCATGTTCAATTTCAGGCGACGATGGAGCATCCAGGTAGCAATGGCAGAGAGACAGCAAGAGATCCGGGACTGGAAAGCAGAAGAAAGATCAGGAGTAGAGAGATAGATAAAGTTGCCTGTAGAGCTGGGGCACCACCCCCAATGAACTGGTATAGAAGCCATTAAGGGATAACTGAGGAATAGAAGCAGGAAAGGGCCCAGTAAGACAAGGGAAAGCAACATAGACTTATATGAGACTGACCACAATGGCACAGCAATGTGGAGTCGCAGGAATGAAACCAGGAGCAGAACTAGCGTACCAATTGAATACATGACTAGATACTCCACAGGGTTGCCAGAGGGGAGCAATCAGGAGGAACAGGTGAGCAGTGATGTCACTTTTGGGTCCTGGTGGAGTGTGGGAAATGGAGTCCAAAGGGGCCCCGCGCAAAGAACATTCTGCTTTTTTAAAAATTAAATTAAAAAAAAATAAAAGCTGGCTGCTGCTGCCGCCGCAGCAGCAGCTGAATGGAGTGTCCCGCGGGGCCCCCTCTGCCCGGCTGAGCTCTCACGGCCCGGCTGAGTCCCTCTGCACCGGCTTTCAGATACACGAAGGGAGAGTGTCTCCCTCACGTCTCTGTTAAGCCCGTGTCTCCCTTCGCGTATCTGAAAGCCGGCGCAGAGGGGCTCAGCCGGGCCAGGAGAGCTCAGCCGGGCAGAGGGGGCCCTGTGGGACACTCCATTCTGCCGCTGCCGCGGCGGCAGCAGCAGCAGCCAGCTTTTTTTTTTTTTTTTTTTTCCATGAGTCGATTGGGGGGGGGGGTTAGGACTGTTAATGGGCGATGGGGGGGGTTAGGACTGGACTTGTGGTGGGGGGGGGGGTGTTGGGGGGGTTAGGACTGGCAATGGGCTATGGGGGGGTTAAGACTGGTAATGGGCTGTGGGCTGATTGGGGCTGTCTGGAAATGGGGTGGATGGGGGGTTAGGACTGGTAATGGGCTATGGTGGGGTTAGGACTGATAATGGGCTATCGGGGGTCAAGGACAGTAAAATCGGCTGAAGGGGAGGGTTTAGGACTTGAGGTGGGCTGATGGGGTTAGGACTGGTAATAGGCTGTGGGCTGTTGGGAGGGTTAGGACTGGTAATGGGCTATGGGGGGGGGGTAAGACTGGTAATGGGCTGTGGGCTGATGGGGGCTGTCTGGAAATGGGGTGATGGGGGTTAGGACTGGTAATGGGCTATAGGGGGGTTAGGACTGATAATGGGCTATGGGGGGGGCTAGGACAGGAAATGGGCTGATGGGGAGGGGTTAGGACTTGAGGTGGGCTGATGTGGTTAGGACTGGTAATGGGCTGATGGGGGGTTAGGACTGGCAATGGGCTATGGGGGGCTGACTGGAAATGGGCTGATGGGGTTAGGACTGGAAGTGGGCTGATGGGGGGTTAGGACTTGTAATGGGTTATAGGGGGGGGGCTTAAACTGAAAATGGGGTGATGGGGGGTTAGGACTGGAAGTGGGTTGATGGGGGGCTAGGACTGGTAATGGGTTGGGGGGTTGCTAGGACTGGAAATGGGCTGAGTGGAAGGGGAGGCTTGAACTGCAAATAGCTGATGGGGAGGGGGCTTGGAATGGAAATGGGCTGTGAGGGAAGGGAGCTAGGACTGAAAATGGGCTGATGGAGCAGCTAGGATATGACTGGAAATGGGCTGTTGGAGCTAAGATTGGAAATGGGCTGTGGTGGGGGCTTGAATTGAAATGGACTCATGGAGGGGCTAGAACTGGAAGTAGGCTCATGGAGGGGCTTGGACTGGAATTGGGCTGAGTGGAGGGGAGCTAGGATTTGACATGGGCTGATGGTGGGGCTAGGAAATGGCTAGAAATGGGCTGATGGGGGGCTAGGATTGGAAATGAGCTGATGAAGGGACTCGGACTGGAAATGGATGGGGGAGCTAGGACTGGAAATGGGCTGATGGTGGGCTAGGACTGGAAATGGGCTGATGCATGGACTAGAAGGGAATGGATGCTGGGTGAGACTGGAACTAGAAGGGAGCTGATGTTGGGGGAGGATTAGAATGGGATGGGGCTGGGAGAGTAAAATGGAGAGGGGAAAAATATTTTGTGTGGGAGGGATGAAAAAATCTACAATTGGCCGGGTATTGGGAGAGTAAGTGGGGATTGAGGATGGAGGGGTAAAATTTGTGTGGATGAAATAGGAATGAGGAAAGAGCAAAAGGAGAAATATTAGTATGTTAAAGCAGATGTAGAGAGAGAGAATGGAAAAAAACCTAGAAGAGAGAAGAAAGGACAAATGGACAGCAGACGATGGAGAGTTAGCAGAAAACATGAAGAAACCAGAAGAAAGTGGCTGGAGCAATTACAACTGAAAAAAAATGCACCAAAGGTAGAAAGATATCTCTTTATTTTGAATTTATTAATTGGAATATGTCAGCTCTGGTAAATGTGCATCATTAACGTCTGTGCTTTGTTTAGTACAAGAGCAAATTAATGTATAGTTTTATTTCTACAGTGTTGTTGTACATTCCAAGTTTGGCTTTTGGTGTTCCCAGTTTAATTATTGCCTTCCTGTTTCTAAATTGTGATTCCTTGTTTGGTGATGGTCTATGTTCTGCATGTGTAACTGAGCTGAGGTATTCTATTTATGTAATTCCTATTTGACATTGCCACTTGTTCTCTTTCCCCAGTATTCTCTGAAATGTATTGGTTTAATATTTGTAGTGTTGCCTTTTGATAGGTAGGGTATGGTGCTTTGTGAGTCCTGGTAATGCTGTCAGGATACTGCGGGTTTGCTATGGGTTCTAAATGGGCAGCGTTTGTAGTAGTTCCTAATGTGCCTGGCGGTTGGCATTGGATTATAGTAATGTAGAAATCTTTTAGTCTTTCTTTATCCATACACTCATTAAGAGACATGTTTACTAAAAGTTAGTGTATGGTAACATTATGCAAATATTTATGCAAATAAGGCCACTTATGCAAATGAGGCCCCACACCGAGTCTCCGCACGTGGCCCCACACCCCCCTTGGGCCGCCCCTGCCTGGGGGCAGGAGAGAGGGGAGATGGTCACAGAGGTACAATATTAGAAAATAACAGGCAGCAGGCAACAGAAAGCAGAAGCAGTAGCAGGAGAGGCGGTAGCTGATGCAGTAGGCAGCCCGCATCTCTTTTAACCAGAGGGGAACAATCAGGAAGAACAGATGAACAGTGATGTCACTTTTGGGTCCTGGTGGAGTGTAGGAAATGGAATCCAAAGGTGCAGTGGATACCTGAAGGCTTGTCCCCTAGTCTTTGTACTTTTTGAAAGAGTAAACAACTGATTAACATTTACCCATTCCACTCTACTCATTATTTTATAGACTTCTATCATGTCTCCCTTCAGCCATCTCTTCTCCAAGCTGAAGAGCCCCTAACCGCTAGCTTTCAACAGAAGGGTATCATTCCATTCCCTGTATCATTTTGGTCGCCCTTCTCAGTATCTTTTCTAATTCTGCTATATCATTTTTTTGAAATGCGGTGACACAGCCGGGGAACAGTACCCTCTTGACTTCTGGCTTGGAGAGTGACCTTGGGCTATTGGTTCATCTACACTCTGCAAATGGATTGTGACTGCCATTTCACTTTATATAGGCCACCTCATCTGGCCATTCCCCTCAGTAATCCAGTCCCCATTGGCATGCTATGCTTCAACAGTTGAAAGAATATTTCTATATTACAGTGCCAAGTGTCAAAATCATATGCAGAACAGATATGGTGCAATATGAGTTGTTCACATTTCAGAATGGTTTGACAAATTCCCATTTTTTTCATGCACCACTAGGATTAATATTTATTAAGCATTAACATCAGGCTTGCTACATGGGGAATATAGATACGCAG
This sequence comes from Ichthyophis bannanicus, assembly GCA_033557465.1. Taxonomy (NCBI): domain Eukaryota; kingdom Metazoa; phylum Chordata; class Amphibia; order Gymnophiona; family Ichthyophiidae; genus Ichthyophis; species Ichthyophis bannanicus. Next base: position 1,764,991,987 of record CM066031.1, read on the forward strand.
CATAAGAAAACAACTTAATGCTATTATTTATTTAACATTTCTTATATACCGCCTTTCATGATATTAAGGCGGTTTACATTGAACAAACTGAAATTACGTTGAACAGGGCATTATAACTTGGAGATAACTATTTTACAGGGAACATGGGCTCTGGAGGGTTAAGTGGCTTGCCCAAGACCACAAGGAGCACCTGTGGGACTAGAAACCCCAGTCCTTCTGGTCCATTACAGAGGAATAGCAACTTAAAATTGTTACTTGGCAGTTATACCATATACTAGATTATATCCCGACAACAAAAGAATTTAATTTAATTTAATCTAATCTGAATTCTTATTACCTGCTCATTTCCAAATAGCTCATGGCAGATTACATCACATTTATATAATTTCATGACTAAGACAAAACAGATTGCATTATATTTGACATAAATTCATGCAAACATATTACATCAGATTTAAAATAAAATATCCATGGACAGGGCAGATGCAAGAATACTGGGCACCCCCGGCGAACCTTCAGTCTTACACCCCCCACCATGAGATTTTTCTAATTAAACTCAACAGTCTTGCTCATCCCAAGATCACATATCCTATAACAATGCATAGTTGGACATTATGGGGGTTACTTTAGAAGCTATTTGTGCTTTGGGTGTATGAAAACAGACATAGGGATGTCCAAAGCACAGAAACATCTGCAGCGCCAGTTTAGAAGCCGGGTCTGTAGATGTCCAAGTCTGAATGGGGGCGTGGTGGAGGCATTCCCAAGAACCCAGACATCACTGCCTGATCTCAGAAATGCCCTGGACATCCGGAGTTGGGTCTAAGTTTACACCTACTCCAGGCATGACTGAGCATTGGGAAAGAGCTCATCTGGGTTGAAAAACCTCCAGAGGGTGTAGAGAAGAAAGTACTCCATCATCCTCAGAACAGTAGTGGGATTCAAACCCTGACTGCACTGTTCCTAAACCACTACTCTAACCATTAAGCTATTCCTGGACATCCAGGTTCTGGAATGCTATTCCAGGGATGTCTATGTACATATCCATATCGGGACGTCCGGACATGCCTGCTTTATTTTCAGATGTTCTGGCTTAGACATCCAAGATTGCACTTGAACATCTTTTCTAAAATGCCCCTCCACACTTCTAAGTATTAAAATGTACTTCGTCCGTATGTGTGTATCCATTTTCCCTGTGGGTAAACGAACATGCTGATGGTCTTTGAGTTTGTGTAGCTGTTGGGCTCTATTGTTTTTCTTTAATTGCTGCTCCTCTTTGGTGCCGCTCAGAAGCTGTTGCCCTGGACAACTGCCCAGCCTCGCCTGGAAATGAGATGTAGTGCCTGACATGAGAAATAGAGCATTTCGCTGTTGTTTAAATGTGCAACCTACATTGAAATGCTTGCATACAATCAAAGTGCATAGAAGCACACCTCACTCCATTGTTAAATGCTACGCTAGGTTCCATTGAGCTGAACTTGAACGGATTTCCACGAGGAACTAAATCTGCAAAGAGCTGTGACATCAGCATGACTACCAGCTTGAGCGACGGAAACAAGATTTCTATATTTCAGCAAAAGCGAATCCGAGGCTGGTGGCCGTTTGTAAAAACAGGAGAACTCACTGTAAGTAGCACGCTTTACCAGATTTGCTAGTTCATTGAAATTAAAATGTTGTAAAAGCTAAGCTTTTCCTCCGGAACATTATAATCAATGTTGGGCCTGAAAATTAAAACCAGATATTCAATGCCGGGGCCATATCCGGCTAGCAGTACTGAATATCTAGTCTGCCCAGATAACAAATTAGCTATCCAGCCAGCCTCAATGTTCAGCCACTGGTCAGATAGCAAAACCAGCCTTTTTTTCAGCCTAACTTTAAACAGTTAGGGTTAACTGACCAGCTGCTTGATATTACTGCAGACTGGCTAACCGTCGGTGCCACCCATGCTGCGCCTCAGAATACCCCGGCACTAAGCAGTTTAGGGCGTTCAGTGGCACTAAGAGAGAATACCCAGTGGTACAAACCAGCTATGTGGCACTGAATAGTCCAGTCTGCAAACCGCCTTAACCCCCTATATTTCCACTTTCCAATACCGGCGTACAGCATAAAGGACCGGAGGATTCCCCTCCACCTTCATTGCCCTGCCTTCTCAGCCTTTAGTGCTGTTCTTATACTTTTGAGGTGGGTGGGGGTCCTCCTCTTCCTACTCCTGAAGCCCTGGATTTGATGGCAGTGTATACCAAAGAATATAGACAGAAAGGGTCCAACCGATTTTAATCTGCTCATGCATCTCCTGCACTCACCGGCTCTATTAAGCCCTAAGAGGCCTATTTATTAACCCTCACTAGGGTTTTGTACTTATTGTACAATATCAGGCAAAGTTAAAATGGATTAGGTACAAAACCCTTGCGTTAACTGTTAACTGTTGGGGCAGTTCCATGTTATCTACCACATTAGCAATTAATGCCTGGCAGTGACCTCCATGTTAACTGAAAGGCCTAGTCACACCATGTCCAGCCCATTACACCCCCCACAAGAGGAATTTCCACATTAGGTGTTTCATACTGCATTTGGTGTGCACTATCAGTTAACATGATGCTGCGCTGTTAATACATGTTAAAAAGTGCATTCTAAGACTCAGAAACGTCTCCACACAGGGTCTCTGTCATCTTCCTACAAAGCCTCAGGCTCTACAGATTTTAAGGGGGTCTTTTACTAAAACCTGATAAGGTGTTACACCTAATGCACCAATAGCACCCAAACTATGGAGCGTTAGGTGCCATACCACTGTGTTAATTGTCAGGGGTGTGGAAAGCACTTTCCCTAATGTGGGTGACATTAGCACAGGTGCATTTAGCAACATCTATCGAGGTGGTATTAGGTGAAGCCCTCGATGTGAACCCAGCTCTAAATGCACTAAGTTCGCCATGCCCACTCTATGCCTCTAACCTGCCCACTCATGACCCTAATGCAAGTTGCACAGTTAGCGTGGGCATCATCCCGCTCTGTCATGGCCCTGTGTTAGCTGGCAATGTGTGTCCAAGAGTGCCTTCAGCGAAGAGCCCGAACACGCACTGCCAGCTAATGACCTTTAGTAAAAGACCCCCTAACCCAGGTCAGTATTTACCTATCACATAGAAAGCCAAAGGATCCGGCAGCTGCGCTCTCCACTGTTGTGAGAGTAGTAGGGATGAATTAACCGAGGGGCATCGGCAGCACCTAGCACATAACCTCACCCAGTTCATGCTATCTGCTGAGTGGAAAACCACACAGAAAGAGGGAATTGAAAAGTGAAAAACGTTTTGCTTGTATTTTTAAAATATTTGTTTTGGACGAAAATGTTACTGCATTGGCAGGTTGCCTGCTATATGACAACAGAAATCAAAGATACACTGGGCACATTGATAGTCATTACAGTAAAATTATTGCATTTCTGTTAAAAGTAATTGTAAAATAAAACAAATGAAGACATTTTCAATTTATGTCCTTTTAAATGAATGAAATGACTAGGAGGCTGGAATGAACCAGATCGTAATTCATGGCATTCATTTTTGGTACCATTACGGTCTATGGGGCCAGACACAGTGGAGCAACTTTGGGAGAGGAAGAAGGAAGAGGTCATTTCACCAATCACGTTGACAGTTTTTGACAACGAGTCAAATAAGTCCGTCCCCGCCTTACTGCTTCCAGATTCCATGGCTGATGATGTCAGCAGTTCAGCAAGAAACTGAAAGCAAGAGCAGTCCACTGCCAAGTCTTCCCTTGCATTCAGAGGGAGAACGTGGCAGAATGACAGTAGCTTCAGAGAGCAAGAGCAGTCCACTGCCAAGTCTTCCCTTGCACTCAGAGGGAGAACGTGGCAGAATGACAGTAACTTCAGAAAGCAAGAGCAGTCCACTGCCAAGTCTTCCCTTGCATTCAGAGGGAGAACGTGGCAGAAAGTACCTTCAGAGAGCAAGAGCAGTCCACTGCCAAGTCTTCCCTTGCACTAAAAGGGAGAACGTGGCAGAATGACAGTAGCTTCAGAAAGCAAGAGCAGTCCACTGCCAAGTCTTCCCTTGCACTCAGAGGGAGAACTTGGCAGAATGACAGTAGCTTCAGAAAGCAAGAGCAGTCTACTGCCAAGTCTTCCCTTGCACTCAGAGGGAGAACGTGACAGAATGACAGTAGCTTCAGAAAGCAAGAGCATTCCACTGCCAAGTCTTCCCTTGCACTCAGAGGGAGAACTTGGCAGAATGACACTAGCTTCAGAAAGCAAGAGCAGTCCACTGCCAAGTCTTCCCTTGCACTCAGAGGGAGAATGTGGCAGAATGACAGTAGCTTCAGAGAGCAAGAGCAGTCCACTGCCAAGTCTTCCTTTGCATTCAGAAGGAGAACGTGGCAGAATGACAGTAGCTTCAGAGAGCAAGAGCAGTCCACTGCCAAGTCTTCCCTTGCACTCAGAGGGAGAACGTGGCAGAATGACAGTAGCTTCAGAAAGCAAGAGCAGTCCACTGCCAAGTCTTCCCTTGCATTCAGAGGGAGAACGTGGCAGAATGACAGTAGCTTCAGAAAGAAAGAGCAGTCCACTGCCAAGTCTTCCCTTGGCAGAATGACAGTAGCTTCAGATAGCAAGAGCAGTCCACTGCCAAGTCTTCCCTTGCATTCAGAGGGAGAACGTGGCAGAATGACAGTAGCTTTAGATAGCAAGAGCAGTCCACTGCCAAGTCTTCCCTTGCACTCAGAGGGAGAACGTGGCAGAATGACAGTAGCTTCAGAGAGCAAGAGCAGTCCACTGCCAAGTCTTCCCTTGCACTCAAAGGGAGAACATGTCAGAATGACAGTAGCTTCAGAAAGCAAGCGCAGTCCACTGCCAAGTCTTCCCTTGCATTCAGAGGGAGAACGTGGCAGAAAGTACCTTCAGAGAGCAAGAGTAGTCCACTGCCAAGTCTTCCCTTGCATTCAGAGGGAGAACGTGGCAGAAAGTACCTTCAGAGAGCAAGAGCAGTCCACTGCCAAGTCTTCCCTTGCATTCAGAGGGAGAACGTGGCAGAATGACAGTAGCTTCAGAGAGCAAGAGCAGTCCACTGCCAAGTCTTCCCTTGCACAAAGAGGGAGAACGTGGCAGAATGACAGTAGCTTCAGAAAGCTACTTTGCCAAAATCTAAAAGGTGTAAAAAAAAATTGAAAAAGCAAATCATCCAGAGAGCTCAGCAGATTCTAAGACAGAGATAAGCAGTACTGTCTCAGAAAAAAATACATTTTAACCATTTTTCAGGCTGTGTGGTTCCAGAGCCAGAGAAACAGTATAGTCAAGTGAAAGAAAGAGAAACCCAAAGAGCACAGGCAGAGGCAGGCAGCCATCCACTCATACTCCTAATACTTATTTCTAAAGTGCTGCCACTCATATGCAGCATTGTACAGGCACATAAGTAGAGCTTACAGTCTAGTCTAAGCGGATAACAATGCTTGGAAAGGTTAGGTGGGACATGGTAGAAACAGAAGGGAAAAGGTAGTTGATCCTCCTGAGAGATCTATGGCTTCCGGCAGTATTAATGGTCAGGAGCAAAGTTACCTGTAATCTACCAGCTGAACTGAAGAGAAGTTGCAGCTTCCAGTAAAACAAAATGTGAAAAACTAGTTGTCTGCTCCCATCTCAACAAAGGGGCAAAAGAAGGCAGAGGGGAGATCAGGTTGGGGGGAGTGGTTGCAGGAGACCAGCAGCAGGGAAAGCGCATACAGCATATCCTGTTCCCTGCTGAGACTTGCATGGTGAGAGTTTAGACAGAATGATGAATCCTCATATAAGGAATTTCGAGAATCATTAGATACTGAAGATTTCATACTGGAGGAGGGTTTGGTAAATCTAGTCACTAGCATGCTAAGTAGTGAGAAAATAGGAAGTACTACTGGCAGGGTTGAGAGCAGCCCAGAGGCAGAACGGGCCTTTCATCTTATGCTTTGCCCTCAGCCCCAGCCCCCACGGAAGCAGAGAAAATGTCCCATAAAAAAATCAATGGTGTGCAGGCATTCTAACGCATCAGAAGGCCATTAGCAGAGGAAAGCTAATGGGCCATCTTTTGAAAAGTGGGATGCTGCATCGTTTTCAGAAACACCACCCATAGAGCACTGATACTAGGCTGAGAACGGTATCCTGAACTTCAGACAGAAGCAACAGGAAAGCTACAAATGGAGGAAATCTGTTTCCCAAGCTGAACCCCCAACTTTGTTTCTCAGTGAGATGGCAGGAGAGCAACCCCAACGACTATCTAAGCAAAACCATGGAAGAGAAAAGGTGGTGTTCAGCATCACTGTCTCAGGGCAGATGACAGGCAGAGTGACACAGTGCATCAGGGAAATGACTGCCAAGGATGACCAAACCTTGCCGGTGCTTCAGAATGTGGAGTTTATGTGGCTATTGAATCTCTTAGCCCTGAATTACCAAGTGCTTTTAGTGATCTCTAGCCTGTATAATCCGTTGCAGACACGGCTGGCCAAGGAAAAGGCTAGTAGCAACATCTGGCGGCAGCTGAATGAGGTAGGAACATGCTGAAGGCACAACTGCAGGAAGGTACAGGTGGGCTCTGTTGCACACCCAAGTGATAGATAATGCCCATACTTTGGCCATATCTTAGCAAAAGAAGGGCAATGATGGGGAGATGGAAACTAGGCTATGTTGTACAGCAACAGACAGCAGAAAGAATATTGTTAAAGAGAAGGGCTTTTATGCTATACTATATTTTACATGGTTGCTACACCTGGTAGTAAGAGATTCTAGGCTTAAGGGTCAAAGAAATGATAGTCCTGTCAAGCGGAATTTCGCCTATCTAATGCTAGAGTGATTAGCAGAATAATGAGCAGCCCTCCGTCAGATGCCACTGGATACTGAGACTGGCACTGAGAGTCCCCTGGGGCATCAGGACTGGGCAAACAAGACTCAGGTCTTAGAAGTCTTAAAGTTCTTCAAGGATGCTACTAGGGGTGTGCATTCCTCATGCAACTTTGGTTGGTTGGGCACCTAAAAACGTTTTTGTGCATGCAAATCTTTTTTCCGCTGATATGCCTACAAATCAATACATGTGCAATTGATTTGCACATGCAAAAAAGGTTCTTTCGTGCATACAATGTGAGTAAAATGCACAAATGTGTGGAAACAGACATCTACATGGCTTTCATACTTATGTGACCTTGCCCCATTGACTTAAATGGACCCAAATGGAACAAAGAAAACAAGAATTTCAGAATACGAAAACAAACTACCAGGCCGGCTGATCGAAATACAAACTGAGCTGAAAACCTTTCCTGTGCATATACCTACAAAGCAGGCGTACACCAAGTACAGTATTGCCATAGACCCACATCCCAACATATCCTTACTAGTATAAAAGATTAAGCACATACAGGCAGACTGTAGTCATAAGGATAATAAATCAAACCTTTGTCTTTAGATTTAGAAGCAAAAATTTGCAGCAATGCCAAATTAGTTGAACTTCTAGCTGAATGTTAAAATGCTCAGATTCCTCTAATGAAAGCAAAAACTCATATAGGCTGACAGGGCTGTATCAAGCCATAAATGCACCCTGTGCGACTTGCACATTTGGTGCGCCCCCCCCCCCCCCGCCCCAGTTTGTCCACTATCCCATGCCCAGCATCTCCCCATCTTACCTCCATGTCTCCAGCCGGTTCCCCACTCCACCCGCCCTTGCCCCACCGCTTTTAGGGTTCTGTGGTGGTGGCGGGACCTCCAATTGAAAAACAAAATGTGGGTCCCTCCGACTCCGCGTTTGCATGCTGGCCTGATCCCCCTCCTATGACATATGCTCACGTCAGAGGACAGAGGGACCAAACCAGCCATTCAAGCGCAGAGTTGCAAAGACCCGTGTTTGAATGGCTGGTCCGGTCCCTCCCTCCTCTGATGCAAGCATATATCAGAAAAAAGGGATCAGGCCCGTATGCAAGCGCGGAGTCAGAGAGACCTGCATGTTGTTTTTTTTTCATTTGTGCCGCCTCCAAGGGAACCCTAAAAGTGGCAGTGGGGCAAAGGCAGGCAGCGTGGGGGAGGGGGGGAAGCGAAGACCGGCATCCCCAAATGCGCTCCTATTTTTTTGCGCTCTGTGCAATTGTACCACTAGAACAGGGCTAGGTACGGCGCCGTAGGCTGATGTCTGGGCACCATAGCTGGAACCTCTGATGCATCTAAGAAGATTTGTAGGTCCTGAGCTTTCATGCAGCACTTTTAGCCTGAAGGTAGTTTTGTCCCTTTTAGGTGAAGTTTGTGGAACAGAAAGGGTGAAAGGCAGACCACAGTTCTTTTTACACAAGCTATCTTCAGCAACAGGTCTGTAGGCATTCTGCCAAAGCCAGCATGTCTTCATTTCTATTCTTCACACTCCGCTCCCAAACTAAAGTTAATTAAACGTGTTTGTCACATAGGGTCAGGCAATTACAGCGTTCAGGGGAATTGTCTCACTCTACCAGCAACTAGTCAATAATTTAGGAGAAATAGTTATTCTTCAAAGAAATTCTCCTGGTATTTATTTCATACAACTTGGCTAAAGTTTTACGGGTCAATATAACCCTGTGGTCAGTGGTGCTGACTTCAGTTGCTATACATATAGCTAAGTGGTTAAGCTAGGACAGATAAAATTCTGTCCTAACTTATAACTAAGCTGTTTATGGACCACAGCTTGCTATCACTGCTATCAGTATTGCTAGATAGAACGCCTTCATGCTATCCTTGCCCTGTCCCTGCATTCCGTAGGTAGTGCCAGGGTGCTCAATAAGAATTTTCAGCAGGACTATGAAGGTCATTTTATAACTGGGCGCCTAGTTTTAGATACCCAGAACATTATTATCCTCAGCCTCTTTTATAAATAAAAGGGGACATTTTTTTTTGTGCCATCAAGTCAGTGTTGACTCATAGTGACCCAGCTACCTCTGGGTTTTCTTGGCAAGGTATCACTGGAAGTAGATTGTCAGCCTTTTCTTCTGAGGCAATGGAGGGTAAAGTGACTTGCCCAAGGTCACAAGGAGTGCCAGTGGGAATCAAACCCTTGATTTTCTGGGTACTAGGCAGTTGCTCTAACCACTAGGCTACTCCTCCACTCTGTAAAAAGGAGGTATAAGTAGTGCCAAAATTCTAAGCACCTAAGTGATGGTATTTTATAACTTAGGCACATAAATCTAGGCCTTGCCTTTGTTCCATCCAAGCTCCACCTCTGTGCATGCCGACACTGTAAGTATGCGTGATTGCACTTAGGCACTCGCCTACTGAATGGTGCCTGCCTAAAGGGTGCGCCTTAGTCCTTTAAAATAGCAATTTAGGTGCCTAAGTGGTGCATATCTTTAGACGCTTTCCTTATAAAAGCAGCCCCTATCTGTGCAGTGCCACTGGAAATTCACAGATGAGGTAAATATGTGTAAAATGGAAAGAAAGGCCTCGCATACCGAAATTTTGAGTGCCTAAGTTGGACCGAACACAATTTAGGACAACTATCCAGAGGGTCGCCATGAGTTAACACCGACTTGACGGCACTTAACAACATGCTGGAAATGGGAAGGATTAAAAATGGAATAGTTTGAGTAATCCCAGTACTTTAGGATACCGCATAGAAGATGAGGGCAGATGAAGATTTTAGGACCATCTAGTTTAATACCTGCCACAGTGCCAAGGCACCCAGTTGATCCCTGGCTTTTACTGTACATCTTCCGCATTATGGCTCACAGGCCTTGCTGTTATATTCTGTAGCCAGTTCCTTGGAGAACTGGGTGATTGCCACTTTGAGGGTGGAGGAGGAAATCTCTTCTAACTTCCTGCTTGGGAGTCCTGAGGAGCGAGGGGAAGAAATTTCTTCAAAGCTGTATCTTGTGGATGATCATTCAACCTCTTAGTCCTTTTCGTCTCTACTTTCATGTCTTCAGTCACTCCAAAGTGATGCTACTGTCCACTCCAGATAGATATGGTTAAAAATATCAGGCCCAATATTCAAAGGAATTATGCTCGTAACTTTGAGAGTTATGCTCCTAAATTTGCCTCTGAAAATTTACTAGAAAGTATCCAAGAGGTGACCAGCAAGTCATTCAGTCCAGTGCACCCTGCATCTAAGTACAAAAGTTTCATTGAAAGACTAGAATGTCAAAAGCAATATCTTAAATGAGCCCTCCCTCTCCCAAATATACTCACATGCCTATTGTTGTTGTTGTTGTTAAGTGCCATTGAGTCGGAGTCGACTCATGGCAACCCTCTGGATAATTTTCCTAAATTTTGTTCAGTCTTCAGTCAGGCAGCTCATTGTTGACAGACTGGTACCTGTAGCTTCTGTTATTGTATCGATCCATCTCATTGCTGGCCTTCCTCTTTTGCGTTGACCTTCTATCTTGCCAAGCATGATGTCTTTCTCTAATGATCTCTCTCTTCGCATGATGTGTCCAAAGTATGGAAGTCGAAGTCATGTTATCTGAGCTTCTAAAGAAAGCTTAGGTTTGATCTCCTCTAGTACTGACTGGTTTATTCTTTGGGCAGTCCATGGTATACGCAGTATTCGCCGCCAGCACCATAATTCAAAGGCATCAATTTTCTTCCTGTCTACCATTTTCACTGTCCAACTTTCGCATCCATGAATGTAAGTGAAAAACCGCATCTTCTCCGTGACTGATAAAACTATAAGCCCTATGAAGTGAGACTTAGTGAAGTGGGCACGCAAACTAATTTTCAGAGTGAAAATGCATGCATGCTTCCATATTGAAAATCGCCTAAGGAAAAGGTTACTGCAGAGGCCTGTGCTTGCTTTTCCTGTGAGTATTTTTTCCCAACAAAACCACATACATAGTTTTGAAACTCCCAATGACTTGCATTGTTTATCTCTCCCCATCCTAACCCTGCCCCGGGAACACCTGTATTACAATGTGAGTAAAAATGGAACTGCTTGTGCGCTTTTACATACATGCGGTGTGCGCAGTTTTCAGACACTCAGTGGACATAGGCAACATACTTACTACCTGCACACATTGCTCTGAAAACAACCCTCTTAAGGATCTAAATATGTGCTCCCTAAAACTGTGGTTCTCGATGCATTCCTCTGAACATACTCAGCCAGTTGGGATTTCAAGACCTCCAGAATGAATATGCATAAGATAGATTTACATGCACCTGCCTCCATGGCTCCAATGCATAGCCAGTATGGATATCCTAAAAAAACGGATTAGTTGGGTGTACCCCGAGGGCTGAGTGGAGAACCACTGTAATGAAAGTATAGAGGGGGGGGGGACACGAATATGAGAGGGAGATTTAAATACCTCAGAGGAAGGCAGACGTTCTTCCTCAGAAAGGAAGCTCTAAAATAAGGGGTCATTGTAAGAAACTGGACGTAGACACATCTAGAAGTGGTGTAAGGAAATATTTATTCCCATAACAGGAGACAAATACATAGAAGAGCCTTCTACTGGAGGTGATTGAGGAAAAGAAAAGAATGTATCGGAATTCAAAATAGCATAAGATGAATGCAGAAGATCTTTTGTTGCAAGGAAGGGAAGTTAAGGACAGGAATCAAGAAAGGTCTGCAGTGATTCAGCAGGAAAGAAAAATGAGCAAATTAGATCAGAACTTACGGTCCATATCTGCTGTGGTGTCCTCTATGTAAACATAGCGCAACTCATCACCAGTCCTCAAAGAAACTTCAGGAATGGGAGTGAAACATATGGGTTGATTTGTTGGTCATTTCTTGGACAGCTTGAGGGCAATAAAATCAATCAACTTTCCACACTGCAGGTTTGCATTCCAACACCTTAATGTGCTCTCATTCTCTATTGTCCAAAAGGCCCTGTCCAGATCACCATTATTTGTAATGCAGAATCCTCAAGAAGACTGGGGCACAGGGATCACATTTTCACACTCAAGCAAACCCGCACAGTGTTCAGTCGTACATTTCAAATTTAGGCAAAAAACACAAACATTAAAAGTGGCATTTTAGAAAGGCCGTCTAAGTTAAATCCAGTATGTCCACGGCATAAAATGTAGAAAAATGCCAGGGATGCCTATGTCTCTGGCTGATTTTAGTAGCATAGACGTCTCTGACATGGACGCCCATGTCAGCAGCCCTGTAGATGTCCCTCTTAGGAAAGCACAGGGTGGGGACATCCATCTGTTGTAAGCTAGGAAAGGGGGACATCCAGCAGCGTAGCAATCAGACACGAGCCCCCATTCCTTGTCAGTGTTTGTTGACATATTGTAAAGTACAGGGGGTATTAGTGCAGCTCCTCCTCCAAAGCCTCCAGACATTTGCCCGACAAAACTATCACTTTTCAGATGCCTGTTCGTGCCTGGAGCAGGTATAACCTTAGACATGACTCCGGACGTCTGGGATGTTTCCGAGATCAGGCGGGGGCATCCACATTCTTAGGAAAACCCTGTCCACGCCTCTGCCATGCCCCCCATTCAGACTTGGACATCCACAGACCCAGCTTCTAAAATGGCCCTGTTTTCAGACATCCAAAGCATGATTAGGATTTCTAAAATAACCCCCACAATGTGTATCTTATCCTTTTAGGGCAAAGTAGAAGCAGAATTCCATTTAGTCAGTGCTGAAGAAGCCGAGAAGAATCCGGTTGGTCGAGCTCGAAAAGAACCAGAACCACTGGAGAAACCTAAGTAAGTGAAACTGCATCTACTAACCCAGCATTCTGTGAACACTATACTAACTCTCTGCAGTTTACCTACCTGCCACTGATCTGTACCTCAGGAGAATGGTCTTTTTCAGAGGCACACAGAGAATCCATTAGATTACACAAGCCTTGTATGGAGGCATGAGTTTCTGATATAAAGGCTTTTACTGAGTCTCTTTTGAGTAGTTTTCAAAAGCATTTATATGTTTTATGTGCAGAAATCGACTTTTATGAAATTGTGCACTCAGTAAATGCATAAAGTCACATGTATAGGCCTGTCCATGCAGACCGAGGGGAGTGGGCAGGGGTTTGCATACACCTGTATGCTTTTGAAACTAAGTGCATATGCGGGTAAGATGACCCAGAAAATCTGTATGCGCCAAAGAGCAGATGTAAATGTAGATGCAGAAATTTAGTTCAAACTCAGGGGCCGCAGAATGCCTCTTGGATTGGAGGGGCCAAGCTCCACCTTGACTCCACCTCAGCTCCACCTTGACGCCACCTCCTACCTAGGCTCTTAGGTCATCCCCTCCTGTTCTGCCTGGGGGGATCCCTTCTCCCATGGACAGACGAGAAGGGAATGGCTGTGATCACAGAAGACTCCTGTCTGCCTGCGGGAGATCGGATCCCTGTGACCAGCAGGGGAAGGCCGCTGCGATCACGGCAAACTCCTATCTGCCTACAGAGATCTCCCACAGGCAGATAGGAGTCTTTACATACTTTTTATGTAAATATGCAGTTACTGAAGTCCCCCTTAAATGTGCACTATGAGAATTTTCAGGGATCAGTTTTCATAAAGGCTGATATTCAAACACTATGCCATCAGCCACAGTGCTTAAATATCAGCAGGGTATTCAGCAGCACTATCCGGATAGGAACTGTTACTGGATATCTGGATTGAGTGGCACTATCTGGATTAATGCCAGCACTTACCCGGTTAGTGCAATTTTCTGCCGGCACTTATCCAGATAGGTCTGCTTTGCATGCAACCTAAGTTGTCCATTACTGCCCTAGCTCTATCCATAGACTACCCCAAATATCTTGGTCAGCATCCTTAACCAGTGAATGAATAACTACTATTATTTATCATTTGTACAGCACTAGAAGGCATACATAGTGCTAAATAAATAAATAAAATATTGATCTCTCAGTTTTTAATGATGCAGTTCAATAATCTGTTAAGACACAATTGATTAATGTAGAACATATTCACCCACAAACCTTTCTTTCCAATCTTACCCCTACAATTTTCTAGCTAAATAATACATGTTTTCAGCATTATGGCCAGCATTTTGCACTGATAGTTTGTTCAGTCATTGAATGTTGTAAAATAAATCCATAAATGCCAAGAGATTTTCACCAAATATCTGCTGGAAATCTGAACCTGAGAGTGAAATCAAGACTTTCTTCTTTGAAAATGCCTTCCTTATAAATAAGAAGATGGCGGGTGTATTTCTTGCTTGCTTATCTGTGTCAGTGACCTACGGAAAGAGAGTAGAGGCACGTCTGCTGCTGATTTGTTTTATTTTAATGACCAGCTGTGACTGATCCAATGTGACAAATGAACACAGTGTAGAGAAATAAAATGACGGTTCCAATTGGAGCCTCGCGCAATAGATTAAATTAGGTTGCAGCCAGTCGACATGCTGGTTCTCTCTGCTCCATTTATTTGTTTAGTTTGATTTATTATGCATCTTCCCAGGCCAAGTCCTACTCAAATGGAGTAAAATGACCAATGTACTTCCCTGCAGCAGCATACAGGCTTCTTCCAGTAGTTACTCCCGTTATATACTTCCAAGAAAACTACACGCACTGCAGAGCATTTTCAGGCTGAAAGTACCCCTCCCCTTCGTGCACACTTTCTCTTCCTATCCCAGTGAGGGGCATAGACGATCTTTTGGTAACTTAGGATTTCAGAACCTCATGCAACCAAAAGGGAATGTTCCCCCGCCAGTGGCAAATTCACTGTCGGAGACAGAACCCCCAACACTTCAGGTCTCTTGAGCACTCTGAGGGTGATTGCGGAGTCAAGATTCCAGCATTTGGACCAGAAAGAGCTGGGAGAATATTTGGCAAAAAGGGCCTGTGAGTCTGGCATCCTTGCAGAACCATAATGTTCCTCTCCTTTGCACCTGGACCTTGGAAGTTCCCCCAAATCACTACAATCTAGGTTGTATGTTGCAATAGAAAGACAACCATTACTAGTCAGCTACTAGGAACGACCATATGAAAATATTAACCTGAACAGGCAAGTTGAAGAAATACAAGTAATTGGAAATATACAATGTAAATCAATAAATGGCATTGAAAACAAACCTCAATAACTTTGAAACTGTTCAGGACACTATATTATCAGCTTAACCCTGCACCTTTACTGTTGATCTGTTCAAAATATATTAATGGGGAACAGAAAGTCCTGTTGGCCAGCTTGATAGTTGGAACCAGTCAGACTGAGTGTCCAAATAAACTGTAGTTGTCCCAGGATGTTGAAGGACCTGAGTGGTTCACAATAGAGACTGTTTTTAATTTTTACTACTCCAGGATGTAAGCCATATACAGGGGTTTCTAAAGTGATGTGCTTCAGTGTAAATCCCCCTGCAGCTGTCAGTATCTTCCTCAACCTTCCAGGACATTAGAAGCTCTGTCCCTACCCCTCGCTCTCTAGCAGGAGGATAGCGTCTTACCTCCGACCAGTTCAGCCTCCCGCGTTGATCTAGCACCACCTAGCACTGGAACAAACTGTGAAGTCTGTGCCAGGGCGCGGGGGTACTAAGCTGACCCTTGAGACTGAGCTGTTAAGAAGCAAGATGCTATACGCCTGTCAGTTAATCCAGGGAGGAGAGGGGAAGTGGAGGCAGATGTAAGAATCCTGATTTTGCTGATTTCAAAGCCATTTTGGCAGTTTGCAGACTTGCAGACCACCCCAATGACACTCAGCAGGATATCAGTGTCAGCATAATGGTTAGTGCCGCTGAATATCCCTGATTTTGGCCCCTAAGTGCCATTGGCACACAGCAGAGGCAGCGCCCAATGATAACTAACTCGCAGCAATATTCAACCACTAGCCCATTATCCTACAGCGACTAACGTTTGGCACTTGAAAGGCTCACCTAACTTTACCCAATTGTTTAAACAGCCAATGGCTGACTAGCACCACTAGTCAATGAGATGACACACTATCCGACCAACTCGGATATTCCATGCTGGCGGCTGGATATGGCCTGGCATTGAATATCTGGGTTCAGGGTCACTTTATCAGCACTAGTCGCCGTCACTGAATATTCCTCCATTCAAGTTTCAAGTGCACTGTATTTACTATACTGCCTTTCAAATGCTATCAAAGCAGTTTACAACGATGCTATATTTTCCTACAAAGTTCTAATCTGTGGACATGAGTCCCGTGAGTCCACTATAAATACTATCAGCATGAAACCCAGCTCTGTTTAATCAGTGCCTCATGGTTGCTAATTTGAATCCCGCTTGCAGATAGCCATGGTGCTAATTTTAGTGCAATGTTATTTTCTTCCACACCAGGCCATTATTCTGTATATGAGCCATGTGCTATTAAATGTTTCCGCTGGTGTTTGGTCCTTTTTAACCCACAAATAATGAACACATTAATTTCCCATGTTCTGTGACATTGAGTGTTACACTAATCTTACTATTTCATTGCTACATCAATATACTAATGCAACTATGAGGAGAACGCAGCCCTGATAGCTGCCAACATTGTAAACTATTATATTATTTGCTGATTGTTTAATAAAACATAGTCAGCTCCAGTAGTCTAACACATTTTTTGTTGTCGGTGATGCAGTGGTGTAAATTCTAATGAGGGGCCCCCAAGCAAAACTTTGCTGATGACCCCCATTGCCCCCTCCCCTCGTGCCGGTAAACTTACTTTGAAAAGTTGATCGCAGTGGCCGCCATGGCAGCTGTCACTTCCTGGCTGCTGCTGTGCTGAAGTCTCACAGTGCACGAGACTCTGGCCCGGCAATGGGAGGCAAACGTACGAGAGGACAGCGCAGGAAGCATTTAAAGTTTGTCACTCTGCCTTTACACCACCGTGTGGGCCTCATTCCTGCCTGGCACCCCCACATTGCAGGGGTTGCTGGAGTGTAACTTACACCACTGGGGTGATTTTTTTATATTTGCTTACTGAATAGGATCAGGTTTGATTATTCTGGATACCTCCATTTACTTAATTGTTTTGTCTTCTGCCCTTAGCCGTCCAGACACCTCCTTCTCCTGGTTCGTGAATCCTTTCAAGTGCCTTTATCACCTGATCTGGAGGAATTACAAGAAGTACATCATCATCGGACTAATCTTAATCATCCTCGTCCTTTTCCTTGTGCTTTTCATATACACCATGCCTGGAGCCATCAGCCACCGCATCTTAACCCTATAGAGAATTGCTGCTAGGATTTGCCTCAGAAAAACACATACGTAACGATCTTCAAAATCACTAATCCTGTAACACCTTCTTAAGAACAGCACTTGCATCTCACTTCAAGATCTTTCATACTAGAAAGCACTCATACTACTTCTTGACCAAAGACGGTGGAGCCAACATGCAGCCTCGGTGGTCAGTATATTTTTAGCCAGCCGACATGACTAAAATTAATTTGGATATTCGACCTCAGTCGCCATATAGTTGCCAGTTCTGACGATCCGGATTCAGTAGTGACTCCACCACTGTGCAGATACGGTAGCAGCAATATTGAGACCACTATCCAGATAGCAAACCGGATAAAGCTAGAACAGCTTGTTTGCTGTCCTAACTTTATTCCGAGTTGTTAATCCGGTTAGCAAAGTGACTATAACCGTCAAGTGCCCAAGCACTCTATGGATAGTATCTTGCTGGTCAGTACTTATCTGGTTAGCGGGTGCTGATAAATGGGTAAGTGCTTTTGAATATTGACCCCTAAATGTCCGGTGTCACTTGTTTCAACTTGATCTGCAAATGATTTATTAGGGAGCAAGAGCTGTATTTTACTGGTGTGATTTCAAGCTTTTCTGTTTCTCTTGTGCCTTTTATTTGGAATCATGTTCATTCTTAAAAGATTCCAAGTATTAGAAAATCAAAAAATAGCCTTCCACTTGAAAATAAGAATTTCAATTAGTAAAAAAGAGCGCTTAGAATTAAGTAATGAGCCCTGCTTAAAGGACCTTTACTGGAAAGGTTTGAAGACCGGAGGTTTTGCCTTAGGACATCAAACCTGTAGGGTACATTACTGACATTAGGAGGTAATTTTTTAAAGTCTTTTTCCATGTGTAAAGCTGTTTTACAAGTAAGATAAGCCCTTTATAAAATTACCGCTGTATGCAAGCATATAAGTGCACATGGCGACAAGCGTATTTAGCGTATTTATATGCGTGCAGTGTGTAGGCATTCCCAGGGGTGTAGACTGGGCAGCTCAGGGACACGGTTGTGATATACCAGTGTATTTTATAAAATACATGGATGCACACATGGAGTTCACACATGCCTTTACACCTGCTCCAAAGCAGTCTAAATATGTGTGCCAGCATTTTACGTGCTACAGTTCCAGGAGCCAATTTTATGAAGGCACTTACCCTCTAAATACCCTGTCCAAAACAAAATGATTGCTGTTAACATAGTAACATAGCACATGACAGATAAAGACCGGCATGGTCCCTCCTGGTCTGCCCAGTAAAGTAGCTGGAGTTGGAATTGTACCTGCCGCTCCTTGCAGGTTATTCTTTGATTTTCGGGCTTTGTCCCTGATTTAGAGCTGTGTCACTGACTTCCACCTGTTTGGCAGCCTCCGGTCCCCGATTTCAGTAATCGGGACAGAGAGGATAGGAAAAACACATTATTTCAATTTAGTGATTTGAATATGTCAGTTTTTTGAATTTACATCCATTATTTGTATATTTTGCACAGTACAGAGGACCTGCAGGAGTGTTTCTATTTCTCTGTTAATTTGTCTGCTTGGAAGTGATATTCTTGCTGGCATGGGATGGATGGGGGGTGGGCAGGGTAATGACTCCTCTTCTCTCTTCCACACTTTGTTGTTCATACCTGGAACTTGAAGTGTCAATTCCTCCTCTCCCTCCCCCACCCCAACACTTCCGTTTGCCTACAAAAAAATCTGGTAACCTTACTCTATGCCTCTGTTTAGGGTTGTACCCATCACTCCGTGTAGGTTTACCTTGATCTGTTTTTTTGAAGAATAAATTAAGTTATCTTTGATTCCATCCTCTTGCTATATAGGGATTCTCTGTGTCTCTCTCATGCTTTTTTTGAATTACGCCACTGTTTTTGCCCCCACCACCTCCATCGGGAGGGCATTCAAAAATGTTTAAATATGCTTTAAAAAAAAAAAGCAGTTAGCATATACACTCTAAATAATGCTAGGGAATTAACATCCTTTGTTTCCCTTCACGTTTCATAAAACCCTAACGTAGACTTCAGTTAGTTTATAGTCCATTATTGTCCCCTGCCTAACAGACCTTATTTAGCCCTCAGTATAACTGATCATTTTAATCACCTGCACTATTAATAGCATCTGGGTTTTTATAGCCCCCATGATTGACTCTGAATTTGGTGATAAGAGAGGGCAGAGTACATTTGCAAACATGGAAAAATGGCAACAAAGTGGAAAATAAATCATATTAATGGAAAAAATATCTGCGCTTTAGACTGCCAGTCTCATTATGTTATATGTATACACTCAAATACTGTGCATTGTGTGTAAGTATGTATGTACATTAACAGCAAGACTAACTGCAGATCATGAGATTAGATATTAGCTATGCAATATTATTCTGACCTTCGTGTAGTATTTTAAGTATAATCCTAACTTGCTTGAAACACTGTAAAGAAACCAAAGGCCACAATAGGCCAATACTGGATTGTAACAAGTTAGTATAGTGTCATCTGATTCGCTGGGACTAGACGTAACTGATGTATGGCACAGGTCAGCCAGTCAGCTGACAGATTAATAATAGCTGAACCAATCAGGAGGTAGCTATGCATTTCAGTAGTGGTTATGAATCTTTCTCCAGGACCAAGCAGGAAGTCAGTCCTCACATATGGGTGACATCGGCGCCGACGGAGCCCTCGCGGAGCAATTTCCCCAGCTTTCAAAGAAAGCCTTTGGGAATTGCAGCGCGCATGCGCGGTCCTCTTCCCGCCCAAGGGTGCCATCTTGCTCAGTCTTCTTTTTTCCGCGGAGCCCTACAGATGCTGTTTGTGATCGCCGCAGAAAAAGTTGATTTTATTTCCAATTCTTTTCTCGAGTTCGACGCCGGATCCTTTTCCCGCCCGGACCCGCTACACCGGTTTCGGGTCCGTTCTTTATTTTTCGGTTTTTTGTCCTTCGTGACAAGCGTTCGCGCCATTTTTTTCTTTTTCACTGGCAGCCCTGTCTTTTGACCTCGCAGGAGCCCTTTTTCCCCCGATGGCTGCCAGCGGGTTTAAAAAGTGTGATCGGTGTAAGAAACTTATGTCTCTTACCGACACACACGACTGCTGCCTCCGCTGCCTCAGACCTGATCATGACCCGATGATCTGTGGTCCGTGTGGCAAGATGTCCTCAAAAGCGTTGAGTCGGCAGCATCAAAAAGAACGAATCTTCTCTGACTCCGCGTCCGGCCGGGCCCGGACCTCGTCAGAGGCTTCGACGTCCCGGGACTCCAGTCCTGAGCATCATCGGAGTTCCTCTGAGCGGGGGTCTCCTGCCCGGGAACATCATAGGAAGAAGAAACCCGCGAGGGCGGCGTCGGTGGACGCTCCTGGTTCCTCGAGGGCCCGGTCGCATAGCCCCGATAGCCGTCCTGGGTCCTCGGAGTCGGGGAGGCCTTCGAAACAACCTCGTCTCGAGATGGAGTCTCTTGGACACGTGAGTACTGTAGTCTTCGTGGACTCACCTCCGAAGGAGCCGACGTCGGGCCCGACACCGTCGGGGCCCGAGTCGGGGGCTGCTGGGTCTCCTGAGCTCGGACTCAGGTTGACGGCCTTGGAGAGCAGTTTGGCTGCCTTCATGGACCAGCAGCGGGCATTGATCGCTGGCCTCGCCGGTGCATCTGCCCCGGCCACCGGGACATCGACATCCAAGTCGACCCTGGAGACCGAGCCGATCCTCGAGTCCATGCGAGCTCGAGTCAATCCTCGGTCACGGTCTCCCTCGGCCTCCTGTTCGGCACCGAGGTCATCGACGCCGACACCCTCGGCGTCGGGGCAGAGGGCATCGGTGCCCGCCCGCCCGGAGCCGCTCGATTCCTCCTTCGAGGCGTCAGCCTGGAAAACGGAGGACGAAGAGTCCCCTGGTACTTTTCGGACTCGGTGCGTCCCATCGGACTCGCCTGAGTCCGAACCTCGGAGACGGTCCCCCCCGGAGGACACCCAGTTCTCGGACTTCGTGCGGGATATGGCCAAGGCCTTGGCATTCCCCGCGGATCCCGAGGAGGAGCCTCGAGCCGAAGAGCTCGATGCCCTCCAGTATGACTCTCCCCCGAAGGAGGCCTTTACTGTACCGGTTCCTCCGATGCTGGAGCAACTTCTCTTCCGCATGTGGGAGAGCCCGGCGTCAGCGCCGGTGTTGAGCAAGCGGGTCGATTCCATTTATCGAGTCCGCAAGAGCCCCGGGTTCCAAAAGGCACAGCTACCGCACCATTCCATGGTGGTGGAATCGGCCATGCATCGACTCAAGAGTCAGAAGATGCACTCCTCGGTGCCTCCCGACCGGGAGGCCCGGAACCTGGATGCCCTCGGTAGGAAGTGCTTCCAGGGCTCTATGCTTGCTTGTCGAGTTCAGACCTACCAGCTCTATATGGGCATGTATTTCCGAGACCTGGCAAAAGAAATTGCCGGGTTCTCTGCTGGTCTCTCCGAGGAACCTTTGCAGAGGTTCCAGGCCTTGTCCACTGGTATTCGAGAGTGCTTGAAGTTTATCTCTCGAGCAGCCTACGATAGCTTCGAAGCATTGGCTCGAGTAGCCGGAGCCGGCATCGGTGCCCGCCGACAGGCTTGGCTTCAGTCATCCGACCTCGAGCCATGGGTACAGGACAAGTTGGTCGATGTCCCCTGCAGAGGTGAAAACCTCTTTGGCAAGCCCATGGCTAAAAAGGCTGCACATATCGAGACCGAGACTCTGACCAGGACTAGGCTGTCCAGAAAAACCTCTGCCCCTTCTCAGAAGAAGAAGGGCTCGGGGAAAAAGCCCTTTTACCCGAGGAAGGCGGCTGGCTGCCTATAAACAATACCCTCATTATCAGGCCTCAGCAGCTCCCCAACAGGGTCAGAAGGCCAAGGGACGGGGTAATGGGTCCCGTAGGCAGCAGGCCCCCAAGCCCACAACACCGGCCCCTGCTCAGCAGGGTGGGGGTTTTTGACTCCATCAGCATAGCCTCTTCTCCTCTGCTGGTTTCTCTCAGCACAGGAAGCCGGCTGGTCCACTTTGCCCACCGGTGGTCAGCCATCACATCAGATACCTGGGTGCTTCATATAGTTCAAAAAGGCTATCTTCTACACTTTCACCAGGTACCTCCCTCCTACTTTCCAGGGGAGCCTCCAAGACTCCCTCTGCACAGGACTTACTCCTTCAGGAGTTGGCAAGTCTTCTTCAGGAACAGGCTGTGGAACTGGTGCCCCACCACCTGAGAGGTCAAGGCTTTTATTCCAGGTACTTTCTGATACCAAAATGAACAGGAGGCCTCAGACCCATCCTGGACTTGCGAAACCTCAACAAGTTCCTGGCAAGGGAAAAGTTCAAGATGCTTACCCTTGGAATCCTGCTGCCCTACCTCCAGCAGGGAGACTGGCTATGCTCTTTAGATCCAAAGGATGCCTATACTCACATCCTTATTCATCCAGAACACAGACAATATCTCAGGTTTGTTGTGGAAGGAAATCATTACCAGTACAGAGTACTGCCCTTTGGCCTATCCTCCGCCCCCAGGGTGTTCACCAAATGCCTAGCAGTGGTGGCGGCCTATCTAAGACTTCAAGGCCTTTTTGTATTTCCATACCTGGACGACTGGCTCATCAGGGCCCAGTCTTCCCAAGAGGCCACTCAGGCCACTCATCGCACTGTGACTCTGCTCCAGCACTTGGGATTTGTCATAAACTTTGCAAAGTCCACTTTGCTCCCCTCTCAAAATCTCGAATTCATCGGCGCAAGGTTGAATACACTTCAGGCGCGGGCCTTCCTGCCTCTAGACAGGGCACACAGGCTCATGGATCTCGCCAGCCACTTTCGCAGCAATTCCTTGGTCTCTGCCAGGCAATTTCTGAGACTGCTCGGCCATATGGCTTCCACGGTCCATGTGACCCCCAATGCCCGCCTGAAAATGCGACCTGCTCAGTGGTGCCTTCGCACTCAATGGCATCAGGCCACGGGGAGCCTGGCGGACTCAGTACAGGTATCCAACCTGCTGATCTCTTCTCTGCAGTGGTGGCTTCATCTACCAAACCTGGTGCTGGGAGTGGATTTTCAATCTCCTCCGCCTTCTCAGGTGCTGACAACCGATGCTTCTCTCCTGGGTTGGGGAGCACATTGCCAAGGGACATGTACTCAAGGCCTCTGGACTCCTTGGGAGTCTGCTCAACAGATAAACTTCCTGGAGCTCAGAGCCATCCGCCTAGCTCTGAGAGCCTTCTCCCACCTCACTTCTCACCAGTCTGTGCTGGTCCAGACGGACAATCAAGTTGCAATGTTCTACATGAACAAACAAGGAGGCACAGGCTCCTTCCTTCTCTGTCAGGAGACACGAAGACTGTGCTCTTGGGCCGTCCTTCACGGCATCCTCCTCAAAGCTGTCTATCTCCCAGGTCAAGAAAATTACCTGACAGACAGGCTGAGCAGGATCCTCCAACCTTACGAGTAGAGATTGGATCCGTTGGTGGTTCAGCAGATCTTTCTCAAGTGGGGCCTCCCCACCATGGATATATTTGCCAGTCCCCTGAACCGGCAGCTTCCCAGATTCTGCTCTCGACAACCGCATCCTCTCAGAGTTGCGGCGGATGCTTTTCTGATTCCATGGTCCACAGGCCTCTTGTATGCCTTTCCTCCCATGCCACTGGTGTCTCGGACGCTCTTCAAAGTTCTCAGAGACAGAGCCTCGATGATCCTAGTGGCTCCCCGGTGGCCGAGACAACCCTGGTTCCTGCTTCTAATGCAGCTGGCGGTGGACACTCCTCTTCCTCTGGGGTTTCAACCCAATCTCCTGTCACAGGATCAGGGGACTCTCCTACACCCCAACCTCCGGTCCCTTCATCTGATGGCCTGGCTGCTGAAAGGGTAGTCCTTGCTCCCCTCCTGCTGCCTCAGGAGGTGGGAGAGGTTGTCTTGGCCTCCAGGCGGCCCTCCACCCGGAAGTCCTACGCTCTTAAGTGGCGTCGGTTCTCCGTGTGGTGTGCTCAGCAGTCTGAGAATCCCTTCTCCTGCTTGGTGGCAGTGGTCTTGCAATATTTGCTTTACCTCTCCAATCTGGGCCTTGAGTCCAACTCTGTCAGGGTCCACCTCAGTGCTCTCTCTGCGCATCACGCACCGGTGGATGGCAGGCCTCTTTCCGACCCTTTGGTGGCTCGTTTTCTCCGAGGCCTCCTTCTCCTTAAGCCTCCTTTGCGCCCACCAGCCCCTGAATGGGATCTGAATGTGGTCTTGCAGCGGATTGCCTGTCCGCCCTTTGAACCTATGGCTACCTGCCCTCTTCGTTTTCTTTCCTGGAAAACCTTGTCCTTGGTAGCTCTTACCTCTGCTAGGCGCGTTAGTGAACTGCAGGCTCTAGTGTCTGATCCTCCTTACACTAGGTTCTACAGAAATCGGGTAGTCTTACGGACTCACCCTAAGTTTCTTCCAAAAGTGGTTTCTCCTTTTCATCTCAACCAGGAGGTGGTTCTTCCGACCTTCTTTCCCAGGCCGCACTCCAGCCGGGCTGAAATGGTCCTGCATACCCTGGACTGTAGGAGGGCCTTGTCCTTCTACCTTCACCGTACGTGGGAGCATCGAAGGGCTGTTCAGCTCTTCATTTCTTTTGACCCCAATAAGTTGGGGCTACCTGTCTCCAAGCGTACTTTGTCCATATGGGTTGCTGACTGTATCGCTTGGGCTTATGGGGCAGCCGGCCTCTCGTTGGAGGGTTGAGTCACGGCTCATCATGTAAGGGCGAAGGCTGCGTTCCGTTGGCAGACATCTGCCGGGCCGCTACTTGGTCTTCAAGCCAGACTTTTGCGGCCCATTACTGTCTGGAGAGGGAGTCCCGCAGGGACAGTGCTTTCGGTCAGGCAGTTCCTCCATAATCTCTTTGAGGTTTAGGCAACTCCTACCCTCCGGCCCTGGTGTTGGGCTACTGGTCGGGGGCGTTTTCAGAGAAGATTCCTTCCTTCTGTGCTACTGAGCTAGAGGGAGCTCATTTTTCCGCTTGAGGTCTCCGGTAGCCTTAAGCTAGGGAGTCCCATATGTGAGGACTGACTTCCTGCTTGGTCCTGGAGAAAGAGTAGTTACTCACCTGTAACAGGTGTTCTCCAGGAGCAGCAGGAATCAGTCCTCACAACCCTCCCTCCTCCCCTTGGAGTTGCAGTCCTATCATTTCGTTTTTGCTAATTTTTTTGCTGTCTTTTAGCTATGTCATCAGACTGAGCAAGATGGCACCCTTGGGCGGGAAGAGGACCGCGCATGCGCGCTGCAATTCCCAAAGGCTTTCTTTGAAAGCTGGGGAAATTGCTCCGCGAGGGCTCCGTCGGCGCCGATGTCACCCATATGTGAGGACTGATTCCTGCTGCTCCTGGAGAACACCTGTTACAGATGAGTAACTACTCTTTACTGGTTTATTTACATTGCAGTGTCCTCTCTGCCAGTCAGCTTCTGGTTGGTTTGAGACTGATGTATTGACCAATCAGAAAGTTGCTCATGCTCCGCCTGGCTGCTGTTCTTTATAGTGAGAGATCCCATGTGAAATATTCACCTGCCGTGTTACTCACTTCCTGGATAAAATAATGCAGTTGCCATGTTAATCCACTTTATTGGCTAATGATAAGAAAAGAGGAAGGGAGAGTGAAAGTACACCATTTTATTGGACTGGCTGCTGAATTTGTGACTGGCTTTCAGGGGCTGGGTCCTTCTTCCTCAGGTCAGGATGGTGTGGGCAGGGGATGACAATGCCAGAATGTGTGGGAAGGTCGCAGTGGTGGTATCAGGGGGAAGATTATGTGTGGTTGGGGGGAGGGGGAAGGTGTATAGGTATGTGGGGTGTGGCAAGGTGGTAGAAATTTGTGGTTTGATAAGGGGCCCAAGTCTTTGTTGACCCCTTTCTTATTGGTCTGGATGTATCTTATCATTTTGACTTTGCAACTTGCATTCCTGGATTGTATTGACGTTTTCTCTTGGGATTCTGGCCATGGAGTCATTGGTGAAGTGCTCTAGTCCTGGTTCATGTTCCCCATGAGGGTGCTTGTGTCATCTGGTGTTGTGTCTGTGTGGGTTGGTTCTTGTCTTTGGTGTTTGGCCTGCAGGGGGGATTCTTTCTGGGGTTTTCTCTTCATGGTGCTTGCAGTGGGATTTTTAAGAGTGTTTTGGGTGGAGAGGCAATCTTCCTGAGTGGTTTAGGGATTGTGACCTTTTTTATTGGAGGATTTGGTCGAGATTTTTAGGTGTTTTTTCCTGTCTTTGGGGTCAGGGCATGTGTGTTGGTTCCATGTTGCTTGGCTGTGTGTAACTGACTTTTTGTATGTGAAGGGTGGAAGCTTCCTTCACAATTATGGCTTCCATCCTTCACGTACAAAAAGGTCAGTTATGTACAGCCAGATTGCACAGTGCTGCTATGCTCTGACCTTGGGGATGGAAATAGACACCTCAGGGTCCTGACTGAATCCTTTGGATGGAAGAGGTAGCTGCAGTCTCAGGTCATCTCCAGGAGAACTCTCTCTTTGCTTGGAGTACCCAGTGAGGACCTGCTGCAATGCAGGGAGTTGTGGCCTCAAAGGGAGGCTCCCTTGTGGTGGTGTGCAGTCCAGAGCTGAAAGGGATGAGAGGAAGCCGGGGGGGGGGGAGGGGGGACTTGCAGCTGCTGCTCCAGGAGGATAGATTGCTGAGGGGAGTGTTCCTGTTCCACCGGTGTTAGCCTTCCGACAGCTACCCAATCTGAGGCAGGGATTGGTGTGAGGTGAGCTCCTAAAGGGGGCTCAGGGAGATGGAGATGGCATGGGATCACTGCAGTGTAGTGAGATGCAGGTTGTGCCTGCACATGTTACACGACAGTTGTCCAGATGAGAGAGGTGCTCAGCTTGGGAGAATCCTGCTCAGATTTTTCCTCTGATGTGGTGTGTATTGTTCAGGCAGAGGAAGTGAACAGATGAGATAGCAAGGGGTGGGGATTTCCTCTCTCCCTCAAATGGAAATAAAAATTTCTATCAAGAATACCTCCGTCTCCCTTCTCTATGGTAGAAGACAGCCTTCTGTCCCTAATTCATCCCCATGTGTCAACACCCATCTGACCAAAAAAGGAGCACCTCAACTCCTAAGACACCTAGGGGAAAGTAACCTGCACTGCACAGCTGGTATAAACCCCAAATAAAACATGCCACTTGTGTAGCTGGAATAGTTGACTGTGAATTGGCTGTACAGCGGGGAGCCTTGGACTTGGACTACTTGTAGGAAGGATAACCCACCGCATGACACAGCTGGGCTAGTTATCCTATGAATAGGCTCCTTTGCTGTACAGTGGGGGTCCCTGGACTGGGCCCTGGTTGCACAAAGAATGACAGCCTGGCTGGTCCCATGTCAAGCTGGGGATTTAATCAAGTGCAATATGTTTCAAAACTGGAAAAGCAATGGCAGGGAAAAAAAAATAACCTGTACAGCATGACAGGTATGGCCCTCCCCCCCTACAATGAAAACGAGCAAAGGGAAAGTAACCCACACTGCATCACAGGTTCTGCCCCAGCAACCCTACTAGGTAGACTGGGTGGACTGTGTTGGCCTTTATTTGCCATCATCCACTATATTACATAATACACAGACACTGCCAAAGTCCTTAGAACACTCAGCTACTCTGCCTAGATCATTCCATGACACAAATAGGCAGTTTGAACATGCATAGGAGACATATTCTGAAACCTTGTGCTCATGCACATCCACGGTGCTAGCACGAGGATCTCAGAACGTGCCCAGGAGCAGCAAAACGGGGGCATGGTCAGCCACGGAGATGTATTTAGGAAAGGCCCATGTATGTTTTCTGTGTTCCCCACAGATGTGCTTGTTATTTCTTCAGAAGCATGGAATAAGGCCAGTACTTGGAAAGATTTCTGCTGTGCTTGTACAGAGATAGCGACAAGTATGCTTCAAACTGGTGTGATTGCAGTCTGTAAAACACACCGGATGGATGTATAATGAACAGGGTGAGAGAATCTTGTAAGCTAAGGGGCATTAATAACTACCCCTAAAGACATTTGAAAACCAACAGTAGTGAATATGGTGGCTATGCTGACAGTTGCTGTTTGTGCTAAATGAGCTAATCTGGGGGACCCTGATAAGTCCAGTGTTCTGTAAAATGGGACTGTTGATGTTAGAAATGTGAGTGAGTCTGCCACAGGAGTTGATTTGAGTGAGAGCGGGGGATCAGATATGTAGTCCTGGTACTCCATTATTTTATGGTATACCAGCTTTTATCTATAGGTGCTGAGCATCTTTTTCCCAAAATGATGTCTTTTGTGACAGCAAGTGAGAGTGTGGTATATGCATGTGTGTGGTTTGAGGGTTGCACAGGAGAATATGGTGTGCTGATCTGCTATCAGGGAGGAGGGCCAGGCGCTGGGAGACATGACTGATGTAGTGCCAACAGTCCCCAGATTGTGCCATGCAGCATGCCACACTCAGGGCATACATTTATAGCGCAACAATCATATGCATCCCTTGGGGAATTATGTTAGTCTTGGTTTCTGTGCACATGTTGAGGGTCAATCCTAAACATTTTTAAGGGTGTATGTAGAGCTGACCAATGCAGACCTCGCTGAAACCTTTTTATGATGCCAAGTACCATTTGATGCAAGGTATGTTCTGTTATACATGTTTATATTTATCTTCTCTTAGAGTGTGCTGGGATTACTTAGCACTATTCTGGGTATGTAGGGGACTAGGATATGCTGTAGTTTGCATCAGCATGCATTTATCATCAGTTTCTATGTCTTGTATGCATCAGCAAACTACTGTCAGTGAGCACAGCAGCTTAGGAGATGCACGTTTATACAGCGGAGGCGAGAAGGCTAACTTTACAGAATATGGTGAGCATGGGCACATTGAAAACCTGATCTGTGTTTGCTTGTATCTCCCACTATTGACAGAGATGTCTTTCTGTGCTTTACTCTATGGAACGTGCCTGTAACTGGGTGCAGGCCTCATGCTGGATATGTACACGGGTCTGCTGCAGCATGTGAGGCGTGCCGCGCCAGACCCATCTGTAATCCCAATGCCAGAAACGCGGGTGCGTTTAAACCTGTATTTCCAGAATCGGGTGAGAATCGTGCTCATGCCCGATTTAAATGTCTTGCCGCAGTAAGACGTCCTATGGGGAATTGGTCTTCACAGAAAGTGAAAATGTTACTAACGAATGCAACCATCTGTTTAAATAGGTGATTTATTTTCCTACAAAAGAACAAAATCACCAATATATTAGCAGATAAAGAGGCAATATGAAAGTGTATTACGAGCTGTTAAAGATTTGAGAAGTTTTTAATAACTTATAATTTCTTTTTTGGTTCAGTCTCCTCTTTGCCATTTATTCCATGTCTCTAATTACAATGTATTGATTTTTTTCCATCACCACTGAACTTGGACATACTGTACGTTGTTGTTAAATATTTTATTGCAGATTTTCTACTTATTGCACTGGTGCAGTATAATCCCTTGGGGGACTATCCTCACACACCAATTCTAATTTATTCTTTTGGAAATGTATGTTGCAAATTGTAATTCAACTATATCTTTGAAAAGAAGAAAATAATAAAATGTCTGCATTAAACTTTGTATTTATATCATGATCTGGTGAAGTCAATTTTGCTAGCTTGAAAATACAAAGTAAAATTATTTCAATAAAAACATTTTTTTGCATGTATTGATTATTTCCTAATCGTTGCCCACCTTAGCCCCACCTCCTTACATGGCCTGCCAGGATGACATGAATTCCCTTCTTACGTGAAGACTGGATGGGGAATTTCCTCTGAGACAGAGGCACTCTTATGTCAGAAACAATTATCTAGAATGATGTCAAACACAACACCTTTGAGATGCTCCCACTGGCTTCATTGTTAGCACATTCACCTAGTGCTGGCCCAGACACTATTTTTTAATCACAGGAGTTGCTCAATTCTTAATACAGGCCTATTGTAAAGCAAAAATATAAAAATAAAATTTAAACCAAGTCTTCCTTTTCGTCCCTCTAGTCCAGTCCCGGAACCATAGAGTTTAGAATCTCCTCCAGCAGCCTTGGAGACTGAATGATATCACAGCTCTTCTCTCTCTGGTATAAATAGGCAAGGACTGCCCCCTTCCACCAGTACTTCAGTCTCCAAGCAGCTGAGGAGATTCTGGGCCTAGGGATAGGCCCAGCACAAATAGGCAGAGCTAGGAATTTTTTCTTTGTTTTCCTTTTCTAATTCTTGATGCTTTTTGTTTGGTTGCCTTTCTAAAATAAATAGCCACTTTTTTCTTTCCTCTGGCTCCAGTCCTGCTTCCTCCTTTCTCCCTCAATTTTCCGTCTCGTGGGGGGGGGGGCTGCCCCTTGGTGAGAAGGAGCAGCTTTACAGAGCAGAAGAAGTAGCCTCCCTGCTCCCGAACCCGCAAGCAAGGGTGAGGAGCAGGTGGAAGACTTAGCCCCATCCATCTCTAAGGGACAGTGAGATTGGTGGTGGGAGCACCGTCGGAGCCGAAGCCACGAGCAGGCTGAGCTCCGGCGCGTGTCTGCCTCATTGCAGCACCTCAGGTTGAAGCAGGGAACTGTAAGTAGGTCTCGCCAACTTTAACAGGGTTTTTTCTTTCTTTTTGAATTTTCTTTTACTTGTTTCTTGGAGGGGAGTTGAGAGGGAAGTACCTGCCTCAGCGGGGGATCTCATAAAGGAGTTCTTTGCCCTCCGGACACTTTTTTGCTGCGCGGGAAAAGTCCCGGTGGCCATTTTGAAAACCGTGTTTTTTATAGTGGCTTTTTGGAAGCGTTTTAAGCCTCGTTTGCTGCAGACCTGCTATAGGCTCATCAGGCGCTTACAGAGCGTTGGCCTGTTGGGAAAAAAAAAAAAGAGAAGTTCAAAGGGAAACGAGCTATGCTGTACTGCTGTACTTTTCCCTTATTGGAATATTGAGCAGGTGTATCTAGGCTGTTTTTTGCAGGGCTCCAACCCAGAGAGAGCCCTTCCTTCCGGGGCTGGCGGTCAGAGCCAGCGGGGGGGAGGGGGAGTTCCCGGGGTGGTTTAGAGCAGCTCTTTGAGGCGGCTGCTATGCCTGCAATTCCACGCTGTCTAGTGTGCGCAGGAAGAAAAGTTCAGAGCTGGAATCAGGAGTCTGTGTCCCTTGCTCCCTAGAGGCGCAGCATATGGACGGAGAGCCGGGACAGCCCCTAGCAGGCCGGAAGGCTATTCGTACAGGCGCTGAGGCACTGTTATCTCCGTCTCTAGATCCTGAGGAGCCAGTGCCGGGGCCCTCCTCGGGCGGCGGCTCCGCCGGGTCACAGGAGCAGGAGGGACAGGCGGGGGAGGCGACCGGGATTCCGCTGAACTTCGTTGCCTTAAGGCAGCAGGCTTTTGCTTTCCTTCAGCCCGCGATGTAGGCTTTTCCTCACGGACCCCAGAGTCAGAAGCGTTCGGCCTCTCTGGTCGGTTCGGGGAACGGTGCTCCGGTGGCTAAAAGGTGTAGGGCCACTTCGGAAGGTCCCGCGCCTTACCTCGCTGATGACCTGAGCGAGGGGAACGCCAAAGAGGGAAGAGTTCTTGGAAGATGAGCTGGAAGACGGAGAGTTGCCTGACTCGGAGCAGCAGTGCTGGGTAGTCAGAGTCTTTCGGTGTGAAGGGCTTCCAGCCCTGGTTTCGGAGATGCTATAGACACTAAATCTGCCTTCCAGCGAGGAAGCAGCGGAAGAGACATTAGAAGATCCGCTGTTGCAGGCGGTGCGGACATCCCAGAGAGTGTTTCCCCTCCATAGGGTATTTCAGAATATGATACAGGAAGAATGGGATTTGCCAGAGGCGGCCCTGAAGGGGGCTAGAGCGTTGGCTCACCTTTATCCGCTCGCGAACCGCAATAGGGAGCTGCGGCGGTATCGGCGGTCACTCAGAAAACCACAATTCCCGTGGAGGGGGACCGCAGCGCTGAAGGATGTTCAGGACAGGAGGTTAGACACTCTGTTGAAGCAGGTGTTCGATGTTTGCGCGCTGTCCATGCAGACTGGCTTCGGTGGCACGTGGTTGTTTGAGGTGGTCCCAGAGGTTGAAGGAGACCATCTGGAAGGGCAGCTTGAAGATGCCACGTGACTGGAGTCGGGAACCGCGTTCTTGGCGGATTTTCATTCTGATCTCCTCCGCGGCTTGGCTAAGGGGATGGTCTCTGTAGTAGCAGCTCGGAGGTATCTCTGGTTGAGAACCTGGTCGGAGGACAGTTCGTCTAAGGCTCGGCTTAGCAAGTTACCCTTTGGGGGTACGCTTTTATTTGGGGAGGATTTAGATAAGTTGGTCCAGGACCTCGGGGAGGCCCAGGGAGGATGTCTCCCAGAGGACAAGCCGAAGCAGGGCCGCAGTTCTGCGGGATTCAGGGAGGTCCCGAGAGACTTTCGTAGTTTTCGTTCTCCCTGTTATGGACAGTCCCAGCGGGGGAAGTTCCTGCTTAGGGGTCAGGGGTTTCACGGATTCAGGGGAGCAGGCCCGGGGTTCGCTCCTTTCCAGTCCTCGGCCACAAAACAGACACAATGAGATAAGGCGGGCTCAGGAGAGGGTAGTTCCCAGGGGAGGTCGGTTGCGGGAGTTTTACCCTGCCTGGGTCCAAATTAAGTCAGATTAGTAGGTCCTGGAGGTCATGCGAGAGGGGTACATATTAGAACTCCATCGACCCGTCGTAGGTTCTTTTGTCCGTTCTCCCTGCTCAGCCCTGGGCACAGGCAGGCGGTCCAGGACACGCTACAGTGGCTGCTGCAGCTTGAGGCGGTGCTGCCAGTGCCCGCGGAGCAGTGCGGTTCCGGTCGCTACTCCATCTATTTCGTAGTGCCAAAGAAGGAGGGCACATTTTGCCCGATCCTGGCTCTGAAAAGGGTGACCCGTTGTCTCCGGATTACCCATTTTCGGATGGAGACCTTGCGTTCCGTGCTGGCAGCGGTCCGGACCGGGGAGTTCCTGACGTCGTTAGATCTCACGGATGCTTACCTGCACATCCCGATTCGGCAAGAGCATCAGAAGTGGCTGAGATTTGCGGTACCCATGGGACATTTCCAATTTCAAGCGCTGCCCTTTGGGCTGGCAACGGCACCACAGACGTTTCCCAAGGCCATGGTGGTGGTGGTGGCGGCGGCAGCGCTCCGCAAAGAGGGAGTACTGGTGCACCCATATTTGGACGATTGGTTGATCCGAGCGAAGTTGAGAGAGGACAGCTCGGCAGCAACAGCCCGGGTGGTCCAGATGTTCGAAGGCCTGGGCTGGGTAGTCAACTTTGCAAAGAGCAGGTTGGTACCATCGCAATCCCTGCAGTACCTTGTGGCGCGCTTCGAAACAAAGCAGGGGAAGGTGTTCCTTCCCAGGGCCCGGGCTCTAGGTCTGCGACAACTCGTCAGGCGTTTCTTTTCGAGTCCGGCTCCAGCAGCATGGCAGTACCTGCAGTTGTTGGGAACAATGGCAGCCATGATAGAAGTGGTTCCGTGGGCCCGATCGCACATGCGGCCGTTACAGGTGGCGCTTCTCCGTCATTGGTTGCATCAGTCGGATGTCCTATCGCAGAGGTTAGTTTGCCCTCAGAATGTGCATCACGAGCTGCGATGCTGGCTGAGAACGGAGAATATGGAAGACGGCATGCCACTGGACCGCCGTCCTGGGGACTGCTCACGACAGACACAAGCCTCCTGGGTTGGGGGGGGGGCTCATTGTGAAGGCAGGTTTGCCCAGGGTCGTTGGTCTCAGGAGGACACGTCTCAGTCCATCAACAGGTTGGAGATGAGAGCGGTGTTTCTGGCGCTACCGAAGTTTCAGGACACTCTCGGTCGGGAGGCGGTCCGAGTCTTGTCAGACAATGCGACAACGGTGGCCTACATCAATCGGCAGGGGGGCACAAGAAGTGCTACACTGGAAGCCGAAGCGGGTCAGCTGTGGGTGTGGGCCACACACAATCTCCAGGCTCTCGCGGCTCAACATGTGGCCAGCGTAGACAATCTCGAAGCGGATTTCCTCAGTCGTCGCAGAGTAGACCCCAAGGAGTGGGTGCTACATCCGGGGGTGTTTGCTCTTCTGGTGAGGCGCTGGGGAGTTCCGGTAATGGCTCTCATGGCGAGCTTCGAGTCAGCGCAGGTAGCAAGGTTTTTCAGCAGGCGCTGGGAACGGATGTCAGAGGGGCTAGATGCATTAGCGAAAAGGTGGCCAGAGGGAGTTCCCCTTTATGTTTTTTCCACCTTGGGCCCTCATGGGCAGGGTGGTGCAGCGCGTTGGGAGACATCGTGGTCAGGTGATTCTGATCACGCCCGATTGGCCCTGAAGGCCGTGGTATGCAGATTTGGTACGGCTGTTAGTGGACGATCCGTGGTAGTTACCGCAGCGAGAGGCGCTCCTACGGCAGGGTCCGTTGCGCATGCCCTAGGTGAGTCGGTTCTCGCTTACGGCTTGGCTCTTGAACGGGCTAGGATGACAGCTAAGGGTTATTCGGCAGCGGTCATTTCTACCTTGCTAAAGGTATGCAGGCGTTCCACCTCGCTGGCATATGTCCGGGTCTGGAGGATCTTTGCAGCTTGGTGTGTGGAGCGTAATATTCAGCCATTGTGGGCTTGAATTTCGCAGGTCCTTTCCTTTTTGCAGGATGGAGTGCAGAAGGGATTGGCAGCCAGTTCCTTGCGAGTGCAGTGGGCGGCGATTTCCTGTTATAGGGGGAAAGTGCTCGGTCAGCCGGTAGGATCTCACAGTGACATTAGGCTTTTTCTGAGAGCTGTCTTGCTTCTTCGTCCGTTGGTACGCTGTTCGGTGCCGACATGGAAGCTGAATCTGGTATTGGAGGCTTTGCTTGAGCTACCGTTTGAGCCGCTAAGCATCGCCACCCTGAAGGATCTCGCGTTAAAGAAGGTATTTCTGGTAGCTATTTGTTCCGCAAGGAGGATTTCGGAGTTACAGGCTTTTTCCTGTAGGGCACCTTATTTGTCTTTCTTCCATGATAAGGTCATGCTACGCTCAGTGCCGGACTTTCAGCCGAAGGTGGTCTTGGCCTTTCATGTCAATCACGTGGTGTCGCTTCCAGTATTCTCTAAGCAGAAAAAGAAGAAATCGGAAGGCAGGTTACATCCCCTAGATGTTCGTCGGGTTCTTCGGAAGTATCTTCAGCGGACGCAGCCGTTTCGGAAGACTGACAGATTGTTTCTGGCTTTCGGGGGGCCGCAGAAGGCGGCAGCGAAAGCGTCCATTTCTAGATGGTTAAAGGCGGCTATTGCGTTGGCTTACCTTTTGAAAGGTAGCGTTGTTCCAGAAGGTCTCAGAGCGCACTCGACCAGGGCGCAAGCGGCTTCGTGGGCGGAGTACAGTTCGGTTTCGGTCGCGGACATTTGTAGAGTGGCGACTTCATCATCGATGCATTCATTCTCGAAGCACTATCGGTTAGATGTGCAGGCAGCGGAGGACGTTCATTTTGGCTCAGCGGTGCTTCAGGCTGGGTTTTCTGGTCCCTCCCCGTTGATGTGCACTGCTCTGTTACATCCTCTATGGTTCCGGGACTGGACTAGAGGGACGAAAAGGAAGAATTAATTAGACTTACCTGCTAATTGTTGTTCCTTAAGGAACTCTAGTCCAGTCCCGGACCCCTCCCAGGGTATGCAGCCTGAAGCTGTTGTCCGTTGTATCTTAGTAAAAGGGGTCAAATTGGAGAGGATGTCTCCGGAAGTGGAGTGGGGTTTCGGAGGACGCGGAGTGGAGCCACAATGGGAACCTTGCAGAAGCGCAGTTTTGTTTCTACGTTTTTGGCATTTCTACAAGGTCCTTCGTCGAAGAGAAGGTTAGAATATGCACAGGTTTTTAGATTCTAGCCAAAGTTTATTTAGTTTATCTTGTTGTTCTTTATCTACTTATTTGTTGCTCTGCTGAGTTGCTTTGTCAATAGGTACTGGTGGAAGGGGGCGGTCCTTGCCTATTTATACCAGAGAGAGAAGAGCTGTGATGTCATTCAGTCTCCAAGGCTGCTGGAGGAGATTCTAAACTCTATGGTTCCGGGACTGGACTAGAGTTCCTTAAGGAACAACAATTAGCAGGTAAGTCTAATTAATTCTTATTTTGCCTCTCACTTTTATGTGCTAAATTAAAGTATGTCGAATGTCACATGCAGTCCTCATCAGGATGGCTTGAAGTGGTCTGGTAACCTCTATTGTAATAGGACCAAGATTGTAATGCCTTGCAGCCTTAATGATTGCCATTGTTGGGAAAAGGGGAAACAAATTATGGAAAATGAATTTGTAAAAGATATTTTATTACTTGTAAGAGACTTGTATCCTGTGCTTATAAAAAGAAGTGGCAGTTCAGGTTTCTTTGTTAAGAATGTGCATTGGCTTAAATTGTCATTTCATATCGCATTTAATCTAAAAACAATGACCCTTGGATTGGAAGGCAGTTCTCTTCCACGAGGAAGTATTATGTTTTCGAGGGGGGGTGAGGTTGGTTCTAGTCAGCCTGCTCTTAACTGTGTCTTGTATGTCTAGTGATATTAGTTCCTGTTTCCTGACTGGTCCACAGTTTGTCTGGTTTTGAGATCTGTGGAAACTCTTCTGTTATTTTTTGCCTATCAACTCCTGCTCTAGAGACTTTTCTTGTATCATGTTCTTGTGCCAGCAATTCTGTGAAACCATGTCCTGGCTGTCCACTTAGTGATGGTCCATTCTCCATAATTTGGTCCCCCTTTCCCAATAATGGCTATCTTTAAGGCTGCAAGCAGTTTTAAAATTTTAGCTCCAGTAATTGGACAATCAGGGTTTGAGTAGGCTTAGTAAATTCTTGATCTAGAGACTTATTCTTTGTAATAAGTCTCTAGATCAGGAGTCAATATATTTACATGGCATAAAATACAGGAACGGTTTTCTACAAAGCTCAAGATTAGACAAACTTCGAGCCAATTAGAAAAGAGGAACAAAGATCACCATAAATACAAGACACGGTTAAGAGCAGGCTAGCTAGAACCAGTCCCCCTCCACCCCCCACCCCCAAGAGATATAATATACTAACTATGCTAAACACCTCCACCTCACCACTTGACCCATGCCCAGCCAACTGGATCAAAGCAGCAAGAACCGAATTTAGCTCACTTCTAGCCAAGATAAAAAATGAAGCATTTCAGCAAGGATTTATGCCAAACAGTCTTAAGCTCTCTTCCATCTGTCCTACCCTGAAGAAACAAAGCCTCGACCCATCAGACCCAGCATCATACCGATCCATCGCCAGCCTCCCATTCCTGGCTAAAGTCTTCAAATAAAATGTACAGCTCCAGCTCCAAAACACCTATTTGATCCTCAACAGCATGGTTTCCGCCCGATGCATGAATAGAAACTCTAATGACCTGTCTCATTAACACCCTAACCCAAGACATTCAAGACCACACACAAACCTACCTCCTGAATTCCTGGACAATGTGGCATTTGATACAGTCGACCATAATACGTTTCTTCAAAGATTACAGCTATTTGGAATTCAACACACCATACTCAAATGGTTCCAATCATACCTCACTGACAGACAACAACAAATAAAGATAGCCTCAAACATCTCCAAACCTTACATATAAACGCAAGGAGTACCCCAAGGTTCCACACTATCCGCACTCCTTTTCAACTTATACCTACAACCCCTATGCTCTATTATCAAAAAGCACAACATACACTTTCACCTATATGCTGACAATATTACTGCCCTCTCCACTCCAATCAACCAGATTGCACACAAATTCAAGACTGCTTCACAGAAGTCACCCACTGGCTCTCAACAAATAACCTATCAATCTACTTCAAAAAGACAGAGGCTATGTTCATTACAAAGGATACCTCCTTCACACCTCCAACAACATCCAGATAATTGTACAAACTGAGCTGAAATATCTCGGAATCATTATAGATCAGCAACTCTCCTTCAAAACCCAAGTAGCAATGAGAGCCAGAGCAATCTATTTCAAAACGAAGACCCTACAATGACTCTGTCCCCAACTCAAACCAACAGATTTTAGATCAGCACTTCAAGAACTCACTCTCCCCCATGCAGACTACTGCAGCAATATCTACCAGGGTCTGCCTTAATCCACACTTCTCCCTCTTCAAACTGCGGTACACACAGCTGCCCATGTCATCGATGGAGCTGCTAAATATTACCACATCACCCCCATCTTGAAATAATTACACTGGCTATCCCTTACCAATGGAATCAACCATAAATGCATCCTCCTCACTCACAAAGCTCTTCACTCCCACCAGGAAACCTGCCTCCAATCCTTGCTACAGAAACCCTCCACAAACAAACCACGAAGATATACTACAATCAACGAACTTAACATACTGCAATCCAAAACTAAATATAACCAACAAACATGCCACAAAGCTTTTGAACTCTACACCCCTTCCCTATGGAACGCCCTACCTGACTCGCTAAGAAATATTGCCAGTCTCCCCTCCTTCCGCAAACATTTGAAAACCCACCTATTCAAGGAACATTCTGGTCCATCTACCTAATCTCCCTTCAACATGATACTATCAAAACAGACTCATAATTGTAAATAGTTGTTGAACATACTGTTTAGTTTAAATGTTTGTATAAAGCATTCTACTATTTATACTATGTAAGCCTTAATATTATTTTGTTATCAAAATATTGACTAACATAAGAACATAATATACATTCTGGGTCAGATCAAGGTCCATCAAGC
Source organism: Ichthyophis bannanicus (assembly GCA_033557465.1). Taxonomy (NCBI): domain Eukaryota; kingdom Metazoa; phylum Chordata; class Amphibia; order Gymnophiona; family Ichthyophiidae; genus Ichthyophis; species Ichthyophis bannanicus. The sequence continues at coordinate 1,765,030,698 of CM066031.1, forward strand.
CCAGTATCCTGTTTCCAACAGTGGCCAATCTAGGTCACAGTACCTAGCAGTTTCCCCAAAAGACATAGGTTCCACAATGATTGTACTGGGGCAAGCAGTGGATTTCCTGGGTCCCCTTTCATAATGGTTTGTGGACCATTCAGGAACTCATACAAACCTTTCTTAAACCTGGCTACATTAACAGCTTTTACTACATCTTCCGGTAACGAATTCTAGAGTTTGATTACACGTTGAGTGAAAAAATATTTTCTCTTATTAGTCTTAAATAGGTTACAATGTAGCTTCATTGCATGTCCCCTAGTCTTTCTATATTTTGATGGCGTAGACAATCGATCTATGTTTACTCGTTCCACTCCATTCATTAATTTATAGACCTCTATCATATCTCCCGTCAGCCATCTCTTTTCCAGGTTGAAGAGCCCTAACCTTTTTAACATCTCTTCATAGGGATATCCTTCCATCCCCTTTACCATTTTGGTGGCTCTTCTCTGTATCTTTTCTATTAATGCTATATCCTTTTTAAGATACGGTGACCAGAACTGCACACAATATTCAAGGTGCAGTTGCATCATGGAATGAGACAGAGGCATTATAATATCCTTTGTTTTATTTTTCATTCCTTTTCTTATGATTCCTAACATTCTATTTGCCTTCTTGGCCGCTGCTGCACACTGTGCGGAGGTTTGCAACATGTTATCCACGATGACGCCTGAATCTTTTTCCTGGGTGGTGGTTCCTAATTTGGAATCTTGCATTGTGTAATCATAGTTTTGGTTATTCTTTACCTGGTGCATAACTTTGCACTTGTCTAAGTTAAATTTCATCTGCAATTTGAACATCCAGTCTTCCAATTTAGCAAGGTCCTCTTGCAATTTTTCACAATCCTCATGGGTTTTAAGAACTTTGAATAATTTTGTGTCATCTGCAAATTTGATTACCTCACTCGTTATTCCCATTTCCAGGTCATTTACGAATATGTTAAAAAGCAGCGGACCCAGCACAGATCCCTGGGGTACTCCACTATTCACATTTCGCCATTGGGAAAATTGGCCATTTAGCCCTACCCTCTGCTTTCTATCTTTTAACCAGTTCCTGATCCACAATAGTACATTGCCTCTTATCCCATGACTTTTTAATTTCGCCAAGAGTCTCTCATGGGGTGATCTTGTCAAAGGCTTTCTGAAAATCCAGATACTCTATATCAACCAATTCACCTTTTTCTACCTGTTTATTCACACCTTCAAAAAACATAACAGATTAGTAAGACAAGACCTTCCTTGGCTAAAGCCATGTTGGCTGTCTCCCATTAAGCCATGATTATCTACATGTTCAGTAATTTTGTTCTTTATAATGGTTGCTACCATTTTTCCTGGTACTGACATCAGGCTCACCGGTCTGTAGTTTCCCGGATCACCCCTGGAACCCTTTTTAAAAATTGGCGTTACATTGGCCATCCTCCAATCTTCAGGTATTACAGATAATTTTAATGATAGTTCACAGATTACTAATAGTAGGTCTGCAATCTCATATTTCAGTTCTTTCAAAACCCTTGGATGTATACTATCCGTTCCAGGTGATTTGCTACTATTCAGTTTATCAAATAGTTGTAATACATCTTCCCAGTCTATCGATATTTCTTTCAATTCTTCTGCAGCATCCCCTTTAACATAGTAACATAATAAATGACGGCAGATAAAGACCAGTATGGTCCATCTAGTCTGCCCAGCAAGATGGCGAGAGTAGGTGTACCCGCCACTCCGTGCAGGCCAACCCTCCCCATGTCTTTGTTTAGGTGTGAACCCACCACTCCATGTAGGGCACCCCTGTTGTTGAGAGATTAGATAGTTACATTTATTTTGGTTTTATCCTGTTGCTATAAAGGGATGTTTCCCATTACAATCATGGGTAACATCCCTACATCTTCCTCAGTAAAGACCAAAACAAAGAAATTATTCAGTCTCTCCACTATGGCCTTATCCCCTCTTAGTGCCCCTTTTACCCCTTTATCATGTAATGGTCCAACTGACTCTCTCACAAGCTTTTTGCTATGAATGTATTTGAAAAAGTCTTTATTATACATTTTTGCTTCCACGGCAAGCTTCTCAAATTCTCTCTTTGCCTGCCTTATCAATGCCTTGCATCTAACTTCCCAGTGCTTATGTTTCCAGTTTTCATCATTTGGCTCCTTTTTCCATTTCCTGAAAGATGCTTTTTTGGCACCAACAGCTTCTCTGACCTCACCTTTAAACCATGTTGGAAGTTTATTGGACTTCCTTTTACTTTTCTTTAAGCATAGAATACAGCTAGTCTGGGCTTCCAAGATAGTATTTTTAAACAACACCCATGCTTGATGTAAATCTTTAACCTTTGTAACAGCTCCTTTTTGTTTTTTCTTAATTATTTTCCCCATTTTATCATAGTCTCCCTTTTGAAAGTTAAAAGGTAGTACAGTGGATTTCCTTGCCGTCCTTTCTCCATTTATTAAATCAAATGGGATCATACTATGATCACTATTGCCAAGTGGCCCCAACACACTTATCTCTTGCACCAGATCTTGTGTTCCACTAAGGACTAGGTCTAAAATAGCTTCCTCTCTTGACAGTTCATGAACCAGCTACTCCAAGAAACAGTTATTTATTTCATCTAGAAACTTTATCTCCCTAGCATGTCTTTCCGTGACACTGGCCCAGTAGATACCGGGGTAATTGAAATCACCCATTATTATTACTATGCTGTAACTTTTGTTAGTTTCCCTGATTTCTTTGAGCATTTCATCATCTATTTGTTTATTCTGGCCAGGTGGTCGATAGTACACTCCCATTGCCATCGCCTTCCACTTCCCCTTTTTACATGGAATTTCAATCCATAAGATTCTACAGTGAATTTTGTTTCTTGCAAAAATTTAATTCTTTGTGACTCAATGCCCTCTCTAACAGAGAGTGCAATCCCTCCACCAATTTGGTCTGCCCTATCATTATGATATAGTTTGTACCCAGGTATCACAGTGTCCCACTGGTTGTCCTCCTTCCACCATGTCTCTGAGATACCAATCATATCTAACCTTTCATTTAGTGCTATATATTCTAACTCTCCCATCTTATTTTTTAGACGTCTGGCATTTGAATACAAGCATTTTAGAGGCTGTATTTTATTCATATTAATCTGGTTATCGGTAGGCAGAGGTAATTTGGAACCTTTAAGCTCTGTCTGCTCTATACTCAAGGGCATTTGGGTTACTTGTCTTTATTGGAACCTCTCTATAGATATGCCCTAACTTCAATCTTTTTCTAGTATCTTTCAAGGATACATTGTTCCAAACCATGCGCTCTTGGGTGACTGTCGGCTGGTTCTGTCTCCTTTTTAAAGGTTAATGCCAGCAGCCTGGTTCCATCCCAGTTAAGGTGGAGCCCATCCCTTTGGAAAAGCCCCTCCTTTTCCCAGAATGTTGTCCAGTTCCTAACAAATCCAAAACCCTCTTCTTTGCACCATCATCTCATCCACGCATTGAGACTCTGAAGCTCTGCCTGCCTTTTGGGTCCTGCGCATGGAACGGGGAGCTTTTTTGAGAATGCTACCCTGGAAGTTCTGGATTTCAACTTCCTACCTAAAAGCCTAAATTTGGCCTCCACATCCTCCCTACCACACTTTCCTATGTCATTGGTACCGACATGTACCAAGACAGCAGACTCCTCTCCACCACTATCTAAAACCATTTCTAGGTGGCACGTGAGATCTACTGCCTTCGCACCAGGCAGGCATGTTACCAGACAATCCTCATGTCTACCAGCCACCCAGCTATCTACATGCCTATGATCGAATCGCCAACTATAACGGCTGTCCTAAGCCTTCCCTTGTGGGCACCTGGCCCTGGAGAAACCTCCTCACTGCTTGAGGCTTTTACATCACCTGGAGGACAGGTTCTAGCTACAGGATCACTTCCTCCACACCAGGGTGATGCTCTCCTATCACGGACCTCTCTCCTCCATGATAATACCACATATAGACTATTATAATGGTCTACTTCATGGACTACCTAAAATATCCCTATACCTTCTCATAATGGCACAACATACAGCCACTCGAATCCTCCACAACTCACGTCTCATCGATCATATAACACCATTCTTACATGATTTATATTGGTTACCCATTCAAAGCTGCATAAAATACAAGTTATTGATGACCACTTTCAAAATCATTAGAAAGATTGCTCCACCAACCCTATCGCAATTAATCAAAGTGGTACCGAACAATCGCCAGAGGGCAAATGAGCAGTACCCTCACTACCCCATCAGAATACCGTTAAACTAAACAATACACTAGTAACAGAGCATTTGAATATATATCCACAATGCTCTGGAACTCGTTGCCAACTACCCTCCGAAACATTACCGACCTAGCCTCCTTCCATTCACATCTCAAATCTCACCTCTTCATTGAACATTTTGGTCAGAACAAAACTACAACTTATGCAGACCCTACATAAATAACTACCCCCCCCCCCTTTATCTAACCTAACAAACCTTTTAATATAGCTAACAGCCCCCTTTATTTCCCTTTGAACTTACCCTAAATTTGAATGACATCTTCAGTCATTAGAAAACGTAAATAATTTTTGTCTAGAATTATGTAAATGTTTGATTGCCTTTTTCAACACCAGTTATATTGTTAATAAGTTTAATGTACCTGTTATAATTGCAAACCACTATGATTACCTGATATAGAGGTATATAAAACACACAAATAAAATAAATTAAAATGTAGGTCTCGTCTATGTACCTCTCTTTATTGTTTATTGTTTATAAAACATTTGATATACCGCCCCCCGTTACATCGGGGCGGTTTACAATATTAATAAAACATCAAAGTCAGAAATAGAAAGTTACAATTACTTAAGAGAGAAAGAAGAGGGACAGAGGACAGAAGAAAGAGGAGGGTGAAAGTCAGGGAGGGTAGTTAGATCCAGGAAAGGCACAGGAGAATAAATGGGTTTTGAGAAGGGACCGAAACTTGGGGTATGATTCTTCCAGTCTGAGAGCAGTGGGTAGTGAGTTCCAGAGAGAAGGACCGAGGTAGAAAAATACTGATTTACGGGTGGATTGGAGATGTGCACGGGAGGGGGCTGGAAGGTGGAGACGATTGATATGAATGGACCGGAGGCTTCGAGTGGGGACATGGAAAGAAAGCAAATCGGAAAGGTATTGAGGTCTGTGGAGGTAAATGGCTCGATGTACCAGGGTAAGGACCTTGTAAGGGATCCGGAATTGTAATGGCAGCCAGTGAAGGTGCTGTAGGAGAGGAGTGACATGATCGCGTGGAGAGTCATGGAGAAGCATCCGGGCAGCCGTATTTTGTATTAACTGTAATATGTTCTCCAAGTCTGCTACTCTAGCCTCCAGAAATTGGACTCGTTCCCTCAGAGCAAAGAGCTCCTTGCAACTAGTGCACACATATGACCCCTCACCAATTGGGAGAAAATCATACATGTGAAACTCAATGCAAAAGACTAAAAAGCCCCATCTCACTGCTGAACTGCTGTCTGCATCTTTAAGGTTGTTTTTAGGTATTTAAGTTGTTTACTTGCTTAGGTTTGCTGGGGATACTTATACAAATAAAACTATACTTACTACATTTAATGGACTTTGTTCACCTTAAGATTAATTAATCTCAGGTCTGTATTGTATACCTGATGAGGATAAACAGCTGCAGCTGAGAGTGAATATGGCACCTCCTTCCCTTTAAGAGGTTTATGCACCTATAAAGCTATGATTATCGCAGGAGTCGGGGAGGGAAAGAAGACGTGTTAAAAGCTGGTTGCTACATAGTACCCTGTCCTGTGCTTCTAAGATAATCTGTGACCAATTTCCTGGGTGATTCACACAGCCCTTGCTTTGATAGAGGGAGTCCTTCAAAATGCCCCTTTGATCTGTCACTTGGCTTTAATACCAATTTAAAACAATTTCACAGGTCTCTTGCCCCCTATCTAGAAGGCTTCTTTGTAAAGGTCTCTAGAAATAATTTATTGCTCCAAGAAACCTGACCCTGTTTTTCCTTTTATGTTAAATTATAGTCTTGGGTGCTCTTTGAAGTCAGTCCCTGTGAACACATAGGCTTCAAAGGGAGCATCAAAAACAATGATGACCCAGAGCACAGTTTTTCCAGTGACTGACATATCTTCATGGTATTCATGGCAATCACCACATCATCCTCTCCTGATTTACTTCTTAATTTAGTTTAATTTTTAGCACCCTCCTACCTTGTGCTCTATGCTGTCAGCTCATGCTTTTATGCCTATCATCAAGATATAGTCAGGAGATTGTGGAAGTGTAGCATCAGTTCAACTGCAGCCCTGACCAAGATGGCTGCCTCAGCCTGTCATTGCTGCATATTGGCACTGCCCCTCCTTCTATATACTTTCAGAAGAGCTGCTGTGATGTTGGTCCCCTGAACTGTGTACATGAGCAAGATCACCAAACAACTAAGAGTCAATTGGAGGGCATAGGTAGATCTGGCCAATGAGAAGCTGGAGAGGGCATGGATTTCATTTTAAGTGCTGCCTGACTCTGCTTTTGTGCAGTAGCTCCTGAGAAGTGCTGCTAGACTCTCTGTGTGCAGTGGCCTATTACTGTGATCTGTGACCGGAGTGTGATTTGTCCCAGTTGATGCACAGGAGTGGAGTAAAGTTCTTGTGAGTAATCCTTTTCAATTAGGGAAGAGCTTTGTACTGAACTTTGGTGCTGATCACCGAGTCCTCAGACCTACAGTACTCCAATGTCTTACTTCACTTTAAAAAAAAGTATACTCACTCATCTGCTTTCTAGGGGAGCTTGTAGATTACAACTAGACCCTACTTCTGGGTTGTCTCAAACTTTATGCTCATGAATTTCTGGTCTCGTTCCCATATCCCAGGGCAGAAAGGGCCTCATTTTGCAAATGAGTAGGATTCTGTAAGGGAGGGAGATATTCAAAATGATTGAGCCATTTAGCAGACCTGCTAACAGGTTAAACCATTGGTCAGTGGGATATTCAGCGGCACTAAAGGTGTCATTTCATGAGAGAGCGATGATTGGAACATTCAGGAGCAGAGTTCAGCATAAGATTGCCGTAAACTAAAAAACTCTGTGCTAAGGTCTCATTTATAAATTTTTCTTCACTGTTGGTCTTTGTATGAATAATGTCTGGATAACCTAAAAAACGTTTTCCCTAAGGACTTGATTTTCATTTGGGCGGTGCTATCTGCCGCGTCGGCGCATAGCCCGCTCACCGTCCGTCTAACTCGGATTTTCAATGCCGGGATCATATGCGTCCCCAGCATCAAAAATCTGGTTCACACCGCATAACCCTGCACCTGAAAGATAGGCGAGGAAAAACCTTGCCTATCTTTATGGTGCAGAAGGCTAAGCGGATAGCTTTGAAAATCACTGCTACACATTTAGCCCTTTCCTCTACCCCCCGCGCTGCCCCGGAATGCCCCCAACATGCCTCAATGCTAACTGCATAGCATCTGGGCGCATTAGGGACTTATCTGGAATTTTTGAAAGGTATTACCCATTTAGGTGCCTTTCAAAAATCCCAGATAAGGCATTTACATGGGTAACTAGGGCAGTTACCTGTGTAAATGCCTTTGAAAATGCTGTATGAAGTGCTCAATAAATTCAAATGTGTTTCTTTTGAAGCAAGTTCAAAATATATTGACAGCCCACCCAAACACCAGGCCTTTGTCCACCCACCTCCAAAGCTATAAGAACATAAGATATGTTGTACTAGGTCAAACCAAAGGTCCATCAAGCTCAGTATCCTGTTTTCAACAGTGATCAATCCATTGTCACAAGTACCTGTCAGGTTCCCAAAAGGTAAACATGATTCCATGCGGCTTATCCCAACGTAAGCAGTGGATTTCCCTGGTCCACTTTAATAATGGTTTATGGACTTTTCCTCCAGGAACTTCTCCAAGTCTATGCTGGAGGTCTTTAAGAATCTCCTTTGAATGGCGCTGTCAGATCCATAACTTACTGAAGATGCTATAGGGGGACTGAATTCAAGAATTGTGAGAATATAGATCCCATGGATGCTTCTTTGTGCTTTGCTTGGCTGTAATTCAGTTTATTTGTACTTTGAAATGAAAAATGAGCTGCATTTTCACCTAGTAAACAAAAAGTCGATCAGTTTTTCACCCAACATTGAAAGCACAAGAAGCAGTTAGCACATATTGGATCCTATTCATAAAGGACTTTTTTATGTTTCTGTGCCTGTGGGGAAAATGTTTTACTGAATTAATCACTTAATTTGCTGTGTGTGTTGTTCTGGATGTACATGAGCAGGTTATTACTACACCGATCCAGGGCATAATAAATAACACCACGATGTACGCATCTAGCTGTGCGATATACAGTTGCGGTCAACATTACTGGCATCCTTGCATTTTAGATATGTTGTGTACAATATCGTGAGAAATAATTGGAAATATTCCAATTATATGTCATCATAATATTTTAATAGTATATGCAAAGGTATACAACAACAAAGAAAAAGATGTGCAGCTTAGACACAGTCATTTCTGAGAAAAAAACAAAATATGACCTGGACAGGATTAACGGCATCCTTCACTACTATTTGGTTGTACAACCCTTGGCGGTGATCACAGCCTCCAAATGTTTCTTGTAGCCATCTGTAAGTTTTGTACATCTGTCTGCTGGTAGTTTCTCCCACTCTTCAACTGCAATTTGTTCTAGCTCATGAATGTTTCCAGGATTCCTTTTACCAATGGCAGATTTCAGCTCTTTCCAAAGGTTCTCGATTGGATTGAGATCAGGACTCATTGCTGGCCAGTTAGAACAGTCCATTTGTTCATTTTTTTTTATTTTCAAAGGCTTTAATAGTTACCAAAGGTCTGACACATTACATCTTCATAGCACACCAAATGAGTAACAGACCATTTATACAGATTCCCTCATTCCATATAGCCAGGGTTGGCCCAAGGGTGGTGCGGGGCCATGTGCGGAGACTCATTGCAGGATCCCATTTGCATATCCACTGGACTTCATTTGCATACATTTAATTTATTTTATTTTAGGCAGCTTTCAAAAGAGTCCTTCACAAGCCTCTCTTTTGTCCTGGCAATGACTTAGTGACCTGTTTACTAAATATTAATGTGCGTTAAGTGCCACTGCACCAATAGAAATAAATGAGTTTTCCTGCACTTAGCACACATTGACATTTGTGAATGCACATTAACTTTTAAATAGGCCTCTTAATGAGTGTCTGAATACCATTTGCATGGGCAGTGAGGATAAAGAAAGATTACCAGATTTCTACATTACTATACTTCAGTGCCAACTGCCAGCAGATACTATAAACCCTGCTCATTTAGAACCTATAGCAAACCCTCCGTATCATAACAGCACTACCAGGACTCACAAAGCACCAAACCCTACCTATCAAAAGGCAACACTTCAAATATTAAACCGACACATCTCCTACTGGGGAAAGAAAACAAGTGGGACTGTCACATAGAAACTACATGAATAGAATACTGCAGCTCGGAGGGGGCTTCTTCTTACGCTTTCCCGGGGTTTTTGTTTAAATGTCTCCATCTCAGTTTTGGATTTAGTGCTTAATTTTTTCTTTTCACACTCCATATTGTGGGCTGGGAGTAAGTAATTTGTGTAAATTAGTTTGGATTATGTATTATTCCCTTTTATTTCTTTTGTATTTCCTGTATGTAAAGGATTGAAATTTCAATAAAATAATATAAAATATAAAAAAAAGAATACTGCAGCTCGGTTACACATGCAGAACATAGAAACATGATGGCAGAAAAAGACCACATGGTCTATGTAGTCTGCCCTTCCATATCAACCACTACAAGTATCGTTTTTGCCTTTAGAGATTGTCTGTGTTTGTCCCATCCTCTTTTGAATTTAGATACTGTCTTCATCTCTACCACCTGCAATGGGAGACTATTCCATCAGCAAACAGAACAAGGGATTACAATTTAGAAATATGAAGACAATAGTTAAACTGGGAACCCCAAAAGTCAAACTTGGAATGTACAACAACACTGGAAAAATAAAACTATAAGTTAATTTCCTCTTGTATTAAACAAAACGCAAAAACGTTAGTGATGAATATTTCCCAGAGCTGACATATTCCAGTTAATAAATTCAAAATAAAATAGTATTTTTCTACCATTTTGTTGTTTGAGCATTTTATTTTTCTGTCGCAACTGCCCCAATTGCTTTCTTCTGTTTTCTTCATATCTTCTGTTAACTCTCCATTGTCTGCTCTCCATTTGTCCTGTCTTCTCTCTTCTAGCTTTTTCCATTCTGTCTCTACAAATGCTTCAACATACTGATCTTTCCCTTTATGCTCTTTCCTCCATTTCTTTCTTTATTCCTTTTTCCTCAACTCAAATTTTACCCATCCATCTCAATCCCCACTTACTCTCCCAATATCTGGCCAACTGTAGATTTTCCTTCCCTCCAACATAAAATATATTTTCCCCTCTCCATCCTCACTCCCTCAGATCCATCCCCCTCTAGTCCTCCCCTAACATCAGCTCCCTTTTAGTTCCCAGCATCCGCTCCCTTATAGTCCCATTCTCCTATCCCCCTGCATCAGCCCATTTCCAGTCCTAGCCCCCCATCAGCCCATTTCCATTCCTAGCTCTCCCATCAGCCCTTTCCAGTCCTATCCTAGCTCCCCCATCATCCCATTTCTAGTCCAAGCCCACACCAATCAGTCCATTTCAGTCCTAGCCTCCCCTGATCAGCCCATTTCCAGTCCTATCCCCCATCAGTCCATTTCCAGTCCTAGCTCTCCCATCAGCCCTTTCCAGTCCTATCCTAGCTCCCCATCAGCCCATTTCTAGTGCAAACCCACCCCAATCAGCCCATTTCAATCCTAGCCCCCACATCAACCATTTCTAGTCCTAGCCCCCCCATCAGTCCATTTCCAGTCCAAGCCCCCCCCAATCAGCCCATTTCCAGTCCTAGCCCCCCATCAAACACTTACAGTCCTATCCTAGCCTCCCCATCAGCCTGTTTCCAGTCCTAGCCCCCCCATCAGCCATTTCCATTCCAAGCCTCCCAATCAACCCTTTCCAGTCCTATCCTAGCCCCCTTCAGCCCATTTCCAGTCCAAGCCCCCCATCAGCCCTTTCCAGTCCTATCCTAGCCCCCCATCAGCCCATTTCCAGCCCAAGCCCCCCAATCAGCCCATTTCCAGTCTTAGCCCCCATCAGCCCATTTCCAGTCCTAGCCCCCCCATCAACCCTTTACAGTCCTATCCTAGTCCCCCATCAGCCCATTTCCAGTCTTAGCCCCCATATCAGCCATTTTCAGTCCTATCCTAGCCCCCAATCAGCCCATTTCCAGTCCTAGCTCCCATCATCCATTTCCAGTCCTATCCTAGCCCCCCATCAGCCCATCAGCCCATTTCCAGTCCAAGCCCTCCATCAGCCATTTCCAGTCCAAGCTCCCCGATCAGCCCATATCCAGTCCTAGCTCCCCATCAACCATTTTCAGTCTTATCTTAGACTCCCATCAGCCCATTTCCGGTCCAAGCCACCCCAAACAGCCCATTTCAAATCTTAGCACCCATCAGCCCTTTCCAGTCCTATCCTAGCCCCCCCCCCCCCCCGATCAGCATATTTCCAGTCCAAGCCCCCTTTTCAGCCCATTTCCAGTCCTAGCCTCCCATCAGCCATTTTCCAGTCCAGCCCCCCCATCAGCCCATTTCCAGTCTTAGCTCCCATAAGCCCATTTCCAGCACTAGCCCCCCATCAGCCCTTTCCTGTCCTATTCTAGCCTCCCATCAGCCCATTTCCAGTCCTAGCCCCCTCATCAACCCTTTCCAGTCCTATCCTAGACTCCTTCTGCCAATTTCTAGTCCAAGCCCGCCAATCAGCCCTTTTCAGTCTTCTCCTAGCCTCCCATCACCTCATTTCCAACCCAAGCCCCTCCAATCAGCACATTTTCAATCCTAGCCCCCCATCAGCCCTTTCCAGTTCTATCCTAGCCCCCCATCAGCCCATTTCCAGTCCCAGCCCCCCATCAGCCATTTTCAGTCCTATCCTACCCCCCCCATCAGCCCATTTCCAGTCCTAGCCCCCCTATCAGCCATTTTCAGTTCTATCCTAGCATCACCATCAGCACATTTTCAGTCCTACTCACCACCTCCCCCCCTCCCAAAAGCCCCGTGACTGTCTGACCAGCTTCAGAGGGAGCTGGGGAGGCCCAAAGCTCAGCTCACCTCTGCTCAGCTGCCAGGGTGAAGAGCAGCATTTTCTTTCACTTCAGCAACTGTGTTCCCGTGCAGCCTGCCAACGTGCTGAGTTCAGGGAAACAGGAAATGGCCTTTAACCTCCACCATGCCAGTGTGCTGCACGGGAATACAGCTGCTGGAGTGAAGAAAAATGCCACTCTTCACTCCGGCGGCTTTACAGAGGCTAGCCAGGGTCTCCGGCCTCCCTGGCTCCCTCTGAAGCCAGTCCTGCAAACAGTCAGGAGCCGAACAGCATGTGCGGGATGAAGTTGGCGTGGGGCCCCCTGAAGCATGGGCCCCTGTGTGAAGAACATTCCCGCACAATGGACAGGCTGGCCCTGCATACAGCCTTATCTTTAAACAATTTTTCATATCAATAATCCACAAAGGGAAAGGGAGAAAAGGGGGGAGGCAAATGAAAGCCAAGTACATATAACCCCCCCCCTAACAGCAAGAATAGTAGAACTTCCCCGCCAATCTGCATCTCTTGAGTGCTGTTATTCCACTCCATCCCTAAGCAATACCTCCCCCCTCCCCTAACTCCCTCTCCTCTTCCCCTCTCCTCCCAGGCCCCTCCCCTATCAGTCCTGCTCAATTCTATCTCGCTTCCCTTGACCCATCTCGGAGTGTATTGCACCCTTTACACCTTCAGCATCTATACATCTGTACAAAGGGCTCCCAAACTTCATCGAAGCGTCCTCACTTAGTCTTGTGGCTAGCCAATACTTTTTCCATGCTATATGTTGTCCACATGTGCTGCATCCATTCACTCAGACTGGGGGGAGTCACTTGTCTCCAAGCCAGTGCCACAGTCAGCCGGGTTACACCCATGTAGTGTTTCACTAATTCCACCCTGGTACCGGGTCATTAAACAGATAGATCCCAGGATCCCATAGAATGTCCCTCCCACTAACCTTCACACTCTGTATTGTATACCTTTCCAAAAGCACTTTACTTGTGAGCACTCCCATCAAATGTATGCGAGTATCCCCTGCAGGCCACACCACCTCCAATAGCCCGCTGCAGAGCACGGAAATGCCTTCGCCAGGCGGTCTGGGGTCATATACTACCCATATAGGACTTTATAAATATTCTCCTGCCCATTTACCACAATGGAGCTCTTCATGAGCTGCTTTTCAATTTAGTCTCACTTCTGCTCAGAGCAGCCAAGCTGTAATGACTTCTTCCACAAAGCTCTATGCTTCCCTATTTTAGAGAATTTCCATTGTAGGTAGGAGTACAGAGCAGAGACAAGCCTCATTGTCACTGTCCTGCCCTCACAGAGATGCTCTAATTCCCGTGATACCTGACTTTTCACCGCCCCTGCCACTCCCAGTGCATAATTTGAGTATGGTAAAAGGCATCGGTCGGGGGAAGCTCATATTCCTCTTGCAACTCTGCAAATGAGTGAATTTTCCCATTCAAACAGCTGCCCCAATCTTCTCAGTCCTCTGCGCCCCTATCGTCCAAAGGGCCCAGGCCCACCCCCAACTCAAAAGCAGCATTGTCTGCAATTAGGGACAATGGAGAGAGCTTTACCCCTGTTCTTTAAAATATCTATTCCAACACTTGAGCGTATGATCGACATAAATATTTCTCCCACCCTTATATCTTCAATAATTGGCCGGCAGCCAGAACTGAACCCCCAAGTACAGTACCCCTGCCAATTCTTTCTCCATCTAGACCCAGGGCTTCACATGTGCCTCATTCATCTATTCCACTGCCACAAGCGCCTAAGCTGTGACATAGCACCAATGCACTTTGGGGACCCCCAGGCCCCCTCTTTTCCTATGGGCATACTGAATGTGTTTGGTTATCCAATCAATGCCTTCCATTTTCCCTGACAAATTTTATTTATTTATTTAGCAAACATTTATATACCGCTACTTCCAGCGATCAGCAGCGAGTTTGATTACATATTGGAATCTGTCAAATCAGGACAGTAGAATTTGAAGTATAAACATGTTGATTTGCAGGGTAATCACAACACACAGGAATGGGTTCTTTTAGTAGCGAGAAGCAATCACTTACATATGTACATATTTACATAAATGCATCCCTGGCTCCCTGGGTGGTATAGCCTAAACCACTTGGATTTAAATCAAGTTGTACTGACTCTGAAATAGGTGAGTCTTGAGTTTTTTTCTAAAGTCTAATAGGTCTTTGCTAGCTCGTAGCTCCGGCGGCAGTTGGTTCCAGAGTGTCGGTGCTGTGTATGAGTAGGCTCTGTTACTAGTACTGGCTTTGACAGATCTTATATCTGCTGGAACGTGGAGGGTGTTTGAGTTGATGGTTCTTCTGCTTCTGTTGGGTGGTTGCGAGCTGATTAGGGTAGAGAGGAAGGTCGGTGCTATGTTATGCATGAGTTTGAAAGTGGTTATTAGTGTTTTATATTTTATACGAGCAGCAATGGGGAGCCAGTGTAGCTCAATCAATACAGGTGTGATGTGATCAGCAAGACTTTTTCTCATAATGATCCTAGCCGCTACATTTTGCACCATTTGCAGAATGTTCAGGGTTTTCTTTGGTAGGCCCTATAGAATGGTGTTGCAGTAGTCAATATGTGGCATGATGAGTGCCTGTGCAACAGACCTGAAGTCATGAGGTTCAATAATGCTCCGTAGTGGTTGTAGGATGCTTAGTTTGTGGAAGACGGCCCTGTTGGTTTTGCGGAGGTGTTTCTCCATCTTTAGGTCACTGTCGAACGTTACTCCCAGATATTTTATTTCATTCTTTGTTTGGTATGTATTGTTGGACAAGGTGATTGTTGCAGGGGGGTCAAAATTTGGTTTTCTGGAGATATACATCACCTCAGTTTTCTTATGGTTGATCGCCATGTTGCTTTGCTGTAACCAGGTTTGCATCTCGCTTAGGCATGCTTCTAGGTGGATGTAGTTTGGGTTATCCGCGTCAAGTTGTGTGTACAGCATAATATCGTCTGCATAAATGTGGTAGTTGATTTTATGCTGTTTGAAGATTTCGCAAAGTGGTTGCATATGTACGTTGAAAAGGAGTGCGGAGAGAGCAGAGCCCTGAGGTATGCCTTGAGTTTGTGGGAATGCCTCTGCTTTTTCGCCGTTGAACTGTACCTGTTGCATTCTGTTTGATATGTATGATGAGAACCATTTTAGGGGGGTTCCCGATATTCCTATTGATTTAATTCTGTTTATGAGGGTTCCATGGTGAATTGTATCAAAAGCGGCTGAGATGTCGATGAATATGAGTATAAACATTTTCTTTTTGTCTTCTAGGCCTTTGAGGAGGTTGTTAAGTAGTGCAAGTAGTAGGGTTTCAACCCCATGATGTTGCCTGAAACCGTATTGCTGTTCATCTAGGGTTCCGTTGTCGTCCAGGTGGTCTTGCAGTTGTAGTAGGACTGCCTTTTCAATGATCTTTGCTAGGAAAGATATGCTGGATATTGGACGGTAGGATGCTGGGTTGTCCTTGTTGAGTGTTTTGTTTTTCAGAATAGGTCTTATGATGGATTTATAATATGCTGCTGCACCCTCTCCATCTCTTGGCTCGGGACCTCCACTGGCAGAATGTGAAACAGATATAGTAATCTGGGGAGAACCATCATCTTAACTGAGACAATGCAGCCGAATCATGATAAAATGAAACCTGACCAGATCTCCAGGTCCCTAGCAATTTGGTGGAGCAATGATGAGTAATGGGCCGCATACAGGCCCCCTGGCCTCACATTCAGCTTAATCCCCAGATACTTCAAGGAGGTCTACATCTTCTGAAATGGGAAGTGGGACTATAGTCTTGCACTCAAATCTGAATCTACAGTAATATTCAGGATGTCAGATTTGGAGTAATTCATTTTAAACTTCAATACCTGGGAGTATGCCTGGAAGCACTTCATCAGGTTTGGTAGGGTGGTCAAAGGGTTCGTCAATGACAGCAGAATATTGTCTCTGAACAGAGCTACTTTGTATTCTCCACCGCCCACCTTTACCCACTAATGTTCACCTCATCCCTAATACTCTGAGCTATGGGTTCCATCACCATTGCGAACAAGAGCAGTGACAATGGGCATCCCTGACGAGTACCACAACCTAAATGAAACATTCACCTTCACACATGCCCTCAGCTGTTGGTGGAGGCCCCGCACCCAGTTTTGAAAGTTAGGGCCGAAGCCCACCTTTTCCAGGACCCCATGCATGGACCCCCAATGAAACTGGTCGAAATTTTTTTCAGCATTGACTGCCAGTAATAGGGCCTTCTGGCCCCCCACTCAAGCAACTTATATCAGCTGAAGTGTCCTACATATATTGTCCACTGCTTGTTGTCCCCTCACAAACCCTACCTGATCCTCATAGACCAGCCTGGGGAGAACTTTGTTCAACCTTCCTGCAGGAGTTTAACATCTGTATTGAGGAATGAGATGGGTCCGTAAGAGCGGCCCTCTGTCCTCGTTTTCCCTGGTTTAAGAATTACCATAATAATCACCTCCAGCTGTGATGGTGGAAGCCCATCCCCCTCCAAGACCACATTGAACACCTCAGCTAACATGGGGGCCAGGCTTATTCCAAAGGCCCTATAGTATTCTGGCATAAGTCCGTCTGTTCCCAATGTCTTAGCCGTCAGGAGTTTCCGGATAGCCAGAAGCACCTTCTGCGATGTAATATCTGCCTCAAGCATCTCAACGTTCTGATGCAGTCAACACCTCCAGTTGAACTTCCTCCAAATACTCCCCAATCTTATCCTGGTCTATCTCATTTGCAGTGTACAGTTGCTCCAGCTAGTTCCTAAATGTGACCCAAATGGTCTAAGGTGTGTGAATCCCTCAGCCATCTCTCCTCATGCCATTCTGTCACCACCCAGGATGGATCTTCCTTCTGGAGGTGCAGGGCCAATATTTTGCTTGCCTAGTTACCATTTCATAGTATTTTTGCTTAAGTTGACTTCTCATGAAATCTAAGTCTCACTGGTTCAACTCCTCCAGCTTAACCCGCGCAGCCCTCCAGTCTTTGCACGATCCACTTTGTTCATGTCGCTGCTAGCACCGCAACACCTCCTCCCGTAATGCGTGCTGATTGTTCTCCCAACTTTTTTTTGTTTTGTGACGCCTGAACCAGAAAGAAGCCCTCACCACCACTTAAAACACATCCCACGCTATAGGTAGGGCAACATCTCCCCCCTTGTTAAGTCTGTATTACCTTCTCGTGGGCTTGACGCAATTCATCCAAGCATAGCAGAGAATTGTTGAGCCTCCGAAACCTATGCCCATATTCCCCATCAACTCCAGTCACCTCCACTCAGCATGGCGCGTGGTCTGACCATGTGACCGCCCCAACTTCTGCAGCCTGAACATGGCATAGTCAACCAGCAGACAATCTATTCACATATATACCTAATGCACCGGAGAGAAGAATGAGCATTCCCTATCTCCAGGATGCATCTCCCTCCACATATACCGCAAGCCCAGGTCTGCGAGTAGATTCCTCAAGGTCCTACTTGAGCTTCCATCTTTCTGGGCACCCTACTCTGTACTGTCCACCTGTGGCTGCAGGCAAGTTTTACAATCCCAGCCCAAAAATGGTAGCTTGGCTATCGTTTGGTGCATATATATTGGCTAGAGTATATAGTTCCCCCCAATTTTTACATTCAGAAACAGCCACCATCCGTTCTGATCACACTCTAGGCCCATCATGTCCACTTGTAGTGCATAGTGGAAAAGTATGGCTATCCCCCTCCATTTGCTGCACGTGGCATCAGAGGGATACAGAAACTTCGCCCCTCACATTTCGCCCCCACATTTCGCCCCTCACATTTCGCCTCCCGCATTTCGCCCCCGATGAAACTTTGCCCCTGGGAAATTTGGCCCCCCACATTTCGCCCCCGGGAAATTTTACCCCTGCACATTTCGCCCCCGGGAAATTTCACCCCCGAAGTTCTAATACATTTGACATTGTGCAGTTATTATTGTTTGATCCCTGCCTTGGCATTGGTCCCTCCCGAAAACATGGTTGATGCCTTTGAAGAATTAACAGAAAGCCCTGATTTTCCTGCTGAGGCGATGCCTATTGCCAATTATTTTGAAGATACGTACATCGGAAGAAGGCAGCGTCGTGGTCAATGTTCCCTCTAATTTTCTGTAGGCTGTGTGTGCATAAAATATCAGCTGTGTGCAGCTTTTGAAGGAAGGTTAAATTTTTGTGCGCCACATAATGACACTCGGAGTTATATATTTTAAAATTTGACCACAGAATACAGTATGCACACCACATTGATTTTAATCAAATTAAATGAAATAGACGATTACTAAATGAAGCGGGAAATTTCTAGTAATTACAATCATAACTTTTAAATTTTAAGACATCTGTGTTGTTTTCTATCAGAATCAGAGCCGTAATTGTTGTGCGCTCTGTTTTAAAGTATGTGCGCTCGCTCGGCGAGGTGTGTGCGCGCGCACATGCGCACAGCTTAGAGGGAACAGTGGTCGTGGTCGTCAAATGCCTCCATTTCCTGCACATTTCTGAAACGTATACCAAAGAACTCTGGACGGTCGGCACAGAACAAACAATGATATCGAAGGGTGGCATCCTAGCTTCCAAGAAACCTGTGGCATGCTCTACCCCAATATATACCGTTTTATCCAGTGCTTGAAAAGGCAGCAAGGTTTGCATGACTACAAAATTGCTCAACTGGTTGCAGGAAACCCAAACAATACGAGAAACAAAAAATATCTGTCAATTTCTGTTAGAGTTCGACATATTGTTCAAGATTTTGACAACAGGAACTTGATTGTTTACTTACAAGGCATTTCGTATAATTTTGAATTTTAAACGGTAATTTTCTTTCAGTGGTGGATCCAGGATAATGCTGTGCAACAAAAATATTCAGTATTTGCGCAACGTACAAACATAAAGTTTGTGCAAAAATTGAAAAATTAGCCAATTAGGCATGTGTGCAAATTGGATTGTGTTGGGCGCCAACGTCCTTCAGTTAGCGCCTTCACAAAGTGGGAGTGGAGGAGTAGCCTAGAGGTTGGGACAAGGTACTTCAGGCCGGAAGGTCAGGGGTTCAAATCCCACTAGAGGACAGCAACCTTGGGCCAGAAGGACTGGGGTTTCTAGTCCCAAAGGTGCTCCTTGTGGTCTTGGGCAAGCCACTTAACCCTCCATAGCCCATGTTCCCTGTAAAATAGTTATCTCCAAGTTATTATGCCCTGTTCAATGTAATTTCAGTTTGTTCAATGTAAACCGCACTGATGCAGAATAGCACGGTATATAAGAGAATGTAAATAAATAAATAAATTAATTAATGAAGGTGGTGCTAAAACATGAACTATGGTAATATTCTGAATAAGTTTGTCTACTTCGGGGGCGAAATTTCCCGGGGGCGAAATGTGTGGGGACGAATTTTCCCAGGGGCGAGATGTGCAGGGGCAAAATGTGAGGGGCGATGTTTCCTCGGGGGCGAAATGTGGGGGGTGAAATGGGGGGGGGGGCGAAGTTTCTGTAAACCGGCATCAGAGGCTCTCCAACACTCCCAAAATGGCTGGCGGTGCAACCACAGCAAGTTGCTCATGCAGAGGTGAGTTTCCTGAAGAAAAAACACATCACCCCTCTTTAAACAATACAGAGTGCTTTTTCGGTGAATTTAAGCCCTTGACATTCATTGTGACCACCTTGAGCATTGTAGCTAGATCCATTCAGCCCCTCCCCCCATACACATCTCTTCTCACACTCAACATCCGCATTCCATAAGTCTCTCCAATTTGGCAGCTCCCTTCCCTTTTTCCCATCCATCTCTCTCAATTTCCCCCATCCCACACACCCCCAAACTTTCCATCTCTCTCCCCCTCTACCTCCCATAGAACCCTCTCCCCTACCCTTGTCTTGCCCGCCTAACCCACAGGCCCAAAGAACTAACCTCTTCACCCTACTAACCCACTCAGGACCCACTCCCTCCCAACCCGTGCTTCCTTACTTCCCCTATCCAACATAGGACACAGCGTGTGGCCCCCAGTACAAATTACTTATAATAGAAAAGGCTTACATATGAAACATGAAACATGTGAAGTTTGTCCAAATCACACCATCCCAGATATAATCCGCACTCCCAAGTGAGGGCTCCGGTTATCACCTCGGGGTCCCTCTGATGCTCTTGTCGCTTGTGGTTCTCTCCACCAGCTTACCATTCCAACTT
Source organism: Ichthyophis bannanicus (assembly GCA_033557465.1). Lineage (NCBI taxonomy): Eukaryota > Metazoa > Chordata > Amphibia > Gymnophiona > Ichthyophiidae > Ichthyophis > Ichthyophis bannanicus. Next base: position 1,765,051,122 of record CM066031.1, read on the forward strand.
TTACAAGATCCATTTGGTGCACGTTATAATCCCTTCAATAACTGATACCAATTGTAAGAGTCTCTCTCCACCACACCATTCAAGCTCTAATGCTTGATCCCTACTTTCTTCCATTTACTGAGGACATTTCTCTGCAAAGGCAGTTCTTACAGCACACTGTCCTCCAAGCCTCCGACACATTCTTAACTGAGTGCTTCTGTCCTTTTACTTCAAAGTTCACCTGAAAGGGAAATGACCATTACTGTATACTTACTTTATTCAGCACTTTGATCAGTAGTTTCATCTCTCGCTGCCAAACTTGTGTGAAGGTTGAGAGGTCTTAGTATATTGAGATCTGTGCATCTCCAAAGGGAATACTCATGCACTCCCTTCCTTTTCTCAACAGCAATGCCACATCCTGGAATTTCCAGAAGCGTGCAATATTGTCCTGGGGTTTATTTCCCAGTGGTTTATCCAAAACCCGATGCGCCCTGTTGATTTCCATTGCTCCTGCTTGCAGGCCGGGATCTTCCACTTTCAGTAGTTTCATGCAGATAGTTTGGATCACTGCCACCACATTCTTGCCTCCAGTCACCTCTAGCATCCCCCAGAAGTGCACACTGTTGCATCTGTTTCTATTCTCAATATCATCCAGTTTATAAAATAATTCCACCACTTGTTGCTTTTGTCGATCCGATGTGCATAACAGGTCATTGAGTGTCTCTGCATGCTCCTCCAGTTTTGTTTCAGCCTCCTTCATCCACCCTCCCAACTCCTTCATGTCTCCGTGAAGGGCCTCCATTTTGCTCATTACCTCCTCCCGCATTGTGTAGAACTCTGCTGCCAGCTCCTCAAATCCCGACGAAATTTGCATTTAATTACAGCCATGTTAATTGAGACGGCACTCAGCTCACTCTCACCTTCTATGTCCGAGTCTCCCCCTGCTGCCATGTTTGCAGGAACTCCGCGTGAGCCCGTTTTTCTCACCAGGCTCTGGGAGGTTCGCAACTTATCTCTGCTGTCCAAAGCTTTCTCTTTTGTTGCCATAGGACCTTAGGCACTGCTTGATCCTAATTCAAGCCACCTTCGCATTCTATTTTCTCCTGAAAAGTCGGCTTTTTCAGTGCAGGCCATCGGCGCTATTGCCCTAAGCCTCCATCAGCTTGGGTGATGTCACTTCCTCCCCACATTTATTCCTTTTTAACCATTCTTTTGTACTTTTGGATGTATGTTTTGGGTCATTGTTCTGCTAGAGAACCCATGACCTTCGACCCAGAACTAGCTTTCTGACACTAGGTAGCACATTTCTCACCAAAATACTTTGGTAGTCCTCTGACTTCATGATTCCTTTAATACGTTCCAGGCCTCCAGTTCCTGAGGCAGCAAAACAGCCCCGCAACATTATGGAACCTCCACCCTATTTAACTGTAGGAAGGGTGTTTTTTCCCTTATAAGCTTCATTTCTTCGCCTGTAAATGTGTCGCTGGTCTGCATTGCCAAACAGCTCAAGTTTGGTTTCATCTGTCCACAGAACATTTTCCAAGGATTGTGGTTTCTCAAGGTGGATTTGAGCAAAGATCAGGCATGCCTTTTTATGTCCGTTTTTGAGCAGTAAGGTCCTCCTTGGCCTTCGCTCATGAAGTCCTTTGTTAAGTGTATGGTGTATGGTGTATGGTGTGGGTTGAAATCACCACTCCAGATTGCTCCAGGTCAGCCTTAAGTTCTTTGGATGTTGTACATGGTGTTTTTCCAACAGTTCGCACTAACCTTTGAAGACATTTTGGATTAATTTTCCTCTTCCCACAACATCCTGGGAGGTTCTTAACAGTTCTTTGAGCAGAAGACTTCTCAATAACATTGAAAACTGTAGACACAGGAATCCCAAGGTCTTTGGAGATGGCCTTGTACACCTTTGAAGTTTGCTGTTTGCTGATAATGGCTTTGCTGATGGTCTCAGGCAGCTCTCTTGTCGTCACCATTATGAAAATGGAACAAGGCATGAATGTGGCTATTTTAAACATCAGAGATATCATTCATTGGTTGATTCAAGTCATGGGAGTACTAACAATTGATCACAGGTGCGTTTAATTTTACTGCAATGAGAATGTGGTTCTTCTGTTCAAACCTTTTTGAATTGTTTATAAGGGTGCTAATAATCATGTCCTCCTGTTAAAGTGAAATCCAATAAGATCCTAACATGCAGGCCTATCCTAAAAAACTATAACAAAAAATTTTTGTTGGATCATCCACCATGAGAGTATACACCCTCCTGCAGTGGGTCCTCCTTTTTAATCAAAATTTTCTAAAAAATTGGAATACAGCTTTTCAATGCGGGATAACACTCATCTGAATTTTCCCCGCAAAAATCCTTCAACAAACTCTACGCTCCTCCATTGTTGAGGCCACTTATATGTCAACTGAGAACAATGTCTCGCAAGCATTCTTGTGTTGCCTTACGTTTTGTATCTGCAGCAGTTTAAACCCTGTGAAGAAAATCACAAACTGCCTTCCAAAAAAACTCATATTCAAACTTCATCTCCACCCTTAATTGTACTTAACTGAGGGCCCTGTGAAATGCGATTGAGTCATGCTGCCAGGTCCAAGTCCCAAATCATCGACTGAGAACTGCAACACACGCTGTGTTTCAAGCCTTGTTACTTTGTAGCTCTTTCTCAAGCATTGTATCCCGATCGTCTTTCCGGTTCCGGTTTTTACTTTCGCAAATGAATCAACAGCATCTGAATGGAATCTGGTTAATTAGGCATCTGATAACTGTTATTAGAGACAAAATGAACATCCCCAATTAGTGTAAGGACCACCACTCCACATCTGAATTTAACACCCCCCCCCCTTCCCCCGGAGAGATAGATCGCAGCTGAAAAATCCAACGTTGTTCTTTAAAATGCAATCTAGTAACCTGATCTCCTCCCAGTGGGGAAGCCGGTACCTCATCTAATATTAGCCATCTTAAATCTGCAAAAGAATGCTGCACTTGTAAACAATGTGCCACTAAGGGGGCTGTCAACACTCTAGAGCCAATGCGCGAGCGATGTTCCTGAAAATGTTTCTTTATGGGTCTCGTAGTCATCACCATGTACAGGGACAAACGATCAAGTACACCACGGAAGAACTTATACAGTTAGTTATATGGTAGAATCTGTAGGTGACCCCTGTTTGCTGATCACACCAGCTATCTCCCTCCATTGTTTTAAACAAAAATCGCAAGATCCACAAGCATGGTGACCTCTGCGCTGGGATTCAGTCACCGTAGCCTATCCTACTGAAGTTTGAAAAACCAGGTCCCCAACATTAGCCCCTCTATGATATACCAGCATTAGTGGCTTCTGGAAACAATTGTGAAGTGACAGGATGGATCAATGGGACTTCAGAATACGGGTATTAGCGTAGTGTTGGGCATATAGGGAAGCACTCCTATGAACCTATCCAATTGTGTGGAGATCTGATCCGAATCCCTTGAATCCTGCCACCACTCCAGGTGATTATTTAACGTCCTTTTCTAAGCTCGTTGAAGTAAAAATTCAGGGTAGCCCCTTTCCAGCATTCTCTGCTTAAGCTCCAGTGCATGCTTGCGAAATTCACTAAGACTCGTGCATAATCGACGTATTCTCAAGAACTGTTCCAAGGGTAACCCCCATCGTAAAGAACCCGGGTGATAACTGTTGTATTTCAATAAAGTGTTTCGTCGGACGGGTTTTCGGTATAGTGTGGTGCAAAACGTATGCCCTTTCTTATAAATCAACAAGCCCAAAAATTCTATATAATCGGTGTGGTATTTTGATGCAAACCGTATATTGCTTCTCAGAGTATTTAACCAGCCCAAAAAAAACATGTAAATCTGCCAAAGATCCTGTCCATATAAAAAAGATGTTATCCAAGAAGGGCTTTGAAAAAGGGATGTTGGTACTCCAAGCTGATCCATAGAGGAATTGATCCTCAAAATGGGATATATATAATGCTGCCACCGACGGCGCCACTGTTGCCCCCATAGCTATTCCATGACATTGTTGATAAAAAACAGAATCGTACATGACATGACTTCTTTCCAAGACCAATTTCAATAGTTGCATCACGAACCTATGCAGTATTCTGTCCGGTAAAGCTATGGGCAATGCTGTCAAAATGTCCAATGCTTCCTGCTGTGGTATGTTTGTATACAATGCGGCGACATTTAAAGTCAACATTAAAGAATGATTAGTGGCCAATAGAGAACCCAACAATGACAAAAAATGGAGTCTTTGATGTAAGACCGTATGTTCAAAGTCAAGGGTTGAAAAAATTTATCACAAAATTGAGATAATGGCTCTAATAAAGAGGACTTACAGGAAACAATTGGATGCCTGGGGTTGGGGGGGGGTAAAGATTTGTGTATTTTATGAATCATGTAAAAAATTGGAACCACAGGGTGCTTATCATTAAGAAATTCCCATTCTTTTTAGTTATCCAACTGTAATGAAATGCTTGTGAAATGCATAGTTTTATTTCCTCCTGAAGGCTACTTGTCAGATCTGATGACAATACATGGTAATATTTTTGTTCCCCCAAATGCCTCAAGACTTCGGCAGAATAATCTTAAGTGCTGAGCACCACTATAGCTCCTCCTTTATCAGCTCGACAGATGGTCAGTTATTTCATATTAGACAATGATCTCAGAGCCCGATAATGAGTTTTAGAAACATTAGAAGGAGTTCTAAAAGGTAAACTTTCCAGTCTCTCCAAATCTCTTAACACCAGATTCTGAACAGTCTGTATTGACACATCCGCGCTAACTGGAGGAAGCCAACGTGAAGAATTGTAACATATTGAATCATCCCGAAATGCAACAGGAGAAGACTCCAAATGCAAAACCACATGCAATTTCCAGAAAAACTGATGTAATGCCACCCTCATCCGAAATGGATCGTATTTTGGAGAAGGCACAAACGACAACACCAGGGCTAAAACCTGCATTTGGTCCACAGTTAATGCTGTTTGTGATACGTTGATGACTGTTGCCTGGTGTATACTCTGGTCGACGGGCCCCTCCAACCATCCCCATGTGAGTGTACTATTGGCCGGCGATTGCAAGGGTGGAGCCTCTGAAAAACCTGTGGAACAGGTTGAGGTAACCGCCCCTCAGTTGTCTCTTGTCTTTGTTCCACTGATGACTCAGAGCTACGATCCTCCGAAGAAGTGTCAAAAGTAACACGTTTGGTCACCGAGTTCAACTCCGGTTGCTGTTGTCTCCAAGTATATACTTGATCCTTGACATAAACCTCGGTATCCCGTGCAAATTTTTTAATTTTTGATGTCCTCAATGTCTTATAAAATTGTTGCAAATGACTGGTGAGATCATCCCAGTATGTCTTATAGCTCTCAATCGTAGTGTCCGCTTTCAGTTTTTGTTCCATTTGCTCAACTTGTTGTTTCATTGAAATCTCCTCTACCGATAAATGTTCTATCAGAAGAGCTATGAGATCCAGGTCACACTTATTCAAAATGCTATTCCATTTCCCGTAGAACTCTTTGTCATCAGTGAACATATAGGGTGGTTTCAATACCCGAAGTCCTCTTGGTATCATCTGCTGTTTGAGGTATTGTGTCATAGTGGCTGCATGTAATTCAATCCGAGTGGATCGTTTACGTAAGTTTCTAAAAGCATTTTTGTAGATATTATATAAATAATCATGTCCTGGCAATGCCCCAATTTTTATACTATTTCCTTTTTTAACTGGTCTTGTTTTATTTGATTATTTTATTGTCAAATATACGTGCATACATAGTCCAAAGCCATTTCACTGGCCACTTTTTTATGAGATATTGGACATTAAGGGGTTGAACTGCAAGGATGCCAATGATGTTGAACACAACTGTAGCTTAAAGAAAAGAAAAGCCCCTGAAACATTTCAGTGTTCTGCATATTTTACTTTTTATACAGCAGTCACCATTGAAAGCACAGGATCTATTTCCACCCAAGAAGCATGATGGTTGCCTTGGAAACAAATCTCTATCAAAATCCCTTCCTTTGCTGTTGACGGCTGCAAGTATCCGAGTAGGACGTTTTATCAATAGAAATTTAAATTACAGAAAAGCGTCTGCTCTCAGTATCATGGCATTTAGCTGCTAGCTGCTGTTCTCATGAATATTAAATGACAAAACTGTGTATACTGATTTTTAATTAACTTTTATGGTGATATTGCAGTAAATTCAGCTTGATAAAGCTAAAAAGCTGAGTTACCTCAAGTTTCTCTCTACTTGTTATTTAGACTCTTTGGCACCAAAAATACCAAGGGGTATTTCTTTCAGTTTTTGTATTGCCTTGGGCACCTGTGTAAATCAAAGCCTTTTTCTCTGCAATCTTGCTCCTGGATTTGTATTTTATATTTAATTACTTATCTTTCCACATCCAAGCTCAAGATGATGAACAATTCAGATACTACCATTATTTCCCTTTCTAGAGGGCTCACAATCTAACTTGTACCTGAAGCAACAGAGAGCAAAATGCATGTCCAAAGGCCACAATGAACAGCAGTAGGAGACATGGGATTCGAGTGTTGGCTTCCCTGGTTCATAGGTGACTCCTCCATACTGAGTGGGGGGGCAATGTCTTCTCTCCTGAAGTAGTTTTGGACAATTGACTCCCAGCCATGAATGTGTTGGGCAAAGCTTGCTGACTTGATTGACTAAAGCTGAAGTCAAGCACAGCAGAGTGTTCTGGGTTAAGAGAAGCCATGAAACTGTCTTTTGGAGGCCTAGGATACCTTTAGGAGCTCAAAGGGGGGAGGGGAGAACATATATGAATCATGTATCTGCCACTGATTGGTCCACTTGTTGTGTGAATGGGGGGAGGAGGAGGAGTCGCTTTTCTTCTCTACCTGCCCTCTGCAGTTCCTCGTTAATTCCTTTCAGCCTTGCACCCAGGCTCAGCTTTCTAGTAGTGCTTTGCACTTCCAGAGGGGAACAGCCAAATATTCTCTGGGATGCAGTGGAGAAAGGGTTCATAGAGTAAAAATCTTTTGAGGTTTTTACCAGATCAGCAAATGACACGTTTGTAAAAAAAAAAAAAAAAACACCACATGACCAGCAAATCACTGTGAACATGAAATTTGCAATTTGCTATTTATGAGACTGGTCATTCTGTGTAAAAAAAAAAAATACAGCCATACTGCTCAGCAAGCCATTAAAACACCTGTAAACTCCCTTTCACTAGGCACTTTCTGCATGGGTATGTGAGTTCCTTCCAAACATGGCAGTAAAGGAAATACCAGGTGCAGCCCTGGATCAGGATTTGTCCATGGGAAGCAGCTTCAGCCATAGGGCTCCAGAAGATCACACATAGCCACTCCTTATATGCTTGAGTCTTCCTCGCTTGTAATTCTCAGGGATTTTAATATTCATATTTCCTCTGTATTTGATCCCGTGACTTCTGATTTCTGCTCTTTTTTGAAGATTCACAAGTTGCATCAACACATTCAGGCTCCTGCTCATGTCGCTGGTCAGACAACGGATCTTTTTCCCACTACCCCTTCTGTGTGTGTCTCTCTCTCTGCCTATGGTCACGCCTATTCCCTGGACCGATCATTTTTTCGTTTCTCCTCTTGCCACTTTTCCTTCCTCTGTTCACTCCCCCCTCCCTTTTACTGGCCCTGCCTTGCCCATCATTACCGTGCAGCTGTAGTTTCTGCAAAACAGTCTTATTACTCTCTGCTCATCCACCAGGATACAAATTCCTCACAGCTCTATTGTTTCTTGCGTCAGTTCACTGTTCCTCCTCCTGACAACACTATTGTGGTTTCCCTTTGCTGCCAGGACTTTGCCGTGGCCTTCCATCAGAAGGGCTTGTACATTCAATCTACCTTGCCCTCTTCATCTTCCTCTCACCTCTCGCCCTCTGCCTTCTCTTCTGCTATTCCCTCTGGCCTTTCCACTTTTAAGGTTTCTACTTATTGCAAGCTTACTCCCTTCATCTCCCAGTCCAGTTCTACCACCGCTTCTTCTGACCATATGCCTTCTCATCTTTTTAAATTGGTGAGTGATTCCTTTTTTTCTCCTATACATTTAATTATTACCACTTCCTTTTTCTCAGGTTCCTTCCCTTCATGTCGAAAGCAGGCTACCATTCTCCCAATTCTGAAAACAAAGAAGGTGGATCCCCAAAATCCTCTCAACTACCGCCCCATTTCTTTGCTACCCTTTTTGTCCAAGGTCAATGAGTGTTTGCTCAGAAGCTACAAGCCTTCCATCTCCAAACGAATGCTCTACACCCAGCCCAGAAAGGTTTCCACCCCAAGCTCTCTACTGAAAACTCCCTAGTGGCTATCTCTAACTTTCTTCATACTGCTCTAGATTCAAACTGCAAGGTTCTTCTTATTTCCTTGGACCTCTCTTTGGCTTTTGACTCAGTGAATCACTCTCTTCTTCTTTTCCAGCTACTTTCTCATGGTGTTTCTGATCCTGCACTGCTATGGTTTTGTTTTTACTAGCAAGATCACACCTTCTGGGTTCCCTGGTCCTTCCGATGTTCTGCTCCTCTGCCTCTGCACTGTGGTGTTCCTCAGGGCTTGGTTTTGGGGCTTATTGGGCCCCACTCTGCAGGGCATTCTTTAGATCTCCTTATCGCTCATATCTCCTCGCCTCTCACTCCTTCTTCCCTTTCCCCCCTATCCCTCCCCTGGTCTGATCATTCTTGCCTCCTCTTCTCGCTTCCTATTTCTTCACCCTCCCTGACTCATAAGAACATAAGAACATAAGATATGCCATACTGGGTCAGACCAAGGTCCATCAAGCCCAGTATTCTGTTTCCAACAGTGGCCAATCTAGGTCATACGTACCTAGCAGTTTCCCCAAGGGACACAGGTTCCACAATGCTTGTATTGGTTCAAGCATTGATATCCTGGGTCCCTTCTTAATAATGGTTTATGGACCTTTCCTCCAGGAACTTGTCCAAACCTTTTTTTAAACCCAGCTACACTAACAGCCTTTACTACATCCTCCGGTAACAAATTCCAGAGTTTGATTACACGTTGAGTGAAAAAATATTTTCTTTTATTAGTCTTAAATAGTTACCCTGTAGCTTCATTGCATGTCCCCTAGTCTTTCTATATTCTGATAAGGTAAACAATCGATCTACGTTTACCCGTTCCACTCCGTTCATTAATTTATAGACTTCTATCATATCTCCCCTCAGCCGTCTCTTTTCCAGGTTAAAGAGCCCCAACCTTTTTAGCCTTTCTTCATAGGAGTAGCCTTCCATCCCCTTTACCATTTTGGTGGCTCTTCTCTGAACCTTTTCTAAAATTGCTATATCCTTTTTAAGATATGGCGACCAGAATTGCACACAATATTCAAGGTGCGGTCTCACCATGGAACGATATAGAGGCATTATAATATCTTTTGTTTTATTTTCCATTCCTTTCCTTATCATACCTAGCATTCTATTTGCTCTCTTGGCCGCCGCTGCACACTGGGCCGAGGGTTTTAACATGGTATCCACAAGGACGCCTAAATCTTTTTCTTGGGTGGTGGTTCCTAATGTGGAACCTTGCATCGTGTAACCATAGTTTGGGTTGTTCTTCCCTAGGTGCATAACCTTGCACTTCTCCACATTAAATTTCATCTGCCATTTTGATGCCCAGTCTTCCAATTTATCAAGATCCTCTTGCAATTTTCCACAATCCTCCTGGGTTTTAACAACTTTAAATAGTTTTGTGTCATCAGCAAATTTGATAACCTCACTCGTTATTCCACTTTCCAGGTCATTTATGAATATGTCAAAAAGCAGCGGACCCAGCACAGATCCCTGGGGTACACCACTATTCACCTTTCTCCATTGGGAAAATTGGCCATTTAGCCCTACCCTCTGCTTTCTATCTTTTAACCAGTTTCCTGATCCACAGTAGTACACTGCCTCCTATCCCATGACTCTTTAGTTTTGCCAAAAGTCTCTCATGAGGGACCTTGTCAAAGGCTTTCTGAAAGTCCAGATACACAATATCAACCGACTCACCTTTGTCCACCTGTTTATTCACTCCTTCAAAAAAACATAACAGATTAGTAAGACAAGATCTTCCTTGTCTAAAGCCATGTTGGCTGTCTCCCATTAGGTCATGACTATCTATATGCTGAGTAATTTTATTCTTTATGATGGTTTCTACCATTTTTCCCGGTACTGATGTCAGGCTCACCGGTCTGTAGTTTCCCGGATCACCCCTCGAACCCTTTTTAAAAATTGGTGTTACATTGGCGATCCTCCAATCCTCAGAGCCTGCTGTTGTTAAGCTTTTTCCTGTCCTTGCCTGCCTGAGTGACTCCTCCCCCTGACCCCCTCCCCCTGAGGTATCCTGTAACCTTGTTCCTGTTTTCTCCACGTGTGCATAGGCTGTTTTAGTTTGCTTTTCTCTGATCAGAGAAAGGCTGAACTTTTACAGAGCTCTGCTAGTGAGTGGATTTTTGCCTCCTGGGACATCTTACTGTGAGTTATAGCTGTTTATTTAATTATTTACTGTTTGTCTAACTGTTGTTTGTTTAATTATTTAGTGTTTGTCTTAGTGGTGTGCAAGTTTCAGCCTTCTCAGCTGTACTTACCTTGCCTCTCTCAATTAACTGGGCCTTGTGTGGTAGCCATTTTGAATTAATCTCTCTCCCCAGAGCCTGCTGTTGTTAAGCTTTTCCTGTCCTTGCCTGCCTGAGTGACTCCTCCCCCTGTGTGTGTGGTAGCCATTTTGAATTAATCTCTCTCCCCAGAGCCTGCTGTTGTTAAGCTTTTTCCTGTCCTTGCCTGCCTGAGTGACTCCTCCCCCTGACCCCCTCCCCCTGAGGTATCCTGTAACCTTGTTCCTGTTTTCTCCACGTGTGCATAGGCTGTTTTAGTTTGCTTTTCTCTGATCAGAGAAAGGCTGAACTTTTACAGAGCTCTGCTAGTGAGTGGATTTTTGCCTCCTGGGACATCTTACTGTGAGTTCTAGCTGTTTATTTAATTATTTACTGTTTGTCTAACTGTTGTTTGTTTAATTATTTAGTGTTTGTCTTAGTGGTGTGCAAGTTTCAGCCTTCTCAGCTGTACTTACCTTGCCTCTCTCAATTAACTGGGCCTTGTGTGGTACCCCCATCCCCCTGCTGAGGGTTCAGGACAGGGTACCTTGTAACTGCCCTCTTTAATAGGACTTATCTCCCCCCCTCCCTCCCCAGCACCCACCCACCCCTGGGGAAATTGTAGTTTTATAGGTACTTGTACATCTTAGAGGATAGGGGCTGCTCTCAGGTGCAGCTCTTAATCCAAATCATCATACACAGAGGACCTGTGATTAATTAGCTTCAGGTACACAGGGTGTATTAGGGGTATTAGATACACTTTTATTAGTATAAGCATCTACACCAATCCTTATTATATACCGATTTAAAAGACCTAAACACAAGCTTTAAACTAAGATGCAGTCAGAGGTCCAGCAACGAGATGGGGTTTCTCCAGTCTTTTGCATCGAGTGTCACATGTATGATTATCTCCCAGTTGGTGAGAGGTCCTACATATGCACTAAGTGCAGGGAGCTCTTTGCTCTCAGGGAACGAGTCCGTTCTCTAGAGGCTAGAGTAGCAGACCTGGAAGACATAAGAAAGACAGAGCAGTACATGGACGAGACCTACAGGGATATAGTCCTGAAGTCCCACCTCCAGTCTGGCAGCATCCCTGTTGCCATGGAGGAGAGAGGTCACGTGACAGGAGAGCATCACCCTGGTGTGGCAGGAAGTGATCCTGTAACTAGGACCTGTCCTCCAGGTGATGTAAAACCCTCTCGCACCGAGGACGTTTCTCCAGGGCCATGTCCCCATGAGGGGAGGGTCAGGACAGCTGTTATAGTTGGTGATTCAATCATTAGGAATGTAGATAGCTGGGTGGCTGGTGGACGTGAGGATCGCCTGGTAACATGCCTGCCTGGTGCGAAGGTAGCAGATCTCACGCACCGCCTAGATAGGATCATAGATAGTGCTGGGGGGGAGTCTGCTGTCTTGGTACATGTTGGTACCAATGACATAGGAAAATGTGGTAGGGAAGTTCTGGAGGCTAAATTTAAGCTTTTAGGTAGGAAGTTGAAATCCAGAACTTCCAGGATAGCGTTCTCCGAAATGCTTCCTGTTCCACGTGCAGGACCCAAAAGACAGGCAGAGCTCCGGAGTCTCAATGCGTGGATGAGACAATGGTGCAAGGATGAGGGTTTTGGATTTGTTAGGAACTGGGGAACATTCTGGGGAAAGGGGGGGCTCTTCCGAAGGGATGGGCTTCACCTTAATCAGGATGGGACCAGACTGCTGGCATTAACCTTTAAAAAAGAGATAGAGAAGCTTTTAAACTAGAAAATAGGGGAAAGCCGACAGTCACCCAGGAGCGCACGGTTCGGACAAAGGTATCCTTGAAGGATACTACCAAAAGCAGTGAGGTTCCAAAAGGGAGTATAGTAGCCCAAATGCCCTTGAGTAAGGAGCAGACAGAGCATAAAGATTCCCAATTACCCATGCCTACCAATAGCCAGATTAATATTAATAAAATGCAGTCTCTAAAATGCTTGTATGCCAATGCTAGAAGTCTAAACAATAAGATGGGAGAATTAGAATATATAGCATTAAATGAGAGGTTAGATATGATTGCACTCTCAGAGACATGGTGGAAGGAGGATAACCAGTGGGACACTGTGATACCTGGATACAAACTATATCGTAATGATAGAGCTGAACAAATTGGTGGAGGGGTTGCGCTCTATGTTAGAGAGGGCATTGAGTCAGAAAGGATTAAAGTTTTGCAGGGAACAAAATATGCTGTAGAATCTCTATGGATTGAAATTCCATTTATGAAGGGGAAGGTGATGGCAGTGGGAGTATACTATCGACCACCTGGCCAGAATGAACAAATGGATGATGAAATGCTCAAAGAAATCAAGGAAGCTAACAAAAGCCACAACAGAGTAGTAATAATGGGTGATTTCAATTACCCCGGTATCGACTGGGACAGTGTCACAGCAGGACAAGCTAAAGAGATAAAGTTTCTAGATGAAATAAATGACTGCTTCTTGGAGCAGCTGGTTCATGAACCGACCAGAGGGGAAGCCATACTGGACCTAGTCCTTAGTGGAACGCCAGATCTGGTGCAAGAAATAAGGGTGTTGGGACCACTTGGCAATAGTGATCATAGTATGATCATGTTTGATTTAATCAGTGGAGGACAGATAGTAAAGGAATCCACAGTACTACCTTTTAACTTTCAAAAGGGTGACTATGATAGAATGAGGAATATAGTTCGGAAAAAACTAAAAGGAGCGGTTCCAAAGGTTAAAGACTTACAGCAAGCTTGGGTGTTATTTAAAAATACTATCCTCGAAGCCCAGACCAGCTGTATTCCACGCATTAAGAAAAGTGGAAGAAAGTCCAAAAAACTGCCAGCATGGTTTAAAGGTGAGGTCAGAGAGGCTGTTGCTGCCAAAAGAGCAACCTTCAGAAAATGGAAAAAAGAGCCAAATGATGAAAACTGGAAACAGCACAAGCACTGGCAAGTTAAATGCAAAGCATTGATAAGGCAGGCAAAGCGGGAATTTGAGAAGAAACTTGCTACGGAAGCAAAAACACGAAATAAAGACTTTTTCAAGTACATTCGTAGCAAAAGGCCCTGTGAGAGAGTCAATTGGACCATTAGATGATAGAGGGGTAAAAGGGGCAGTAAGAGGAGACAAGGCTATAGCAGAGAGACTGAATGAATTCTTTGCTTCGGTCTTTACTGAGGAAGATGTAGGGGTGTTACCCAAGACTGAAGTGGTATTTAAAGGTGATACTGCAGAGGAATTGAGAGAAATATCGCTACACAACCGGGAAGATATATTACAACTATTTGATAAACTGAATAGTAGCAAATCACCTGGACCGGATGGTATACATCCCAGAGTGTTGAAAGAACTGAAATATGAGATTGCAGACCTGTTATTGGTAATCTGTGAACTTTCATTAAAATCATCTGTAATACCTGAAGATTGGAGGGTCGCCAACGTAACACCAATTTTTAAAAAGGGTTCCAGGGGTGACCCGGGAAATTACAGACCGGTGAGCCTGACGTCAGTACCAGGGAAAATGGTAGAAGCCATCATAAAGAACAAAATTACACAGCATGTAGATAGTCATGGCCTAATGGGAGACAGCCAACATGGCTTTAGACAAGGCAGATCTTGTCTTACTAATCTGATCTGTTTTTTTGAAGGTGTGCATAAACAGGTAGACAAAGGTGAGTCGGTTGATATAGTGTATCTGGACTTTCAGAAAGCTTTTGACAAGGTCCCCCATCAGAGACTTTTGGCGAAGCTAAAAAGTCATGGGATAGGAGGCAGTGTACTATTGTGGATCGGGAACTGGTTAAAAGATAGAAAGCAGAGGGTAGGGCTAAATGGCCAATATTCCCAATGGAAAAAGGTGAATAGTGGAGTACCCCAGGGATCTGTACTGGGTCCGCTACTTTTTGACATATTCATAAATGACCTGGAAAAGGGAATAACTAGTGAGGTAATCAAATTTGCAGATGACACAAAACTGTTTAAAGTTGTTAAAACCCAAGAGGATTGTGGAAAACTGCAGGAGGATCTGGATAAATTGGAAGACTGGGCATCCAAATGGCAGATGAAATTTAATGTGGACAAGTGCAAAGTTATGCACCTAGGAAAGAACAACCCACACTATAGTTACAAGATGCAAGGCTCCACATTAGAAACCACCACCCAGGAAAAAGATTTAGGAGTCATCGTGGATAACATTTTAAAACCCTCCGCCCAGTGTGCAGCGGCGGCCAAGAAAGCAAATAGAATGCTAGGTATCCTAAGGAAAGGGATGGAGAATAAAACAAAGGATATTATAATGCCTCTGTATCGCTCCATGGTACGACCGCACCTTGAATATTGTGTGCAATTCTGGTCACCGTATCTTAAAAAGGACATAGAGTTATTAGAAAAAGTACAGAGAAGAGCCACCAAATTGGTGAAGGGGATGGAAGGCTACTCCTATGAAGAGAGGCTAAAAAGGTTAGGGCTCTTTAACCTAGAAAAGAGGCGGCTGAGGGGAGATATGATAGAGGTGTATAAATTAATGAATGGAGTGGAACGGATAAACGTGGATAAATTGTTTACGCTATCAGAATATAGAAGGACTAGGGGCATGTAATGAAGCTACAGGGTAAACTATTTAAGACAAATAGGAGAAAATATTTCTTCTCTCAACGTGTAATCAAACTCTGGAATCTGTTACCGGAGGATGTAGTAAGGGCTGTTAGTATAGCTGGGTTTAAAAAAGGTTTGGACAAGTTCCTGGAGGAAAGGTCCATAAACCACTATTAAAAAGGGACCCAGGATATCAATGCTTGCCCTAGTACAAGCACTGCAGAACCTGTGTCTTTTGGGGAAACTGCTAGGTACGTATGACCTAGATTGGCCACTGTTGGAAACAGGATACTGGGCTTGATGGACCTCGGTCTGACCCAGTATGGCATTTCTTATGTTCTTATGTTCTTATGATAGTTCACAGATTACTGATAGCAGGTCTGCAATCTCAAATTTCAGTTCTTTCAACACCCTTGGATGTATACCATCCGGCCCAGGTGATTTGCTACTCTTCAGTTTATCTAATAGTTGTAAGACATCTTCCCGATGTATCGATATTTCCTTCAATTCTTCCACACCTTTAAATACCACTTCAGTCGTGGGTAACATCCCTACATCTTCCTCAGTAAAGACCGAAGCAAAGAATTCATTCAGACTCTTTCCCTTAATTCCCATCCTAGCCCTGCTCCCCCCCCTCCTATTCCCAATGTATTAGTGCCAACACCCTCTTCCAGTTCCCCTCCTCAGATACCCTCTTCCCCCCTGACTTCCACCTTCTCCCAGCTGACTCCCAGGTGCATACCTGGAACATGCTTCTCTCCTCTGCACTCGATACCCTTGCCCCTCTTCGCCCCCGCCGCGCTTCTCATATCCCCACTCGTCACCCCTGGTTTCACTCTGGTCTTTTTCTCCACCTTAGATATCTTCATCGAGCAGAGCGTCTCTGGCGAAAACAACCCTGTCCCTCCAACCTGCTTCACTTTCACTCTGTCATCATCACTACTGTTCTCTTCTTCATTCTGCTAAACAGGATTCCTACTCTAAACTCATATCCTTCTCTGCTAACTCCTCTCGTGAACTGTACTCTGTTCCCTCTCAGCACCACACTCCTCTTTTATTCCTTCTTCCCCCCTCTCCACCCCCGGATCCTACCACCTTAGCGTCTCATTTTTCTTCCAAAGTTCTCTCTCTTCGTCTTTCCTTTCCTTCTTAACCCCCCTCTCTCCAACATCCCCTCCTCTGGCCTTAACCCCTTCCCTCTCCTCCTCCCTCCCCTTCTTCCTCTTCCGCCCTTCCCTCCCTTTCCCACCGTTGGTCTACCTTTGAACCAACATCCACTAAAGTCTTTGCTTCCGCTTGGAAAACCACCTGTCCCACTGATCCCATTCCTTCTCAATGGTTACTAGAATCTTCCCTTGCTCTTTCCCCTTTTATTCTTTCTATCTTCAATTCTAGCTTATCCTCTGGTATCTTTCTTCACCATGGAAGCACGCCTTGGTTCGCTCCATCCTAAAGAAAGGTCCCCTGGATCCCTCCTCCCCCTCTAACTGGCACCCCATTTCCAATCTTCCCTTCCTTTCAAAACTCTTAGAAAAACTGGTCTTCTCCCAACTTTCATCTCACCTTGAAGCCTCTCTCACCCTTCACCCCCAACAATCTGTTTTTCGTCCCGGTCATAGCACGGAATCTGTTCTTCTCTCACTCCTGAATGAATTACATGCTGCCCACGATCACGGTTCTTTCTCCCTTGCTGTCTCACTGGATCTCTCTGCTGCTTTCGACTTGGTGGATCATCATACTCTCTTGGGTCGTCTTCAGGATGCCGTCCTCTCCGGTCTGGTTCTGCAATGGTTTTGCTCTTTCCTTTCCTGTTGCTCCTTCTCGGTTCTATCTGGTTCTATTTCCTCCCCTTCCACTCCCCTCCCTTGTGGTGTCCCCCAAGGCTCTGTTCTTGCCCTTCTTCTCTTCAACGTTTTTCTGGCCCCCCCCCCCCTCACTCTTCTAGTCCAGCAAAACGGTGTTTCGGCCTACTACTATGCAGATGATATTTTCCTTCTTCATCACACCGACTCTTCTGCTCTGGATATCACTCCCCTCAATAACTGTCTTTCCTCTGTCGCCTCCTGGCTCTCCTCTAACTTTCTCCACATTAACCTCACTAAAACCTCAGCAATCTGGTTCACTTTTGGATGTCCCTCCCCTTCCCTTATA
Organism: Ichthyophis bannanicus; assembly: GCA_033557465.1. Taxonomy (NCBI): domain Eukaryota; kingdom Metazoa; phylum Chordata; class Amphibia; order Gymnophiona; family Ichthyophiidae; genus Ichthyophis; species Ichthyophis bannanicus. The sequence goes on from CM066031.1 coordinate 1,765,068,428, forward strand.
CCTCTTCTTTCTTCCTCACCTATCCCTATGGTTTCCTCTTTAAGGTATTTAGGTGTCACCCTTGACTCCTCCCTCTCTTTCAAAGGTCATATTTCTTCTATTGTCCAATGTTCCTTTTTCACTTTGAAACAACTTTACGCTGTTCATCCCTTTCTTTCCTCTTCATCCACGACTACACTGCTCCTTTCTCTGTTTCTTTCACGTCTCGACTATTGTAACGTTTCCCTGGCCGGTCTCCCTCAGTCCCAGCTTCTTCGTCTGCAACGTGTTCAAAATACTGCTGTCTGTATCCTGACTCACACCTCCCGCTTTGATCACATCACTCCTCTTCTTCTGCATCAGCACTGGCTCCCCATCACCTATCGGATACAGTTCAAGTTCCTCATCTTTGTTCATAGGGCTATCCACACCGGTACCCCTCTTTACCTTGCTGATCAGCTTCATCTCCACACCCCTCACCGTTCTCTCCGATCCATTCACATCAATCACATGTTCCTTCCCTCCCCATCCCAGACTTACTAGGAATCCACCCGGTCCTCAGCTTTCCACTTCCTTGGCCCAAGACTTTGGAACTCGCTCCCTCCCACCCTTCGACTAGACTCCTCTTTTAAATCTTTTAAAGCAAAACTGAAAACTCTTCTCTTCTGCACAGCCTTCGACCTCCCTCCCCTCCCTCACTCTTTTCCCCTTCTCCTCGCTGACCTATAGCTCCGCTACCTCCTCCCCCGTCCCCTTCCCTGTGCAAAGACACGTCTCCCTAGTCCCCCTTTCTACCCTCCTCCCCATTGTTCTTCTTTGTCTTTCTTTCTTTCCCTGCTGTTCTATCCTTCCCTTTCTATCTCTGTCTCTGCCTCGCCCTATCCTTTTAAAGGTTTTTATGGCGTTCCTTTTCCCTTTCTGTGGCATTTTTTAATCCTTAATTTTATTTTGTCTGTAAACTGCCCAGATGCTTATGTAATGGGTGGTATATAAAGTTTTAAATAAACATAAACATATTCTTTTCAATATTTTCCTCAGCCCCTTGGCTTTTCTGGTTCAGTCTTTGGATGTTGCCTTCTTCTTCTACCCTGATCATATCCAGCTCCTCATCTATCTACCCATCTGTTCAAGTGCCGCTGTATCCCAGGTTTCTGCTAAGTTCATTTAGGTCACCGACTGGTTGTGCCTCCATGGTTTAAAGCTTAATTCATCAAACACAGTTGCTACACTCTATTCTTGTACCCTCCCTTCATCTCTTCCCTCCATTAATGGCTCTGCTATCCCTCTACATAACGCTGTTAGAATCCTTGGGGTTCACTTCGGCTCCTCTTTTCTTTTCTTCTCATGTTTTTCACACTGTCCAGTGGTGCTTCTTTCTGCTTTGACAAATCCGTGTCTCCATAAGTACCTTAATGTCCCCTTCCTTTGTCTTCCGATACTTTCCCTGGTGATCTCTTGGTTGGACTACACCAATTCTCTTCTTTCTGGACTTCCCTGTTACCAACTATCTCACCTTCAATTGGTTAAAAATATGACTGTAAAACTCCTTCATGGTGCCCATTGCTTTGATAGTGTTACTCTTCTTCTCTCCTCTGAACATTGGTTGCCAGTTTCCTTTTGGGTTTCCTATAAGGTTCTCACCTTTACTTTTCATACGTTCTATGCTAGTAGCCCATCTTTTTTGTCTCAGCTCCTCACATCGTTTGTCCCTTCTCGCACTCTGTGCTCCGTCTCTCATAACTCGTTAATGGTTCCTGGCCCTCAGGTGATCCGTTCCACAACACTTGCTCTTCTGCTTTCTAGATTGTGGCTCTTGTCCTTTGGAATTCCCTTCCTTCTCACCTCCGCTGTCAGCTTTCTTTCATCTGTTTCAAAGCCCAACTTAAGGATTATTTTTTTTCTCAGGTCTTCCCTTCTGCTTCTCCCTGATGGGTTTGTCTTCTTCTCTTAGCCGGCTTCTGATTCGCTGTTCCATTGCACTTCCAGGACTCCCCCCCCCCCCACCCCCTTTTCCCTTCAGGACTTTTTTTGTCTTTCTTTTTGTTGTCTTGTCTGTTCCCTTGTCTCACCTCCACCTGTGGTCTTAGGATGCTGCTTTAATTTTATAAACTAGGCCCCCTGGCTCCCTTCTGTCCTTGTTATCATTCTTGTTGTTTAATTACCTTGATTTGTATTGTGCACCGCTAAAGTATGGTCCATGATTGGCAGTATAACAAATTAATAAACTGTAAACTATATGAAAAATCTTCCTTCTAAAACCAAAGAAACTTTACATAAAAAACTGTTAGATAGAAATTGGAAATACAGTACAAGTTCTGTGGGTCTCCCCAAAACTCTACAAATTACAGCCCAGATTCAAAATCTAACATAGAAAGAAGCAATTTATAGAAAAATACTCTATGGGGTATGTTTACTAAACCGTCTTAACGTGCGCCCGGTGATAGTGTGCAGGCTGCCATAAAAGGAGTGGGCGTTTCGGTCTTAATGTAGCAAAACGGAATTATCGCGTGATAACATGTGCTGTGTACATTATCGGGTGAGAAGCCGCTAAGCATGTTAACGCGCAGTAATCTTAAGTAGGCGCGCAGACATGCAAACACAGAAACAGAGGTGTAGCATAATGGTTAATACACTGACTGATGGTGCAGGGGTCATGAGTTTGATCCTCTAGTGTGCCTAATGCATAAGGCTGGCTGAGGCATTAGCTTTTACGTGTAATTATTGCTTTTTGAGGCATTTATTTTTATTTTAATTAGTGCTGCCAGCAAACACACCCTCACGTGCCGTAACCTAAGGTGCCGCATAAGGCACCCTATAAGGCACTCCATAGGGCACATTATAAAATGCACTGTCCACCAAGGCACCCTATAATGTCCCCTATAGGGCACCCTATAAGGCGCTTTAGAGGACACCTTATAAGGCGCTTTATAGGACACCTGAAAAGGCACCTTATAAGGCGCTTTATAGGGCGCCCTATAAGGTGCCTTACAGGGTGCAATATGAGGCGCCTTATGGTTACAGTACACTGAGGGTGTTTTTGCTGGCAGCACTAATGTACATTAAAAATAGACAATGCCTTGGACAGCCCTATCAAATAACCACACCATGGGTTTAAACCCACGACCTCTGGCTCCACAGGCAGTGAAGTAACCAGTGGGCTACAGCTGCTAACAAACCCCTAGCTGGCTGCAGAAGGACTGCACATCACCACACAAACTGTCTGCTGTGGTTACCAGGATAGGATTAACCCACCCGTACCCATGATGCACTGCACATGCAAATCAGCAGTCTACAGATGAGCACAAGATGTGGTATGCCCCCCCACAGCACCTTGGCCTGGTAGGCGGAACTGACCATGTGCACCCCCACAGCACCTCAGCCTGGTAGGGGGTACTGACCATGTGTGTTACTGGCACAGAGTAGCTACAGACCGTCACATTGTGCGGGTACTGTGCTCACCCTGAGGGTGAGGTGGGGCGCCCAGCACCAGGTCCACAGCACCTTTCATGGCTAAAATATGCTATGCTGCAGGTCCCTATCAGTGTTGCTGTGTGTGATAAGTAGTTCCTGCAGACACATTTAGGAGACATCTGTGTCCATCTGTATTTCTCAGTCACATCTAGCCCTTATGGGTTATGATGCACCCAGAATAGTGCATATCCTGTGTTGGATAGACAGACACACACTCCCCACACCTATGCCAGCATTGTGTAACTATAGAGGTGTTTGGCAGTCCTGAGCACAGTGCAGGCATGGCTATGGTACACAATACTGTTGGAGTCACTCCCTGGGGTGGTAAACACTGTCAGACACAAGACCTGTAGCACACTCCACAGACATCAGAAAGGTTGCTATGATGCAGCTCAATCAGAAAATTGTACTTAACTTCAGAATTGCTATCTGCCAGTAATCATAGCAACTTTTTGATAGATGTGCACCATATTCCCAGGTTTAGGGTGGCATTGCTAAGGTATGCAAGTGCTAGTATTGGGAGATGCACGCAGGGCCCAACATCCTGCCTCTCTAGGAGGCATTGGATAATGGAGCCTGTGGGTGCGGGTGTTTCTGCCCCTGTTGGCCGTTGCTTTAGGGCAGAGGTTCCCGACTCCAGTCCTGGTGGGCCAGACACTGTTTGGGTTTTCATGCTATCTCCCATGAATATGCATGAGATACATCTGCATACCATGGGGGCGGCGCATAGAAATGCAGCACAGGCATCTTTATTAGAGACAGCATGGAACCTGAATGGTGTTTGGCCCTCCAGGACTGCATTTGGGAGACTCTGCTCTAGGTAATGCGCATGTTTATGGTGTCTGTGCTCAGTAGGGTAAAATGTAGGTGTTTTGGGCATGTTTACGTCATCTGCAATAAAGGTTCTGTCTGTATTAGCACATTTTAGTAGTGGGTAAAAAATGGGGACTGGGTTGGCAGGAACCACAGCTGGGACTTGAACCTGTGACCTTCTGAACACACTGGCTGTGTGCACTGCACCACCGTGTTGCCACAGAGACAGTGCATTCCCTGGTGATACCATGACTGTTTCTCAGACAGGGCCTGTCTGTTGCAGTGCATGGCACCCACCTACACAGGGCTAGGCCACGGTCTGCTCTGGGCAGCTGCAACTGCCCCCTCTACCACCAGTATCCCTCTGCCACCATGCTGACATGCCCTTCTGCTGGTGGTGCTGGTGCAGCGCAGTCTCAGGCCATCCAGTGTGCGGGTAGGCAGCTGCCTATGGTGCGGGTTCTGGGGTAAGGGTGCCTGCATAGCTGTCCACGCTTCCCCCCAACACCGCATGCCAATGTTCCGTGCCCTTGGAGGTACCTGCTGGGTACCATCCCCTGTGACACTGTGGGAAGCACACTCGTGCCCATGTTGGGCCCTCAGAGGTTGCTGTCTGGCTGCTCTACTGTTTCAGCATTCCTATGGGCCAGGTAGGCATCACCCTAGTCCGCACTGTGGCCCAGCTGCACCACAGCATGTGCCGCCTGCAGCCCTCTGTGTCCCCTTTTCCAGCATCTGTCCAGTTGCCCGTTCCGACATGCCCGCCCTGCTGTTGCGGAACATGTGCACGCCATAGGAAACCTGGCCAATGGAGTCAGAAACCCTGATCAGCGCAATTTCACTGTGGGCTCATTCACCTTGTATGGGGATGGAGCATAGACCCTTCCAAAATTCATATCTTTTTTTTGGAGCTTTCTTGGGAGTGTTTTTTGATGTTTCCCATTGATAGGGAGGGAGGAGTGGTCTAGTGGTTAGGACAAGGTACTTCAGGCCGGAGAGCCAGGGGTTCAAGTCCCACCTGGGGACAGCAATCTCAGGCCAGAGGGACTGGGATTTCTAGTCCTGTAGGCACTTCTTGTGGTCTTGGGCAAGCCACTTAACCCTCCATTGCCCATGTTCCCTGTAAGTATGTGTCTCATATCCCCTCATGTTAAATGTATCCCCCAATTGACTGCTTTGACCCAGTGAAAAGCGGGATATAAATACAGCTAAATAAATAAAATATCACTATTGCCCAGCTTGGTTATGTCTTTTTTACATTTTCTTCTGTTCATTTTCAATGTTTATTTGCCCTTTTGTTCCATGCACATGTATCACACTTATCACTTTTTGTAGGTTTCCCTGGTTTTGCTGTATATTGCTGACGGAAATGGTTTCTTTTCCCTTTAAATCGTCTCTAATGCCAGGGTTTCACTGGCGTTAGTTTTGAGCCTCGGATTTCACAGCGTTAGTGTGCGGGGAGCCTCTCCCCTCCCACTCTCCGCCCATTGATCCTCTCTCTCCGCCCCTGGGGAGCCTTCCTCCGCCCTCAGGGAGCCTTTCTCCACTCTCAGCGCTTGTTTGCACCGCTGTGCGCGTTATCGCGCGCTAAGGTACCTTTGCGCCTGATAAAGCGCCATTATCGCGCGATAAGGTACCTTATCGCCCGATAACGTCGCTGGGCGCACATTAAGACGGTTTAGTAAACATACCCCTATATCTCCAACAATATCAGAATTTATATTATCAGGGTTCTTAAGCAGAAACACTCCCATCCACTTGAAATCCAAACTTCCCCATCCTTCTTGAAGGTCCCCTTCATAATGCCGGGCCTCTCAGTGTATTCTCTCAAGGACTAGGATGGTTCTTCATGTCAATAGAGGTGGTTGAGACTCAAAGAACACCACATAATCAAAACTTTCCATTAACAAGTTCTTATTAAAAAATCTCTCAATATTACAGGAAAATCAGTGATGCTACAGAGCTTATTTAGAACAGTGGTGTGATTTTCAGCCTTTGAGATATTTTCCTTATTAAATTAAATAAATCGGTAATTGACTAGAGTTTTCTTGTAATATGGAGATATTTTTTTTATGTTAGGAATTTGTTAGTAGAGATTTTTTTTAATAGTGTGTATCGTTAAGGAGAAGTACCTGAGTCAAGCAAGGCTCTCTTTAAATGGGCCACGCAGATGGGGGTGGGCCACACAGATGGGGGTGTTCCAGTTGGATAAATTACAGTTCCCCCTGCTCCTTCTGCACCCCAGCCTAGTCTCTGACCCAGCTGCACAATTGCCCCAGCTGCCGACTCACTGACTCAGGGGTCTCTTCCTACATTTTTTTGGCTCACTGTATCTGTGCTCAGGTCTGGCTTTCCTTACCACCCAGCTCTCTGGCTTTCCTCCACAATCGTGGCCTGAGGCTTCCCAAGTGAGTGTCATTGCCTGGTTCAAGTGCTGGCACAAGCAACCTGCGCTACTTGCTGCTGCCCAAGTGACTCCGAAGCTGCTATTTGCAGTCTACCTACACTCTGGCACCAGCAGTCCGAGGTTCAGGAAGAGACACATTTGCATCCAGTTATGGTGGAATTTTTCGTCTCTGGACTGGCAGACACATGCAAGTCAGACCTCACCTGCACGGGATGGAGGAATCTTTTGTATTTCTTTGCTTTCTAGTTCAATCCCTTCTTAGTACCAAGCAAGCAAACAAGCCTCTCTCACACAGCATACAAGTCTGCCTTGTGGTTGGATGGAGAACAAGCCGCTCCACCTTTTCTTCTACCCTGCTGCATCTCATTGGTCAGTTCCAGAGCACCCTGCTCTGCTGTTGGCTGCTGCAAAGCTCCCAGGATTGACCAATAGCAGAGCAGCATATTCCAGAGCCGACCAATCAGCTGCAGCAGGGTGGGAGAGGAGGTGACCTGTTCTTTTCAGCCAATCGCAAGCTATACGGTCTGTTAACTTACAGGTCTAGGAAAGGGAATAATTGCAAGAAGGACATTGTCAAGCAATTGCCATTTCCAGAATCTGCAATCTTCTTACACAAACTGTGATTTAAAGTAGCCCAAAAAGCTGCCCTGTAACAAGTGCAAAACAAAACAGCCCAAATGAGCAAGAACACTATGGAAATGTCAACGATGTTCTCACTCACTTGGGTGGTGTTCTGCCACCTACTGACAGACACTAAATGCAACAACCTCTCAACAACCATTATCTGCATCTCCTATTTGTGTGCATATTCTTTTTTCTGACTAAAATGAACTTATTTATTTAAACATGTTTATATACTGCTTTATCATACAATCAAAGCAATTTACATTTAACTGAGAAATGGAGCAGTTACATCATAACGAATAAAGTTGAAATTATATATAATAAAACGCAGGGCGGGGGGATAAACTTGGAATGCTGGGGAGGGGGGCGTTTACAATGGTAATGATATGTTTATGTTTATTTATTTGATATACCACAATTCAATAATAAGCAAAGCAGTGTACAATTCTTGACTTGCTACACAATAACCAAAATTATAAAGGACAGTGTCTGAGAATAAGAAAAGAAGTTACAATAAATGACAGGACAGTGAATAGTGAAATCAATCATTCCAGAAAGAGGAGAGAGACAGTGGGGAGGGACTAGCAGAGACAATGTCACAAGACGGGAGAGGGAAGGTCAAACGCAGAAGAGAAGAGATGTATTTCCAAGTGTTTCTTAAAGGTGCTGTAGTGTTGTTCTAGTCTGAGGGAGGTGGGAAGGGAGTTCCAGAGTGCAGGTCCAACAAAGAAAAAAGGCAGAGGTGCGAGTTGACTGTAGATGGACACGTGAGTGAGATGGGAGGTGGAGGCAATTTATGTGCAAAGACCGGAGAGAGCGACTGGGGATGTGAAACTGGATGAGATCCACTAAATACTGAGGGGTGTGAGTGTAAAGGACCCGATGTACCAAAGTGAGGATTCTAAAGCGAATACGGAAGTCTATGGGGAGCCAGTGAAGGTGACTGAAAAGAGGGGTTACGTGTTCCTGACGAGTAGAGTGGGAGATGACGCGTGCAGCTGTGTTCTGAATGCGTTGTAATCTATGCAGTTGTGATTGGGGGAGACCGACGAGAACTGAGTTGCAGAAATCAAGGCATGACATACCAAGGGACAGCATAAGAGTGGCAAGGGCTTGTGGAGTGAGAAAAGGTCGAATAGCGTGGATCTGACGAAGAAAGAAAAAGGAAGACTTAGTGAGATGGGAAATGTGGTCCCGAAAAGAAAGATCGGAGTCAAAGAAAACACCAAGATAGCGAAAATGGGAAACCAAAGGTATGGGTGAGCCAGAGAAAGATGGGGCTGCCAGAGGAGGAGGACTACCATGAGTGAACCAAATAGCCAGTGTCCTAGTTACTACAATAGTGGATAAACATTAGGAAGGAGATTATCTTCCACTGTCCAATCCAAAGTAGTTGAGGAAAAGGTGTGTTTTTAGCTTTTTTCTTAGTTCAGGAAGAGTGACCGAGGAGCGTAGGTTTTCAGGGAGTGAATTCCAAATGGCGGGTGCAAATAGGGTAAATGCTCTGTTGCAAGTTTGTTATGTACTTTTTGTTTTGCTAGTTGGGATGGACAGGAGATTTTGTGTTTTGCGTCGCTGTAATCTTGTGCTTGGAACTTTAAAATAACTTGCATACTTTTGAAAATTCAGAAATAATGCATATTTTCAAAACCTGTCCCCAGAAATCCCTCCTCCTACTGCAGGTAAAATCATAACGCAGTAGCACCATTATGCATAATTTTACCAGCATATAGAGTTGGCAATTTTTCAAAAAGCTTTTTTTTTCTACAAATAAAACACTGTTTTACTTGTGGAGATGGATTTGAAAATCACCCTTCATATGGAATACCCCCTCAATACACTATGATCCAAATTTTGGAAATGATAGGCAAATGTAAGAAGGTCAGAGCATCCCCTTGAAAAAAATGTAATTCATCTTGAACTAAAATTGGAAATATGGTATACAAATCAAAAATATTATATTATTTTGAAAGATTGGAGGATGCTAGGTTGGGGAGTACAGGATGTTTGAAGGATCAAGAGGGCTAGGGAGGAGAGTGGTTATGATTGCCCTCCAATGCTCTCCACCTCTGTAACTGAGGGCAGGTTAGAGAAGGGGACAGAAGATTTCTTATGGCAACAGCAGCCCAACCTCTGTTACTGCATAAATCTTCATTCACTGTTCATTTGCATATTGTGACCTTAGTGAATGCCGTGGTATGTAAATTCTTACAGCACATGTTAAGTTTGATGGGTTACTTAGGGTGATATGTCAAGCTTAACTCAATGTATTTAATTATCTTCTAGCCACAGGAAGGTGAAATCATTTCCAGCATATCATTCTCCTGAAGACATTTCCAAAAATCCTCAGAATTTGCCTTCTGAATAAATTCTTATGCTATATGTTTAAGAGAAATTCAGCAAGAAGAAAAATTATGTTCCAGCTCTCCTTATAAGTGGAGTCTTACTTGTGATAGCTTTTCAAACATCAATAAAAAAGCTGGTTTTGCCTATACGAGCTTTTGAGACCCTCCAAGTCTTTTCTTCAGATGACAATATGGTCTCTAGAACTATACGCAAGTGCTCTCTCAAAAAAAATTTAAATATATTGACTTATAGAATCATTTCCATAAAGAAAGTCACTATACTTGCAAAATATTCCTTTACATTTAAGAAAAGACTATAGCCTTCTAATTATGTTCATTCAGAAATGCATGCAACTTCCCAAACAGGATTATACGGAAGTATCATGGAATGCTCTCACCTTGTCTTCCATTGGATGGATTCCTGAAGCATCAATGCTCTAGCCCAAAAATGTGACACTGGTAGCCCAATTTCACATTTATCTTTCTTCATTCGAATGTCTGACTCTCAAAAGATGTAGAATTTCCCTAATTTGCACAGAGATATCATCAAAATAAGGTGCAATATCTGGAATTCCAACCAATTATTACAAACTGGAGACATTGAACTTGGAAAGCTCCTGAATGACCATAAATTGTCTGAGCATCAACAGTTTCTTCATCCATAATCAATTGCTGGTAAGCTTATTGAAGGTCCAATTTTGCCAAGATCTTTCCTTGAGTAAGTGTGGCAAGTGATTGGTAACAGCAGGCATGGAGGTTCAATTGATCTTTAAATGTCTTTTCAACAATGCACTTATAATTTTGGCACTGGTACAATTAGTTTACTCACAAAGAAAGCCCTGAAATTGGTCACTCCCTTGCTGGAACAGAATGAACCTGTCTTAAACAACCTAGAACACTTTCTGGATACCCTTTGTCGTGCTTATGGGGAACTGGACCAAGCACAATTGGCTGAGAATAATAGGGCCGACGATCAGTGACAGAGTATGCAACTGAATTACATAAATGGGCTAATGACCTTGATTGGAATGAATCAGCCCCCCATGCCCATTTTGAATGGGGCCTTGCTGCTCTTATCAGAGATGACTGGCATGACTAGATCCTCCAGCCTGCTTAGAAGAGCTATTCATTTTATTTATTTATTTAAAATATTTAGAGACCGCCATGTGCCTAAGTGAACAAGGCGGCTAGGTGCCTGTATAGAGTGATGTTTATCAGAACATACTCTAGAAAGACATGTCAACAGGACTGAACTGAGTCAGCATCTCATGCTCCAAGAAAGACCACAACCTCCTGAAGAGCCCATGATAACCCTAGAGACTAAACCTCTCATATTGACTATGATCCAGGATCACCAGGAGGTAATACACCTTGATTTGATTTATGTGCCAGATTTCACCATAATCTTGGGGTATGAACCCCATGCCAAGGGAGACTTGGCCAGATCACTTTTCTGTCTGTTTTGTCAAGAGAACTGTATGCCTGATCTGGAAATGGAGGACAGCCCAGTGGATACTGTTGTAGAAATCCAGAGATGTACAGCAACAGAGGAAGAAATGAGGCATCTATCGGAGAAATACTTGGAATACAGGAAAGTGTTTGATAAGGAAGCCATGGATACTATACCTCTTTATAGAGCTTATGCCTACCCAATATACTTACAATACAATCTGAGGCAGAGGTCCCATTTGGCAGAATTTACTCCCTCTCATAGTCAGAACTCAAGGCACTAAAGGCCCGATATTTGAAGGGCAGTTATACGGTTTACAGCCCTGTAAGCGGTGTAACTACCACTGAGAGGGATATTCAACAGCACTAACATGGTTAGTGCTGCTGAATATCCCCAATTATGGCCCTTATATGCCCTGATGCTAACCACTTAGCATCGGGGCGTGTTGGGGGCGTTCCAGAGAGGAGCTGAGATGGTGATGATTGATAACCAGGCAGCAGCAATATTGCATGCTGCCTGGTTAGCGATGTGCACCTAAAAGGTAGGCGAGGAAAAACCTTGCTTATCTTTTAGGTACAGGAGCTAACTGGACAGTTTGCAATATTGCTGCTGACTGGTTAGCTACTGCGGCTTCCAGCATGTGCGGCAATCCCCGGATATTCAATGCCGGGGCTGCATATGACCCTGGCATTGAATATCTGGGGTTAAGGGTCAGTGGGCATAGCTATGTGCCATAGCGGCATATAGCCTGTCCAAGTGAATATCAGGCCCTAAGAGAATATCTAGAAGAGACAAAGGCCTTCAACTTCTACAACAGGAGTTCCAACTTTCTTTGTGCCCAAGAAGGATGGCCCCCTTTGACTATGTCACCAAGTTCAGGTCTACATGGACCATAGGAGTCTGGAATTCCTTAATATCTCATGAAATATGAACTCTACACAAGCTCACGTTTCTCTTCAGTCACTTTTCTTTTCCCAATTCAACTTTGTTCTGACCTACTGACCGGGCACCCAGAAGAACAAGGCTGACGCCCTCTCCTGGTGAGAAGGGGATGAGGTGCCAGAGCCAGAGTATCCTGCCACAGTCCTCCCACCCAGAGAATTTTATCCTGGGCACGCAGAAGATGGAAATCCTAGAGCCTTTAAAAGATGAGTTTACCCAGTGATGAGTCTGCACAAGATTCACAGTGAGGAATGATAAGATCAGGGGAAAAGACAGTTTGGAGCTGGAATCAAGGATTCCGATACAAGAAGGACAAGCTTTACATAGCCAAAGACAAGACATCCCTGGAAGTACTTCCAGCTGCCATGATGACTTGCTAATAGGTCAACCCAATATTTGTAAAACCAGGGAACTAGTAGACCAAAATATCTGATGACCAGGATGGAGGACAACATCAATGCTCTGTATGCAGATTTAAAAGGACCAAGTGTCATTTATTTGAAAAAAAAGGTCAATTTAATGAATTTGCAGATCAAACCAAATGGTGAGAGAGGGTTGGGGAAAGATAAGAATCCTAATTTTCATACATACTGTTTATGCTCTGCACCTTTTCAAATCCATGCTAAATTTATGCTAAAGCCTCCTTGAGGCTGTTTTCCTTATTTGTACCCTTGTTCTCAGCTATTGTATTGTATTGTCTGCCTTGATTAGATTGTAAGCTCTGATGAGAAGGGACTGTCTTTTATAGGTTTCTGTACAGTACTATGTATTTTTATTTATTTATTAGCTTTTATATACTGTACTATTTAGTATCAGAGTGGTTTACAAAGAAGAGTAACAGTCAAGCAACTTTACATAGAACAGACATAGAACAGGCTTCAACATCGAAACAGGCAACTTTACATTAACAGGCATGAACAGCAATTCTTGGTAACAAAGGGAGGGAGCAAATTAACATGCAAATGCTCCAACTAAAGGGAAAGGGTGGAGAGAGAAAGGGGGTAGGGGTTGGGTCGAGGTGGGGGAGGAAGGGGGAGAAAGGAGAGAACTAAGTACAACTTCTTGTTCTATAGTCAGCATTAAGAGGGACCATCATTGTCTTATAAAGTCAGACCTACATTATGTTATGAGGTCACAAGCCAGTTGGAAAAGGTGAGTCTTTAAAGCCTTCCTGAACGTAGAAAGGTCACTGATGACTCTGACTGAGGCAGGAAGAGCATTCCAGAGGGTTGGAATGTATAAGGAAAAGGCTTGGTTCTTGACAGCTTTAGAGCAAGTCCTTATGACAGAAGGAGTGACCAGGGTGTTTACCATGTTAGCTCTTCGTGTTCTATTGTCTGGGGTTAGTTGAATCATTGCTGATAAGGAGGAAGCAGAAAATTTGTGAATAATCTTCAATGTGAAAAGAAGAGCTTTATAGGTCAGATGGCTGGAAATAGGGAGCCAGTGAAATTGCATCAGGATGGGTGAAATATGCTGGTACCTAGAGACACCCTGGAGTGATCAGGCAACTGTATTCATGGCCAGTTGGAGTGGTTGGAGGATATAGTTTGGGGTACCATGAAAAATAATGGTTGCATAGTCAAAGTGTGGGAGTATGAGAGCTTGGAAGACTGATCAAAAATCCAAGGGGTCGAGTAGCGGACGTAAATGAGGAAGAGTCCTTATCTTCTGGTAGACAGCCTTGATGATGTAATGAATGTGTGTAGTCATGGTCAATTGTTGGTCCAGGGTTACACCCAGGTAGCGAACTTCCGACTTAGTGATGAGATCTACATCTCTCATCCTCAAGGAGGATGGTGGTGTAAAAGATTGGTCTCTGGAGATGAATGAGACCTCGGACTTACTGCAATTGACCTTCAGATTGTGTGCAGAGAGCCAATCAGAGACAGCATTGAAACATTCTGAGATGACCGAAATGTCAGGGCTGTCAATGGAGCAAAGGGTATAGAGAAGGACATCATCTGCATAGATGTGATATAGAATGTTGAAGGACTTGATAATTGAACAGATTGGCTGTATGTAGACATTGAAAAGCAAAGCTGAGAGCGATGAACCTTGAGGGACTCCTTGAGTTTGCTGGAAGGTGCGTGAAGATTGTGTTCTTACTCGGATCTATTGCTGGCGATCCGTCAAGTATGATCTGAACCAGTTGAGGGCAGAGTTCCGAATACCCTTCTGATGTAGGCGACTAAGGAGGAGGCTGTGGCTGACGGAATCAAAGGCAGAGACGATATCCAAGAAGATTAGGATGAATCCCTGCCTCTTCTTCTCTATGCCAGTACAAAGCCTATATAGGAGAGATACAAGAAGAGTTTCAAATCCATGCTGTAGGTGGAATCCATGTTGTTGTGGGTTAAGAGGGGTGTGGAAGTCAATGTGATCTTGGACCTGTTACTGGACAATCTTTTCTAAGATCTTGGTAAGGAAGGGTAGGCTGGAGATTGGTCAGTATGAACTGATCTCTGTTGAGTTTGATGTATTGCTTTTTAACAGGGGTTTGATGGATGCAGATTTAAGGGATACTGGTAGAGAACCTTTGGAAAAAGACAGGTGTACTATTCTAGATATAGCTGAACTTAGGTTGGATCTAGCCTGCTTAATCCAGAATGCAGTGCAAGGATCGGCTGGGGAGGTAGAGGAGTTGATAGTGCATATGGCATTTGCTATTTGTTCTGCCGAGTATGGGTAGAAAGCATCAATGGTAGGTATAGGTATGTCACCTGAAAGGGAAGATTCAGAAAAGGGATATTCATCATCAAGATTCTCTGAGAGTGAGGTAAACAAATTTGTCTTGCTCTGGAAGTGAGAGGCAAAATCAGCCAAGCTAGGGGTAATTGCTGGCAGATTCTTGAAGGCGTCTTTTGTAAGGGATCTAACCATACTGAAGAGCTTGTGAGGCTTGTTAAGGGAGCGCATAAGGGTGTTAGTATGGTATTCCCTTCTCTTGAGATAAACTGCTTTTTGGTGTTCTTGTAGTTTGGCCAGGTAGGCAACGTGATCGATTTCATTCCTAGAATGCCGCCAGCGTCTCTCAAACTTTCTGAGGAGCAATAAGGAATCATGAAGATCGGAAGTGAACCATATTGTCGTGTGCTTCTTCTTAGTGGGTTTAGTGGAAGGTGGCAGGAGTGAGGCTTGAGCTAGGGTGTTATTCCATGTATCAATTAGCTCAACCAGATTGTTAGTATCAGAGTTGAGGTCATCAAGGACATTCATGAGGAAAGTCTCCTTATCGAAGGGTCTGAAGCGACGATTGGATGATGGAGGATTGGAGTTGAGTGGCAGCTTATCATCTCCTTTATCTGCAGGAATATGGAACAGTATGGCGTTGTGATTGGACCAGGGGACTGGGAGAACAAGAGGAGGGTTCTGGCTGGTCAGACTGTGGAGGGATGAAGGAGCAAAGATGAGGTCCAGGGTATTTCCTGCTGAGTGAGTGGGTGTATGTATCAACTGATGATAGTCGAGAGCTTTCATAGCATTGAGGAAGTCAGAGGAGTGTTTAGTAGGGAGGGCTGGGAAGTTGAAATCATCCAGAAGCCAGAGCAGTTTGCATTTGGTATTGCTATCACACGCTAGGTCAAGAATAGTGGCCAGCTCATCAGCACATGTGGATGGAGAGCGATATAAAAGACAGGCAGATAGGAATTTGTTTGAAATCCAAATGTAGTCAAGGTTGGGTGCACTCTGGGAAGAGTTGCATTGGAAGTGGAGGTTGCTTCTGGCAATTATGAGGATACTGCCACCTCTCCTATTAGCTCTCAGGCAGTTAAAGAGGTCATAGCCTGTGGTAGAAGCAGATTAGTGAGGACAGTGTCTGTATCGGTTAACCATGTCTCAGTGACAAAAAGCAGATCCAGATTTCGATGCGCAATGTAGTCTGTGAGGACGGGCCATTTATTGCGATGGAACGTGCATTTATGAGCATACAACTCAGGTGGTGAGGGCGAGGAGACTTCCTTCTGTGGGTTTCGGACAGAGGTTGGCAGTAAATGTGAATGAGTCGTCGCTGATGCCCAAAAGGATACGATCTTCTGTAGTTGAAGGTGTCAGTATGGTGTAAGGGGGGGGGGAGTAAGCCATGTTGATATGAGTAAGATTTAGCCCAGGTGGTGAATAGGGCTAAGAGGCATAGGGCCAATGATAACGTATGAGTCCACGTCATTGTGCTGTAGAGCAGATTACGGGAATTCTGAAGAAGCAATGGAAGGAGGAGGCGCACACAAGCAAGCTAAACAGAGCATTAGGAAGTAGACTCGGTGGGCAGAGATAGGCAACAGCACATGGGAAGCAGCTTGTGTAGTTGTGAGGGCACTCACCTCGCAGAACTACTAATCAATGTAGAGGCAGATCGACGTGAGATGGTATTCAGAGCTGCAAAGGGCTGAGGCTATTATTCATGGAGGAATGGGCACAGGAAGAACATACTACCATTTGGTACAGATAGTCAGAATGATAATTAACATAACCAGCTCCTACCAGAATCAGTGTTACATTACATTTGCATTTAAACTAGACGGACTCAAAGACATAAGACTCAACTTTCACTGTTTAAGCCCATTCACCCAGTTCTGAGGCACCTGTAGGATTTCCTAGAGGCTGGGGAGAAGGGTGGCACACTCCTCTTCTGCAGTATGGTGGTGGCTCTGTTCAACGCCTAATGGCCACACCAAAGGGCCCTCTGGCGAGGCCCGCAAGGCGCATGCGCACCGCTCGATGCTGTCCTTTTAAAGATGCTGAGGCGGGCCTGATTGGCCTTTGGTGCAGGAAGCGGGTGGAGTCACTGATCCGCTCCCTGTGCTGGATGCCGATTGGGTTCCTGATGAGGGAGGGCTGTAGCACTATATAAATGATGAATAGTAATAGAAGTATAAACTATGGGGTCATTTTGCAAGATATGGATGTGGTTTGGACATCCGAAATGAGCAATATGGACGTGTGAACAGCTGGGATGTTTAAAATGCAATTACAGAACCAGTTAAATCTGAATGTCCCCGTGGATGGCATGTCTAAGTGCAGGCATTCCCAAATTAGCATGTCCGAGGGTGTTCCGGGGCATGGACAGGGCAGAGGAAGGATGCAGACATTCAAAGCATATTTTGTATAGCATCTCAGACATGCTATACACAGCAGCCAGACGTCCTGACCTAGACCTGCTATAAAACATGAACAGATAGGGGACTTTGCTGTCCATGTTGACTGTGAATACAGTCGTGCTAGAAGAGACTGTAAATAAATAAATAAAATAAATAAAGAAGTGTGAAGGAGAAAGAGAAGCAGAGAGAGGAGTTTGCCTGCTGTCCCTGTCTGCTGTGTGCAGTGCTCAGTAATCCCCTATTCACAAACCTGCACCCTGTACATCAGTTCCTGCTGAACTAGTCCCGATAGGCATCCCTATGGTCCTGCACCTTAATTGCTGACCACAGGCACCCCTCCAACCCCCCCCCCCCCCACTGCCAATTCCAGATTCCCACTCCCTGTGTCTCCACAAATCACCCTTGTCAGTACCAGAGCAGTCAAAGTGGTAGTGCTCGTTTTCTCTTTGTATGCAAGAGTGAAGGAGTTATGGAGGGTGCGTGAGTGACTGCGTCGATACATGTCCCTTTGCACATGTGTCTGTGTGCGTCTGTCCATATTTGTCTGTGTCCATGTCTCACACAACACATAGCACTGTGTGTTGCTGGTGGTAGTACAAGGTGCCAGTAGTGGGTGAGAGAGGTGTCTGGTGGTGATCCCCATGGGTGTTGGTGGATGCAAGCAGAAATGCCGCACGTGAATTGGTGGTTCGGGGCAGCCATTGAGGAGTTGGAGGGGGAAAGCAGGAGGGTGCACAGAGGGCACCCATTCCAGAGGGTATACTGGCCAAGGGCTCAGTACCTGGAACTTACAGATGAGCAGTGCCTGATGTGGTTCCGATTTGACAAAGTCACCATATAACAGTTGTGCGACGATCTAGAGCAAAACCTCAGTGCCAGCACACAGAGAGGACAACCTATCCCTGTGCACCTAAGGTCACCACTGCTCTTGCATTCCTGACAACTAGCAGTTTCCAGACCATAATAGCTGCCACAGCAAGCATCAGCCAGTAGGCCATTTCACTGTGTCTCACACAGTTCCTCCCCCAGGATGGGGCACTACATAAGTTTTCCGAGCACGGCCCAGCAGCGCCAACAGATCATATTGGACTTTTACTAACATATCTGAAAAATATCTTGTTCCCCCATTTTATGGCATTGGCTATTTCTTCTCTTTTTGTATCTTTGCCTTCCTGACTTCTTTCTTAGCTTCTTTAAGTTTTTCCAAATATTGATGCTTGTCTTCTTCACTCTCTGATCTCTTGTATTTTATGAAACCACCCTCTTTTTCTTCACCTTTTCAGCTACTTCTTTTGAGAACCATAGTGGCCTCCTTTTCCTTTCATATTTATTTACCTTTCTAATAAAAAGGTTTGTTGCCCTTAAAATATCCCCTTGCAGTTTTTCCCATTGCTGTTCTATATTCCCCAACTGTTCCCATCCCGCTAATGACTCCTTGAGATATTGTCCCATTTGGGCACAGTTAGTTTTCTTAAAATCTAAGAACCTCTCCAGCTTTCAAAGAAAGCCTTTGGGAGATGCACCATGCATCCGTGGTCGCCTTTCCATCCAAGGGTGCCATCTTGCTGCAGTCTCCTTTTTTGTACAGAGCCCATTGGACGTGTGTCTGATTTTCCCGGAAAAAGTAGTTGATTTCCATCCTAAAGTGTTTTTCTTTTTTCCGACTGTGACCGGCTCCTTTCCTTCCTCTGAGTTCGCTTGCCTCGGCATCGTGTCTCAGACCGTTCTTTTTATCCCTAGTTTGAGTTTTTTCCCTTGGCATGGCTTCATTCCTTTTTTCATTGCCTGCTGGCAGTTCCTCGGGTCTTCGACCTCGCCAGGGTATTATTTCCCCCGATGGCCAGTGACTTTAAAAAGTGTGATTGGTGCTCCAAAAACATGTCCCTTACCGACACACATCAGATCTGTGGCCTCTGTAAGCAGATGTCCACAAAAGTGATCAAACTCTGTCAGTAGAAGCATGACCAAATTTTCCCCAGGTGACCTCACGCTCCAGGGCCCCGTCCGAGATCCCAGAGTCATGTAGTAACCTCGCAGCAACCGACAGGGGCTGCGAGTCCTCTGACAGGGGTTCCCCGGACTGGGAATACAAGTGGAAGAAGAAATCCTTGTGTACCTCCTCGCAGGACTCGGTGAAGGTGTTCAAGCCCCGCACTAAATCTCTCTGCCCCCAAAGAAGACCTGAGGAGTCAGAGTGGATGTGGCTGACCAAGATCCCCCAGAAGAAATCATCGGCCCTCGGCGATCGGCCTTGGGCCTCCAAGGCCATCCTCATCGAGGACTCCTCCTCCTCACCGGTACTGGACCTGGGTAACCCAGCATCCGCGTCAAAGGCTGCAGTACCATCTGGGCTGGAGTCCAGGATGGAGTCCCTGGAGTGCAGTTTGGCTGCTTTCTTGGTGACGCAGCAGACACAGTTGTCTGGCTCAGCCGGTTCATCCACCCAGACTACCGGTACCTCGACCTCGAAGACATCCCCGATTGTTGAGCCAATTCTCGTGAGCTTACAACCTTGAGTTAATCCTCGATAGTGGTCTCGATCATGGTCCCATTTCTTGGGCCAGCGATCGTCCTCAGTCAGTGCTCATGGCTCCAGCCACGCAGTCCCTGAAGTCCATTGGCCACTGGCCAAGGGTCCCCCGCTGGTCCAGCCTGTCATCGAGTCCTTCACCGAGTACTCCAACTGGGAGTCTGAGGATGAGACATCCCCAGACACGTGCAAGCACCATGATGTTCCGTTAGATCCATCTCCCTCCGAGGCCAGGTACCAGTTACCATCCGAGGACAATGCCTTCCTCGACTTTGTACGGGACATGTCAAAGGCACTGGCATTCCCCACTGACTTGGAGGAGGACCCTCACATGGAGGAACTCGAGATCTTCCAGTATGAGTCCCCACCAAAAGAGTCACTCATGGTGCCCGTCCCGGCCATTCTGGAATGACTACTTCTTCGAATGTTGATTGATTTCTTTGACTGGGTGACCAGGGAGTTGGACCGAGGGAGAGCTCTAGATGTGGTGTATTTAGATTTCAGTAAAGCCTTTGACACTGTTCCTCACAGGCGACTTATAAACAAACTGAGCACCCTAGGGATGGACCCTAAAGTTACTGCTTGGGTTAGAAATTGGTTGGGTGGGAGGCGACAAAGAGTACAAGTAAATGGAGCTCACTCTGAGGAGAAGGATGTTACCAGTGGTGTGCCCCAGGGATCTGTCCTTGGTCCGATTCTTTTTAACATCTTTGTTAGTGATATAGCGGAAGGGCTGTCGGGTAAGGTTTGCCTCTTTGCGGATGATACCAAAATCTGCAATAAAGTAGACACCCAGGAAGGTGTAGATAACATGAGGAGGGATCTAGCTAAGCTTGAAGAATGGTCTAGAATTTGGCAGCTGGGATTTAATGTTAAAAAATGTAAGGTCATGCATTTGGGCTGCAGCAATCCAAGGGAGCAATACAGCATAGGAGGTGAAGTACTTTTGTCCACTAAAGAAGAGCGGGACCTAGGCGTAGTTGTGTCCGATGATCTTAAAGTAGCTAAACAGGTAGAAAAGGCGACGGCAAAAGCTAGAAGGATGCTTGGGTGCATACGGAGAGGAATGGCTAGCAGAAAAAAGGAGGTGATAATGCCTCTGTATAAGTCTTTGGTGCGACCTCATTTGGAGTATGGTGTGCAATTCTGGAGACCGCACCTTCAAAAGGATGTGAACAGGATGGAGTCGGTGCAGAGGGTTGCTACTAAGATGATTAGTAGTCTTCATTATAAAGCATATGAGGACAGACTTAAGGATCTTAATATGTACACCTTAGAGGAAAGGCGGGATAGAGGTGATATGATTGAGATGTTTAAATACCTCCGTGGCATAAATGTTCAGGGAGAGCCTCTTTCAATTGAAAGCAAGTTCTGCGACGAGGGGACATGGGATGAGGGTGAAGGGAGATAGATTCAGGAGTGATATGCGGAAATATTTCTTTACGGAAAGAGTAGTGGATCCGTGGAATAGTCTCCCAGTGGAGGTGGTAGAGATGAGGACAGTAACTGAATTCAAAAAAGCATGGGACCAACACAGAGGATCTCTAAAGGTAAAAAGTGGACTGTTGTAGTTGTTGTTATGGAAGGACAGACTAGATGGGCCTTGTGGTCTTTTTCTGTCATCATGTTTCTATGTTTCTATGTTTCTATGTTGGAATCATCAGTCTCGGTGCCCATAGTTAGCCATCAACTCGACTCCATGTATCGAGTCCGCTGAGACCCGGGCTTCAGGAAGTTCAGCTCCCGCATAACTCCATGGTGGTGGAGTCGGCTATGCATCAGCTCAAAAGCCAGAAGACAAATTCTTCAGTGCCCCCAGGCAAGGAGGCCAGGACCTTCGATGCCCTCGACAGAAAATGCTACCAGGGCTCGATACTGGCCTGTCAGATCTAGGCATAGCAATGGTATATGGGTATGTACCCAAGGGACCCGGGGAAGGAGCTCGCCAGTTTCTCCACCAGTCTCTCAGAGGTACCTCCAGTGGTTCCAGAACTTGGTCAAAGACATCAGTGACTGCTTCACGTTTATGTCTCAAGCATCCTATGACGACTTTGAGCCCACAGCCCGAGTGGCCGCAGCAGGCATCAGTGCCCGATGCCAGGCCTGGCTCCAGTCCTCTGATCTGGAGCAATGGGTTCAGGACTAATTCGTCAATGTCCCGTGCCAAGGAGAAGAACCTCTTTGAAAAGCCCATGTCAGACAAGGCTGCGGAACTTGAGTCAGAGTTCCTGACAAGAACTTGACTCTCCAAGAAGACCACTACTCTGCCCAAGCAGAAAGCCTCAGGCAAGAAGTCTCCCTACTCGAGGAAGGGACCGGCTTATCGAGGCTACCCACGGTATCAGTCTTCCCCAGCTCCACAGCAGGGGCAGCATGCCAAGAGGCATGCACAGGGTCCCCATAAGCAGAAGACTACCAAGGCTCCCACACTGGCTCCGGTCCCATCTGGGGGGAGTTTTTAACTCCTTGGGCATAGCCCCTCTACCCTCAGGAGGTCAGCTACCTATAGGGAGATGCCTGGTCCATTTTGTCCAGCGGTGGCCAACCAGCACCACCAACACCTGGGCCTTCCAGGTCGTCAAGGGGGGTTACCTCCTCCACCTGGACCAAATGCCTCCCCCTTACTTCCTGGGACAGCCCTCCAGGACTCCCCTTCACCAGATCCTGCTTCGGCAGGAACTTGTATGTCTCCTCAAGGACAGAGTCATGGAACTGGTGACCCACTGCCAAAGAGGCAAGGGGTTCTACTTCCGGTACTTCCTCATGCCAAAAAGAACCGGAGGCCTCAGGCCCATCCTAGACCTGTGGAACCTAAACACGTTCCTAGTGCAGGAGAAGTTCAAGATGCTCTCCTTTGGAACATTACTGCCCTACCTCCAGCAGGGAGACTGACTATGCTCTTGGATCTAAAGGATGCCTACACCCACATCCTCATCCATCCCAGTCACAGACAGTACCTCAGATTCGTAGTCAGCGGTGACCACTACCAGTACAGGGTGCTACCCTTCAGGCTCGCCTCCGCACACAGGGTCTTCACCAAGTGCCTGGCAGTGGTGGTTGCCTATCTCTGCCTCCAAGGGGCCTTTGTCTTCCCCTATCTGGATGACTGGCTCATTAGAGGGGATACAGCCACCGAGGTACAGCAGGCCACAGGCCGCACCATTGGTGTCCTACAACATCTAGGGTTTGTAATAAACCACCCCAAGTCCCATCTCACTCCTACACAGAGTCTGGAGTTCATAGAGGCGCAGTTGGATACCCTTCAGGCCAGGGTCTTTCTTCCCCTGGCCATAGCGAGTCACATCAGGGCTCTGGCCGCAGAGGTACAGCACTGACCCTCGTGCAGGCTGATCCATGATCCACCTTATTGGCCACATAGCATCAACAGTGCATGTTACACCAGACACCCACCTTCACGTGAGGGTGAACCAATGGTGCCTCCACTCCCAGTGGATGTAGGCTACCAGCCGCCTCAGGGACAGGGGGTCCATGACCCGCCCACTGATGGAGTCGCTCAGCTGGTGACAAGTGACACAGCACCTATAGGCAAGCATGCCCTTCCAGACCCCCATTCCTCAGTGGGTCCTCACCACAGACACCTTCATGCTGGGTTGGGGAACCCACTACGGGCACCTCTGCACATAGGGCATCTGGTCCAGGGTGAAAAGCCAACAGCAGATCAATCTCCTGGAGCTCAGGGCCATATTCCTGACCCTCAAGGCCTTCCACCACTGCTTACAGCACCGGTCGGTGCTGATCCAAATGGAGAACCAGATCGCCATGTTCTACACGAACAAACAGTGGGGCACAGGGTCATACACCCTCTTCCAGGAGGCAGTAGCCCTGTGCTCATATGTGATCAGCCAAGGAATGCTCCTGAGAGCAGTTTACCTGCCGAGCCAGGACAATGCCCTAGCAGACAGTCTGAGCAGGGTCCTCCAGCTGCACGAATGGCAGCTAGACCACAGAGTAGTCCAATGGCTGTTTCGGCTCTGGGGAACCCCTCAGATTGATCTCATTGCCAGTCTGGCCAACACTTAGTTGGCATGCTTCCTATTAAGGGCAAGCCCCTTTCGGCACATCCCCTTGTCATCTGCTTCCTACGGAGCCTACTGCTCTCTAAGCTCCCAATCAACCCACCCCCGGTGGAGTGGGATCTCAATGTGGTGCTAACCTGGCTCATCCGGCTGCCATCTGAGTCCCTGTCATCTGCGGTACCTCTCCTGAAAGGTCGTCTTTCTGGTGGTGCTCACATCTGTTCGCAGAGTCAGCGAGCTTCAAGCCCTGGTGGCGGAGCCACCTTATACCGGGTTCTAAAAGAACAGGGTCATGCTATGCACAAACCCCAAATTCCTTCCAAAGGTGGTGTCCTCGTTCCACATCAATCAAGAGGTGGTGCTCCCCACCTTCTTTCATGGCCTCACACCAGCAGGGCAAAGACTGTCCTACATACTCTAGACTGTAAGAGGGCCCTGTCCTTCTACCTACAGCGTACCCAGAGCCACCACAAAGCCTCCCAGATTTTCACCTCCCATAACCCCAGTTGGCTGGGGGAGGCAGTGACCAAGCGGACCCTGTCCACCTGGGTGGCGGACTGCATCATCCTCGCCTATGAACAGTCCGGGCTCCTACTGGAGCACCGCATCATGGAGTACAGCGCCAGACCATGGTGACCTCAGTGGCAAACTTGCACTCTGTCCTGATGACAGCCATCTGCTGGGCCGTCACCTGGTCTTCAGTCCACACCTTCCAGCTCACAATTGCCTGGAGAGAGAGTCAAGATGAAACAGCACCTTTATCCAGTCTGTATTCAGTAATCTCTTTGGGTTCAAGGCAACTCTTACCCTCCAACCCTTCTGTGTTCAGGTTACTGGAGTGATGGTTCTCCCTGGACACTGGGGTCGTTTCAGAGTCTGTCCTTTGAACTCACTTGCTGCTGCTCACGGCTTGCCCATGGTTTTCTACAGGTTCTCAGTAGCCTGTAGCTAGGGAGTCCTATATGTGAGGACTGACTTCCTGCTTGTTCCTGGAGAAAGAATAGTTACTCACCTGTAACAGATGTTCTCCAGAGACAGCAGGAATCAGTCCTCTCAAGCCTCCTTCCTCCTGTAGAGTTGCCTTAATTTACCATTTTTGCTGTCTTTAACTATGTCATTTGACTCAGCAAGATAGCACCCTTGGGCGAGAAGGGGACCACACATGCATGGTGCATCTCCCAAAGGCTTTCTTTGAAAGCTGGGGAGATGCTTCCACGAGGGCTTTGTCAGTGCCGATGTCACCCATATGCGAGGACTGATTCCTGCTGTTCCCAGAGAACACCTGTTACAGATGAGTAACTATGCTTCCAGTAGATAAGACATTCTATCTTATTGTGCATTGCTATCTGACCCTATCAGTGTTTTTTTTCAGTCAGGAATGGTTCCAGAGAACTGGAGGCAGATAGATGTGATTCCTCTCCACAAAAGCAGAAGGAGGTGACTGAACTACAGACTGGTTAATCATATCTTGGCGGTGAGCAGATAAATAGAAATGCTGTTAAACAATGGAAGCATTCGAGGCTGTGTGGTTTTATAACAGATAGGCTTTCAGATGAGTCTGGTCAATTTCTTCGAATGGATGACCAGAGAGTTTGCTGACCACCTAATCATCTCCATCCTGATTCTAAGAGGGGAAGGCATAGTTGGGAGAGAGTGCTAAATGTGGTATACTCGGATTTCATCAAGGCCTTTGACACAGTTCCAGACAGAGAGCAATGAAATCATGATGGAGTAAGCTCTAAAACTGCTGGACAGATGGATAAACTATTGTCTAGTACTTTAAAACTTTGAAGGAGAAAGTTAAATCCCTGAAGCAGAAAGATAAGTAACAAATTTTTCGAACATAGTGCTATGTCGAGGAACTTTTCAGTATCTGTATATGAATCAGAATCTAAATGGATATGAAATGAAATCTGAAAAATATTTATATTGAAAAAAGGACCGATGATGAGGTTCTGCAGCCAGCCAAATTGATCAGATTCATCTGACAGGGCCTATCTCTTATAAAACCACACAGGGCCTATCTCTTGAATGCTATAATACATTGTTTTGCAGCTTTTCTATTTAGCTACTCACCACCAAGATCAGACTAACCAGCCTGTAGTTCAGTCTCCCCCTTCTGCTTTCGAGAAGAGAAGTCACATCTATTTATTTATTTATTTGTTTATTTCTATATACCGCTTTATCTAGGTAATCAGAGCGGTTTACAGAGAACATTTTAACTACTGCATGAGGCAGTTTACAGGGAACAATTACAGAGGACAGTTACAATTAACAATAACATTGATAGTGCAATAACTATTTACATAAGGTATAATCATTAGTGGTCTGGGGTGATATGATAGAGTTATGTAAAGAGTGTGTATAGCAATAGTTAGAATATAGGGGAATGCCATTGGATTGTTGACCAGTAATGTGTATGAGGTCTATGGTGGCTGCTCGCATTGATAGTAATCTGTAAAGATGAAAGTTTTGAGACACTTTCTGAACTGTGTTAAGTCTTTGATTTCTCTTAACGTGTTAGGCAGGTTATTCCAGAGGGCAAGGGCGTAGAGTGAGAATGCTCTGTTGGTTGTTGATTGATTTACTTTTCTGACATTCTTTGGAGTGGATAATATGTTTTTCAAATTGTCTCTTTTTGTTCTTGTGTGTTGCTGCATGTTTATCAGTGTGCTCTGGTATGTTGGTGCTATGTCGTTTATTATTTTGAAAATGTTCATTAGTGCTTTGAATTTGATCCTTTGAAGTATCAGGAGCCAGAGGAGGTGGAACAGGATGAGTGTTATGTGATCGGATCTTTTGGCTCGCATTATTGTACATGCAACCGTATTTTGAGTAAGTTGTAAGGGCTTTAGGGTTTTCTTGGGGAGTCCATGAAGTATGCTGTTGCTGTAGTCGAAATGTGGGCATACCAGTGCCTGAACTACTGAACGGAAGTCAGTGTGGGAGAGCAGAGATCTCAGATGTATCATTTTGTTTTTGTTGTAAATTGCACGAGTAGTCATGTGTATGTGTTTGGTCAAATCAAAATTTTGGTCAAGAAACTCCCAGGACATAGTGGGAAGAGGAAAATGAATCCAAGAAGTCTTCAAAGGTTAGTGCAAACTGTTGGAAAAACCTAACCTACCAAGTAGGGCTTTAAATTAGGATCGACAGAGGTAAGCAGATAAAGCCCCCAGGTAGGAAAAAGCCCTAAACAAAGAAGGACTTCATGGGCAAAGGCCAAGAAGGACCCCACTGCTCAAAGACAGATATAAAAAGGCATGCCTGATCTTTGCCGAAACCCACCTTGAGAAACCAGAATCCTTCTGGGCAAATGTTCTGTGGACAGATGAAACCAAACTTGAGCTCTTTGGCAATGCAAACCAGCGATACATTTACAGGTGAAGAAATGAAGCTTATAAGGAAAAAAAAACATCCTTCCTACTGTTATGTATGGTGGAGGTTCCATAGTGTTGTGGTGCTGTTTTGCTGCCTCAGGATCTAGAGGCCTGGAACGTATTAAAGGAATCATGAAGTCAGAGGGCTGCCAAGGTATTTTGCAGCACAATATGCTATGTAGTGTTAGAAATCTAGGTCTGGATCAAAGGTCATTGGTCCTCCAGCAAGACAATGCCCCAACACATACATCCAAAAGTACAAAAGGATAGTTAAAATGGAAAAAATTGACTGTTTTAAACTGGCCATTGAGTCTTGATCTTAATTCAAAGAAGAACCTTGGGGAAGAGCTGAAATCTGCCATTAGTAAAAGGAATCCTAGAAACATTCATGAGCTGGAACAAATCACAGTTGAAGAATAGGGAGACACTACTGGCAGACAGATGTACGAAACTTATAAATGGCTACAAGAAATGTTTGGAGGCTGTCATCACTGCCAAGGGTTGTGCAACCAAATATTAGTGAAGGATGCCATTAACCATTTCCAATTATTTCTCAAGGTATTGTACATAACATACCTAAAATACAAGGGTGCCAATAATGTTAACCACAACTGTAAGTCCATTGCATAACCCCAGACATGCCTCCACCATATCCCCTGTCTACTTTGCCACCACCACTTCAGAGACGTCTTTGAAAGCCATTTGTCCAATGACTCCAGGACATCTCTGTGATTTGGACATCTGCATGAATGTTTTCAGATGTCCAAATCATGATTAAGGCTTTAAAATGACCACCATAGGAGGTAAAGTACTTCTGTGCATGAAAAATGAGCGGAACCTGGATGTGATCATATCTAATGATCTTAAGGTGGTCAAATGGCTAGAAAAGGCAATGGCAAAAGCCAGAAAGATGCTTAGGGTCATATAGAGAGGAATGGACATGAGGAAAAAAGAGGTGAGATTGCCTCTGTTTAAGTCTCTGAAGACACCTCACTCTTAGTACTGAGTGCAGTTCTGGAGAGTACACCTTCAAAAGGATTTCAACAGGATGGCTGCTAAAACAGTCTGTGGTCTTCAGCATAAAACACATGGGGACAGACTTAAAGGTCTAAATTATGAATAATTTAGAAAAAGGTGCAAGAAGGGAGATAAGATATGACAGAAACATAAACCTAGGAAGAAAGATAGGAGAGGAGAGCTACAAGGTAGGCCTTTAAATAGCTCCATGGTATTGATGCACCAGAGGCATGCCTTTTCAATTGAAAGGAAGCTCTGGAATGAGGAGGCCATAGGGTGAGTATGAAAGAGTATAGATTCAAGAGTTATCTAAGGAAATATTTCTTTACAGAAAAAATGGTAGATGCATGAAACGGGCTCCTAGAAGAGGTGGTGGAGACAAGTATTTATCTGAATTCAGGAAAGCAGTGGATAGGTATAGAGGGTCTCTGAGGGATAAGAAGGGACTGCAGAATTCAATATTTAGTGTCGATGGGCAGACTGAATAAACCATTTGGTCTTTATCTGCCATCATTTTCTATTTCTATCCTATTATGTAGAGTGGGGGGGAGGAGGGGATATCTCCAGACGAATTAGTTTAAAGGCACATTTTACAAAAGATGTCCTAGTTCAATCTGGAATGACCAAGGGACCATCTGAAAAAAAGCAAGCATGTCTTAGTTCAGGCATGATTTCACCAATGTGGACGTGCCCAAAATAAACGTCTATGGCACATCTACATAGATGTCCGCAGAATAGTATTTCATAAAAGGGATGTCTAATAGCCTAATAATTAGAATAGTGGTTTAGAACCAGGGTTCAAATCCCAGTATTGCTCCTTGTGATCTTAAACTAGCCACTTAACTCTTCATCTTCTCTCTGCCCTCTGGATATTTTATGGCCAAGACAAGCACATTCCTGATCCTTGTTCGTGCCTAGAGAAGGTCTAAATGTGGACATGTTTGCAGACATTTCTGAAACTAAGCAGAGATGTCTAAGTCCATTTCATCTCCCCATGCCCCCTGCCTACTTGGACGTCCCCACACTGGAGACATCTTTAAAAGCCATTTATGAAATGGCTCCGAGGACATCTCTGTGATTTTGACATCCATATGCACATCTTCAGACATCCAAATCATGACTAAAACTTTTAAAATGTCCCTCTTAGTGCATACCATGACAGGAATGAACTTAACTTCTAAGCCAGAGTATACAGGAGATGATTTGAATATCTCAGACTAACCACTAGTGCTCAACTCAACACTTGCATTGTACCAAACAGCACCTATTTCTGGAGTTCATAAGGCTTAATGGGGGTAAGTTTTAGTGGTATGCAGGCCAAAAATGTTCATTTCTATTTTCTTTCCCCATGTCATTTGTGCGATTTTTTTTTCATTTTGTTTTGTTTTTAATTTTGTCATTTCCTTTCATTAATAGTGCACACTGTCACTCAATAACATGCACTACCGCTCACTAGTACACACCTGCTCAGTAGTGTGCACTATTAACAGCAGATGGGATGTGATGAAATTTCAGGATTTTTCTTTCATTTTGGTTCAAAAATGACATGAAATGATATAGGATATGTTGATATTTCCCATATTGTTTCAAGTGAAAGCACATCCCTAGTAATTTTATAAGGCTTTTCCACATGTAAAGCTTAATTTGCATGCAGAAAAGAGTTTGTATAAAAGATGAAGCCACATACACATGGAAAAGTGTGCAACTACTTTTACGGCATCTGCACACAGGCATTCCCAGAAGCATAGTTTGGGTGGAGCAGACGGGATTGCAATGTACATGCATAGAGTACACATATAAAAAACACACACGTACATTCACAGGGGCATATTTACTAAAGGTTAGCATGCCGTAATGAAAGTTAACATACATTAAGTGCTGCAGCGGCCCACAGAAATGAATGGGCAGTGGCAGCACTTAACGCACGTTAACCTTTAGTAAACATGCCCCGTAGAGTGCATGCTCACATTTACAATGTCGGAGCAGGTGTAAATTTGTGCATCGGCACTTGTGCACATTGCACCTGGATCTGGGAGCCTATTTTATAAAGCCCAATAGGTATAGGCAACATATCAAGATGCTTTTCGAAATTTAAATCAGGTTTGTGGTGTCCTATACAATGCGAAACACGCCTATATCTTTCTGCCTCATTTTAATGCTCTCTCACTACGGTGGTTAGTTTTTGAAAATATTCTCTTTTTCAGTGGATGAGACATGCACATGGCCTTATGACATCAGCACATCACACCTAGCAGCTAGGTGTTAAATAGCTTCCAGCCGATACTACCCAGTCTTCATTTCTTGTTTTCAATGCTGCCTATGAACTGTTTTGGCTATCAACTGCTCAATGTCATATCCTTTTTTGAAAAGCAGTGGTTATACCAAGAGCAGCAAAGGCTATTTCTAATTGTGTCTGTATGAAATATTGTAATATAATAGCATAATGAATGCCATATAATTTATAAAAAGACTTAGTATGATGTTTAGTAAGCTGCGCTACCTGTTAATCTGGCAGATAACACAATCCAATAATGCGCGCTAACAGATAACGCATGGGAAATGCACATAGCACTGCGATTTTTTGCACTATCTGCAGATTCCATGCTAATGGCAGGAGTGGGCGTGATACCGGCGGAGACTGGCCATGTCTGCAACGCGCTGTTACCACGGGCGTACTCAGCGCATTGCAACTGGCAACGTTGCAGACACACAGAGGCTCTTAACGAGGTGGCGTTAGCTGCATCCATGATGCTGCCGCAGCCTACTCTCTGCAATTTCAGTGCATTATGCTGTGCACGCCCCAAAAGACAGCATGCTGTTAGCTGCAAAAGCCATGCGTTATCTGCACTTTTTTGCCACATTAGCTGCCAAAGCCTAACACGCTTTAGTGGACAGACCCCTAAATCTATGTAAGATGTTATTTTGGTGCCGCTCATGGCACGATTGCTGCTTTTCTGCAAAGGATAGGACATTGACCCGGTGAAATTGACCCGATGAAAAGCGGGATATAAATACAGTTAAATAAACATTAATAATGGCATTGTTTACTTACGATGTGCTTCACATTATTTCACTAACCCAGATTGGTATCAAGGTCTCTCCATATATTAACATTTTCCTCATACTCATTTTTTGATAAAAGGGTGGGCACAGCTAGTCAGTACAGTGATATATGATGCCATGATTTTGATTGACACGTGAAGCTATGACGCTGGTTATCTATTTTTTAGATGATCATTCCCTGATGCAGCATACGCGAAATGCTGTCAGCGTGAGAGCAAGTACCAGAGTGAGCATAACACAGTGTTTAAGGCAAGATTATTCATTCATGTGGCTTATTTATTCTTTATAGAGCACAACACATTGGAATGGAAGTTTTATTTCTGGTCGGTGATGTAATGCAGAGAAGCTAACAAAACAGCTATCTAGTATTCAGCTCTTTTTCCTTCCACTCATCTGTGACTTATGGTTGTGCCGGCATTAAGTGTTTAAGAATGTATTAATTCTGTGAAAGAATATTTTTCAACACAGTGCATAAAATTTAATGCCATTTGTAAATTCCTTTCTGTCTTAGTTCTGTTAAAAGCAACCAAATGATGTTCCTTATAAGTGGCCTTATGGGATTCTCACTCATGTGTTTCTTATTTAATATATCTGTTTGCTGCAAGTGACCATCCAATTCAACTTGCTTCCAAGAGCAATGGATTTAGACCAAAGAGGTCAGTGTTCAAATCCCACTGCTGTTCCTTGTGACCTTGGGTAAGTCACTTAAGCCTCCATTATCTAATATATAAACTTAGGAAAGTATATTTAAAATGGTTTAGCTGGATAGCAGACTAGTATGCCCCAATGCTAACTGCTTAGTGGGGAATTCCTTAAGACAATATAAATAAGAGGTTTGCACAAAGAGATTACAGAGCAGAAGACCAAAGCCCAGAGGTCAGGGGGGACCAAGGGAGCCTCTGAGGAACAATAGAAGCAAACGTATCACAAGCCCAGACCTTGTTTTTTTCTGTAGGATGGAACTGGAAAAGACTTGTACAGCTAGAGAACACTACCTCAAGGTTAAGAAGTTTAGGTGAAGTTTTATCAAATACTTGGAATGGAGTGGATGTGTTGAAAGGGTGAATCTGTACACACTGGGCCTTAAAGGGAAATCCCTTTCCCCTTTTCAGAGAATCCATATCAGGTCATGAGGAGAGACTGAGTATAGGTGGCCTGAACTGTCGTATTCCCCTCCAGGGATCAGGGGACTAAATTGAGAGTCACCATCCAGGAAAAGGATCTTGAGGTAGACTATGCATTGAAATCCTTAGTTCAATGGGCAGCGGTGTTAAAAAAAAATAGAATGTTAAAAATAATTCAGAAAGGGATAGAGAATAAAAAGGAGAATTTTATAATATTTTGATTGCCCATTTCTGTACTTTTTCGATTTCTGCAGTAACATTTTTGAGATATTTTAAACTGAAAAACACCGAGTGAGAATGCCATCAAGTCACTTATAAATAACATCATTTGATTGCTTTTAATAGAACTATTTCCACATTTGATATGCCGCCCAGGCAGAAGCATCAGGACGGTCTACAATAAAAAGGTCGCGGCAAAGTCAGAAAACGAAAATGAACGCATTATTCGACAGGACAGAAGAGAAGCAGGGTCAGCAAGAGGAAAGAGGAGATGGAGGGGCAGATCATTTTCTATTGGCGTTTACAATCCCTTCTACCACCACATCCCCAGAAACCAATGAAGTGAACCATTTTAAAAACAAATTCAAAGCGTTCAACAGAGAATCATTCTTAATGACACCATCCCACATATAGACTCCTCTTCAGCAAACCTCATTGACATCATCACTTGCTGGAATTTCAACAAAGCCAAAGCTGCACAGGCCACCGTTATGCACCACGCGTCAAAACGGAAAGAGTGAAAAGCGTGGTACACTTCTGAACTAAAAAAACTAAGGCAACAGCTTAGTAAATTAGAAAATAGATGGAGAATTACAAGATTCAATTCTGATAACCATCTATACATATCAATGCTTAAATCTTACAAAGAAGCTATCAATGAAAAGAAAAAAAGGGTATCTTTCTAAATTCCTCATGAGATCCCTAAATAGACCCAGAGAAATGTTCTCCATATTTATTTTATTTATTTATTTATTTATTTAACTGTATTTATATCCCGCTTTTCATCGGGTCAAAGCAGTGGGACATATAACCAGGGGGGGGGGGGAATCAAATGTGGGGGGGGGGGCCATCACCGGGGGTTCAACATTGATGATTTTTGGGGTGAACATAGAGACTGACAAGATAGCATAGTTACTGGTTTGGAGATATTGGATAGAAAAAGTGGGGGGGGGGGGGTTCCTATTCAGAGATGTTCTTGGAATAGGATGGTTTTTAGCTGCTTTTGAATGATGGGAGATCACCGTTGTTCCCGATGTGGTTTGGTAGAGAGTTCCAGAGGGATGGGGCATAGAGTTCAAAGGCTCTGTTGCAGGTCCGTTGAGTTGCTTTGGTTCTTTTGTGGGGGATGGCAACGGAGCTGTTGGAGGATTGTCTGGTTGTTCTGTTGTGGGTTGGGCGAGGCAGTGGGGTGCCCTGTATTTGGTGAATGGTTTTGTGGGTGAGTAGAAGAGTTTTGTACTTGATTCTTGCTTCGATGGGGAGAATATGAAGGTCCCTCAGTATTGGGGTGATTTGGTCTCGTTTCCTTGCATTGTGAATTATTCTCGCCGTGGTGTTTAGGGCAGTTCGGAGGGGATTGGTCTGTGTGGCAGGTAGGCCATGGTAGATTATGTTGCAATAGTCCAGATGAGGGAGTGTTAGAGCTTGCATTACTGTCCTGAAGTCTTGTGGTTCGAGGAGGGGTCGGAGGCGTTGTACCGTTTTCACCTTGTGGAATACAGTTCTTGTGGTCTTGTTGATTTGTTGCTTAAGAGTTAGGGCTTGGTCAATGATAATGCCGAGATATCTTATGTGTGGTTGTACTTGAATTTGCGTGGTTCCCATGGTGAGGTGAGTGGGTGGTTTGAAGTCTGGGTCTTTTGTCACTATAAGGGCTTCGGTCTTCTTTATGTTAATGGATAAGTTGTTCTCTTGTAGCCAGTTGGATACGTCGGTGAAGCATGTTGATAGCTGGTCGTTTGTTGGGTCCATTGTTGTAATTGGGGCGTAGAGCATTATGTCGTCGGCGTATATGTGGAAGTTGACATTGTGAGTGCGTATGACTGAGCAGAGTGGACGGAGGTAGATGTTGAAAAGCATGGCTGATAGTGTGGATCCTTGTGGTACTCCTTGATGTTGCTGGAAGGGGGATGAGGTGGAGGTTTTGGTGCGGATCAGTTGCTGTCGGTTGGTTAGATAGGACCTGAACCATTGGAGTACAGTACCTTTGATCCCAATTGTTTGGAGTCTGTGGATGAGGGTGTTATGGGAGATGGTGTCGAATGCCGCTGATATATCCAGAAAAATTAGGATGTATCTGGAGTGTTTCTCTTGGGTTCCTATGACAAGGGTGTTCATCAACATGGTCATTAGGGTCTCGACCCCGTGTAATGGTCGGAATCCGTGTTGCTGCAGGTCCAATATGTTGTTAATGTCTAGGTGTTCTTGAAGCTGACGTTGGACTATCTTCTCAATTATCTTTGCGGTGAGGGGGAGGCTTGCTACTGGTCTGTAGGAGGTGGGGTCTAGGGGATCTAGGTTGTGCTTTTTTAGGGTTGGTCGGATGATTGTGGTCTTGAGGGAGTCTGGCATGTGTCCTTGTTTAAAGGATTCATTTACGATGTGGGTTAGTGGTGCACTGAGGTCTTCTTTGGTTTTCTTTATCCAGTCGGCAGGGCAAGGATCCAGCGGGGAGGTGGTGGTGTTCAAGCAGGAGATGGTGGAGGATATTTCTCCTTTTGTGGAGGATATTTCTCCTTTTGTCCTTTTCTCCTTTTCTCCATAGTTAAATCACTGACAAAATCTCTTAATCCTGACACTGAACTCCCCCCTCATTGAACCCCAAACTCTAGCCACCATTTTTATGGAGAAACTCGTCCCCCCGAGCAAGGACAATACTCAACCTATCCTAAAACTGCCCGCTCTCACCATCACTACACCCCACAACCAAGCCACCTGGACAGCATTCCACTTTGCAGATCTCAAACAACTAAAGAACATAATCACAAACCTGAATACGATCACCTCCCCATTAGACCCTTGCCCTATCAGCTGGCTTAAGGTTACAAAAGACGAGTCCACACCCATCATCCTTTATATAGTAAACCGATCCTTAGAATCAGGACAGATGCCATCTGCTCTGAAACAGGCAACCATATGCCCTATTCTGGATTCTAATGTC
The DNA here is from genome assembly GCA_033557465.1 of Ichthyophis bannanicus. Classification (NCBI taxonomy): domain Eukaryota; kingdom Metazoa; phylum Chordata; class Amphibia; order Gymnophiona; family Ichthyophiidae; genus Ichthyophis; species Ichthyophis bannanicus. The sequence continues at coordinate 1,765,103,869 of CM066031.1, forward strand.
ACAGACAAAACTCTCCCAAACTCTTACAGACCAACCTCCAGCCTGCTATTTTTAGCAAAAATTATTGAAAAGATAGTACAAATCCAATTACAAGACTTTTTCAACCTGCATTTTCCCTTTGACAGTCAACAACATGGATTTAGATCATTTCAGTGTGGAAACCCTGATGTTAAGCCTTATGGACAGACTTCATCGCGGACTAAATAATACCAAACAAGCCTTCGTTCTTGTTTTCATTGACGTCGCTGCTACCTTCGACAGCATCAGCAAAAGTACATTAATCTTAAGATTGCAACAGATTGGCCTCCAAAGCATAGTCCTAAAATGGTTCAAGTCCTATCTCAATGACCACACCCTACAAGTGAAAATCGGTACAACTACCTCATCAACCTTCAAACAATCACAAGGAGTCCCCCAAGGCTCCTCACTATCCTCCCTCCTATTCAATCTCTATATGCAACCAGTAAGTGACATCTTCATAAAACATAAAGTAAACTATCACCTATATGTGGATGATATTATGTTCTATCATCCAATAGACATCAAAAACCCCACCTGTCCCCAAATCCGAGACTGCATTGCCGACATTACTGACTGGCTCAACGTATATAATCTGAATATTAACCTTAAGAAAACTGAAGTATTGTACATTACCCGCAATCAAAACATCATCTCTCCTTCTAAACTCCACTTACAAGACTCCGAGCTGTTAGTCAAACAAGAAATCAAATACTTAGGAATCATCCCAGACCAATTCCTCACCATGGTCCTGCACATAAAAGCCATCTCAAAGAATATATATTACAAACTAAAAATAGTGCAACATCTCTGACCCCTATTGGAAAACCATGATTTCAGATCAGTTCTTCAAGCCCTGATACACCCCACTTCGATTATTATAATAGCATTCTGTTCGGTTTACCCAAAAAACATCCACTAACTTCAATTAGCACAAAATTTGGCGGCCTGAATCATACACAAGGCTCATTACTCAGATCATATCACGCCGCTACTCCACTTCCTTCACTGGCTACCCATTGCATCAAAGACTAAATACAAATACCTTATGATAGTATTCAAAATCTATAACAAAGTAGCCTCATCATACCTCTGCTCTCTCCTCAACCAACCCAGTGTCACAAGAACCAGAAGAAACTGTTCACAGAATACTCTTGCCATTCCAACTCACTTCCGCAATGCCAATAAAACTTCAAGTGATAGAGGATTCACCTACGTTGACCCATGAATCTGGAATGCTCTACCCAATTATTTAAGGAACATCAAAGACCTACAAACCTTCTGCAAAGAGCTTAAGACACAACTTTTTATAGAACACTATGGTTCCAACACCAACTACCAGCAATCACAAACAACGTAACTCCTCCGCTCACCCTAACACACGACATTCTTAATTATCCTGTGCCAAAATGCTCCTAAATAGCAAATTGAGTATCTTATTTTGTATATAGTTATGGTAACATCATTCTTGCTGCCATCTTTACCACGTAAATATGTTCCACTAATGTTTTAATGTAAAGTTCTTGTTATGTTCAATGTTCATTGTAAACCGCCATTGATCTCTGGAAGTGACTGTATAGAAAAGCTAACAATTAAATAAATAAATAAAGTGGGAAAGGGAGAATAGTCAGGTCAGAGCTGGGGATGGGGGGGGAGGTCAAAAGCAACATGGAAGAGATGGGTTTTCAATGTGACCTTGACGTTCTGGAAAGATAGTTCTGAACAGAGTGTCAAAGTGAGAGAGTTCTAGAGGTTGGGGCCTGGGAAAAGCAGTGTTGCAAGTCAGTTCGAAATGAGCCTGTGAAGCAGGAGAAAGGAACAAATGGTTAACGTGGATAGAATGAAGAAGGTGGTGGGGGTGTGTGAAAATGAATGAGGTCTGAAAGGTATTGTGGGGTGCTGGTGTGGATAACTCTATGAACAAGGGTAAGTATCTTGTATTGTACTCTGTATTTGATAGGAAGCCAATGGAGGCGAATGAGTAAAGGAGTGATGTGGTCTGATCGGGAAGTGTGGGTAATGACATGGGCTGCAGTATTCTGTAGTAGCTGGAGTCTTTGAAGTTGATATTGAGGGAGCCCAGCAAGGATGGTGTTGCAATAATTGAGTTTGGTGATAACTAGGGAAAGTGTGGTCAGAAAGGGAGTGGTCAGGAAATGGCAGAGCACACGAATCTGATGTAAGGAATAGATGGAATGGGGAATAAGGGTCAAGAGGTGTTCATGGAATGATAGCGAGGAGTTCAAGGTGATGCCAAGATAACGGAGGAATGTGACCAGTGGGATAGGGGTGGATGCAAGCAGAGGGGCCATAGAAGGGCAGGAGGAACCAAATGTAAACCAGATGGCTACTGCTTTGGCAGGGTTAAGAAGGAGAAAATTTGTGAGCATCCAAGAATGTATGAGGGAAAGGCATTCAATGGAGTTAGGTCAAGGGCAAAAGGGTTGGTGTGGTAAAGAAGAATTATGTCATTGGCGTAGTAATATACCGAGATACCACATTGTTGGATAATAAGAGAGAGGTGCCAAAAAGATATTGAAAAGGAGAGGGGCCAAGATGGAGCCTTGTGGGACACCACAAATGAGGGGGATAACAGGGGAGGTGGTAAAGCCGGAGAGAACAGATAAAGATCTTGCAGTGAAAAAGGAGCGGAACCAGTTCAACACAGTTCCACGAATCCCAAAGCCACTGAGATGTAAGAGAAGGATACAGTGATCAACCAGGTCAAAAGCTGAGGAAATATCTAGAGAGACAGCCAAGGAAAGGTCACCATGATCATGCAAGATGTGCAGTTCATTTAGGAGGGAAAGGAAGATGGTTTCAGTGTTATGTCCTGTTCTGAAGCTGGATTGACAGGGGGTGGAGTGTGTTTGTAGAGTCAAGGTGCATGGAGAGTGGTGCGAAGACCAGCTTCTCCAAGACTTTTAATAGGAAGGGAAAGATTCAAGACAGGATGCCAGTGAACAAGGGCAGAAGGATCTAATATGGGTTTCTTAAGGATGGGGCGGATCAAGACATGCTTCCAAGGAGCAGGGAAAGAACCAGAGAAGAGGCTGGATTTAAACATGGAGAGGATGAAAATAAGGAGTGCAAGAGAGGGCTCCAACAGCCAATGGAAGGGAATAGGGTCTGAGAGACAGGTGGTCTTGCGTGAAGAGGTGAGGGCCTTAGATGGATCTGTAACAGAAATTGGGTGGAAGGAGGACCATGTATGTGATAGGGAGAAGGCTGAAGTGGAAGGTGACTGGGGTGATACAGGGGGCAAGGGGGACAAGGGAGGATCCGGGGAAAGGAGGGGAGGGAAAGCTGTGAATGTAGAGCACAATGAGAGAAACTTGTCTGAGAAGAAAGCAGCTAAGTCTGTTGGGTCAGGAATGGGGGATGGATGGTGAGAGGTATGGGGGGCAGAGAGCAAGTGAAGAACAGAATAAAGCTGATGAGTAGAAGTGGAAGATGACGAGATCAAATTGGAGTAGTACATTTGCTTGGTGGTGTCAATCATGGAGCAATATTCCCAATGGCAATGACGAAACTGAAGGAGGGATTCAGAGGTGGGGTATCTGCACCAGTGGCTTTTGGCACAGTGGAGATGAGCACAATGAGGCGGAGACTGGAGGTGATACCAAGGGTGAGTGGTGCGGGTAGGAGGTATCAGATTTGGACAAAGGGGGGGGGGCTAATTGATCAAGAGTGAAGAGCAGGACAGTGTTCCAGGACTGCACTTGGAGATCCAAGGGGAAAGAGGAGAAATCAGGCAGAAAGAGTGTGTCCGAGGAGGGGAACTGCTGAAGTGTAGAATCGTGATGCACTGATTAAGCTTTGGTGCCAGGGAAGTGCTGGAGGAAGTAGAGAAAAAGGGGAGGGGACTGTAAAGAAAAGAATATGCAATAGTGATCAGACCAGGGAAGCGGAGTAGTGGAAAGAGCGGAAGAGCAAAAGGAGAATCAGAGGGTATGATGATTAGATCTTTACAAATATTTTTTCACTCAACTCTGTAATAGATTACCAGAGGATGTGCAAAAGCTGTTAGTGTAGCTGAGTTTAAAAAAGGTTTCGACAAGTTCCTGTAGGAAAGGTCCATAAACCAAGAGAACTCGGGAAATCCAGTACTTACCCCGAGATAAGCAACGTGGAATCTGTGTACTTTTTTGGAGCCAGGTACTTGTGATCTGGATTGGCCACTGTTGGAAACAGGATACTGGGCTTGGTCTGACCCAGTATGGCATTTCTTATGTTGTTATGTTCTTATGATGCCTCTGTATTGATCCATAGTGCATTCGCTCCATGAGCGCTGTGTGCAGTTCTGGTCACCCCTATCTCAAAAATGTTACTGCAGAAATAGAAAAAGTACAGAAAAGGACAACTAAAATAATAAAAAAGATGGAACAGATTCCATATGAAGAAAGTCTAAAAGCTCGAAGAAGAGATAACTGACAGGCAATATGATTGAGGTCTATAAAATCATAAGTGGGGTGGAATGGGTAAGTAGGGAATGGTTGTTTAGCCTTTCAAATAGTTCTAAGATGAATGGGACACTCCATGAAACTGAGAAAGCACACTAAAACAAATTTAAAAAGTACTGATTTTTCACTCGTAAAATTTACCTGTAGAATTTGTTGCTGGAATATATGGTCAAGGCATGTAGCATAGCTGGGTTTAAAAAGGGTTTGGACAAATTCCTGGAGGAAAAGTTCACAAACCGTTATTAACCATGTAGTCTTGGCCAATACAGAATACATCTAATCCTTGAGATCCTGCTGGGTATTTGTGACCTGGATTGGCCACTGTTGGAGACAGGATGCTGGGTTTGATTGACTTTTCACCTTATACACTAAGGCACATCTTATATTCTTATGTAACTTACTATTCTATAATCAATCTGGTCCTAATTTTGGATTATCTGTGGGAACAAAGGCATACTTGGTAGACTTTGGATTTGACGTGAGGCCCCTTTAATTCTGTCCAAACGGTCAGTACTGTTATTCAAAATGGTGCAGACTGACCCAGAACCCTCTCTGTCCCATACATGATGAGCAAAGGGAATCCTTTGGTGAGCTGGCACCATTTTGAATGGTGTGGGGTCCCCAATTTTACTTTTTTTTTTTGAGTGAGGATAGAGTTTTAAAAGGGGGGCAAGGTTTAACATGTTTCTCAGGGATTAGGAGAAGAGACAGAGGGCCATTTACTTTACAAGCAGACTTGTGGAAGGGGATTTTAGTGAATGAAATTTCTTACCTAGACTTACTGTCCCCTTAAGCAGCACAGCATTGGCACTAGAAGGCATATTGCCAGCCCTTAAAGAGAAAAGGAATTGGATTTAGCTCATGCCTTTTCTCAAAAGTTTAAGGTGAGTTATATTCAGATACTGTAGGTATTTTTCTGTTCCTAAAGGGCTTACAGTCTTACAGGCTGATGCAGAAAGCCGGCACTGAAGTCATGTGCTATTAGCTGTGTACTTCTTTTTGGAGCTGACCAATAGCACAAGACGTCAGCACCAGTAAGCAGCAAAGGGCATGTATGCAAATGAGCTGTGCACACAACTTCAGCATAAAGTTGAAAGGAGGGGATCAAATGCTGCGCAAACAACAGATGAGTTACAAGTAGCCGTGTACACATACGTGTAAATGTCAAATGCTCACATTATGCGCACAGGATGTACAGGTTCTTTTGGCGCTCACCCCATAATAATCAACATTATTTTGCCCAAAAACATTTTTCTCCAGGAACAAGCAGGAAGTCAGTCCTCACATATGGGTGACATCAGCGCCGTAAAAGCCCACACATCTCCCCAGCTTTCAAAGAAAGCCTTTGGGAGATGCACCACGCATGCCCTTCCCGCCCAAGCGTGCCATCTTGCCTCAGTCTCCTTTTTTCTGCGGAGCACTCCAGACATCTGTCCAGTTTCCCTCGGAAAAAGTGTAGTTATTTGATACTTTTTGTCCGGTTTGCGTACCGACTCCTTTCCCGCCCCCGAGCCAGCTCGCCTTGGCGTCGCTCCTCAGGTTCGTCCCTTGACTTTTTCATTTTTCTTCAAAGTACTGTTCGACCAGCGTTCACATCTTTTTTAAGCCGAAGATCTGACCCCCTCTGGGCAGCTGGGACCCCTTTTCCCGATGGCCTCCAACAGCTTCAAGCAGTGCGATCAGTGTAGTAAGATGATATCTCTCACTGATCCCCATGACTGCTGCCTCCAGTGCCTCGGCCCAGAGCATAATGACTCAGACTGCAAACTCTGCAAAACAATGACCTCAAAGACTCTTAAGAGCCATCAGCAGCAGCAGGAGGAATTTTTTCTAAAGTCCAACTCCATGCTGGAGTCTCCAGTGACACCTCGCTCCAAGACCCCCTCTGGTACCTCTGTGCACCGTGAAACCAGAGCTGCCTCAGAGTCCCATGGCCACAGATCTTCCAAGAGGAAATCCCCGGAGGTGGAACACAAGAAACAGAAGTCCTCCAAGACCGCCTCGGAGACCGAGTCCGGAAAGTTGGGTAAATCCCACTCCAGGCCCTGAAGTCCCCGGCATGAGTCAGAGGAGTTGGAGCGGGAGCGGTCTCACAAGCAGCCCTGGAAGGAGTCATTGGTACCCACTTATTGGCCTTGGACCCCCGAGGCCATCATTGTTGGGGACTCTCCCTCGATGGAGCAGGTGCCAGACCTGAAACCCTTGGTGTCCACGCCAAAGGCTGCAGAGCCAACTGACATGGAGACCAGGATGGCGGCCTTAGAGCACAGTTTCTCTGCCCTCATGGCTCAGCAGCGGGTGTTCATGTCTGGTTCGTCTGCCCCGATGACGGGACCCTCGACATCGAGGGCTTCTCCAGATGTCGAGCCGATCCTTGAGCCCAACTGGCCTTGAGAGAGCCATCATTGCCAGATAAGGTCACAGTCCCATTCTTTAGGTCACCGGCCCTCCCCAGCAAGCATATGTGGCTCGGACCATAGGTCCTACAGAGAATCCAGGCCCCTCGGCTTAGACCTCAACTGCGGTGACAGCAAAGCTTGGAATCAACTTCGGACTTCCAGTCCACTTGGGAGACTGAGGACGAGGAGACCCCAGACATTTGGCATCACTGAGACATACCCTAGGACCCATCCCCACTGGTGTCCTGACATCGTTCCCTGCCCTAGAATGTAGCTTTCCTCGACTTTGTATGGAATATGGCTAAGGCGCTCAGCATCGAAACTGAGGCGGAGGACAACCCCTGCACCAAAGAACTGGAGATCCTCCAGTATGAGACCACTCCAAAGGAAGCCCTCATGGTGCCTGTCCCTCTGATCCTTGAGTGTCTCCTTCTTCATATGTTGGAGACATTGGCATCTGTACCCATTGTCAACAGGTGACTTGACGCCATGTATTGAGTCCTTCGGGGCCCGGGTTCCAGAAAGCCCAACTTCCCCACAACTCAATGGTCATTGAGTCCGCCATGCACAGACTCAAGAGCCAAAAGACCAATTTCTTGGTGACCCCCAGTAGGGAGGCCCAGACCTTTGACGCAATCGGTCGGAAGGCTTTTCAGGGCTCCATGCTCGATGCTGACATGCCAAGTCCAGTCCTGCCAGCTCTACATCGGCATGTACCTCAAAGAGCTGCCGAAGGTATTGACAGGGAACCCCTCCAGAGGTTCAAGTCACTGGCCTCGGTGGTCAAGGAATGCTCGAAGTTCCTATCCCAAGCCTATGATGGCTTTGAGTTGTCGGTGAGGGTGGCTGCTGGCATTGGGGCCCAATTCCAGGCCTGGTTGCAGTTGTCTGACTTTGAGCAATGGGTAGAGGACAAGCTGATCGATGTCTCATGCATTGAAGGAAGCCTCTTTAGGAAAATCATGGCAGACAAAGTAGTAGAGATTGAGACTGAGTTCCTAACGAGGACCAGACTCTCAAAAAAGACCTCAGTGCAGCTTTACAAGAAGGCCCTGGGAAAGAAGCCCTTCTTCCCGAGGAAAAAGGATAGCTTTCGGCAACAACTCACATTTCCAGGGCTTCTTGGCCTCGCAGCAAGGCCAACAGCACAAGGGACAGGGGCATGGTCCCTGCAAGCAAAAGACCCCAAAGCTCTGGCACCAGCCCCGGTGCAGCCCAGAGGGAGCTTTTGACTCCCTGGGTGTGACCTCTTCTCCCCAGGAGGTCCCCTACAGCCCACAGGGGGGCATCTGGTAACTTGGCAACTCTGCCCACTGCTCTAACCATTAGGCTGCTGTTCCACTCCGGTAACACATACTATATGATTTTATTTTATTTATTTAAAAGTATTTCTATCCCGCTTTATCCTTGAATCAAAGCTGACTAAAACAATTCTGCATGGACTAAACAAGAAAAATAAAATGCAATGACATGTTATTTCTTTTGTGTTGCTTTGGATGAGAAGTGACAAAAAAGAGAACGAATATGGCTGCTGTTGTAATGTGATTTGCAAATGACAGCACATCTGTACTGTTTGCCTTGATAATCATAGTTACAGAAATACCTTGTCCCTCCTCCCCCTCAGTGAGAAGAGTTTAGGCTGGGTGGATGCTGATGGATACAAGCCCTTTCTCAGACTGCAGGTAGAATAAAAAGCAGGTCTGAGAAAGCCTTTAGAGACTCAAAGCTGAGCTACCAGCACAGCAAATAGATTATCTGCTTGTTTCCTCTGCCTCGTTTAGGTTCTGCTTTACAAAGTGCTGAGCTCCATTCGGAAGAAACAAGTTGCATAAACGCACATTCATTTGCATGTCTTTTCTTTTTTTAATTTCTAGCAGCAAACTTTATTCATTTTTCTATCTTTTCTCCGGGTTATAATTTGAATCCTATGGAATAGCAAGCATAGCTGCTGTGTGTGCAATAAAAATGAAAATATGCAAGGCTTACTTTGTTTTATTGCCCATTTTAAGTTCTAATCTTTTTCCAATCTGCATAATAATAGGTAGGCACATGCAGTATCTGAAGCAGATGGGGATGATGGGTTAAAACGCATGCAATCAGACAAGGAGCTGTAAGCAGGGCAGCATCTGTCTAATGGTTCCTTACACAATTCCTTTGTGGAGTGGAGTTATAGCCTGGTGACCCAAGAGAGAAGGGTTCAAATCCCACTGGTACTCCTTGTGGCCTCCAGCAACCCTCCATTAGGTACAAACTTAAACTGTAAGCCCTCTGGTAATGAGTTACATAAATTCAATTCAAAAACAGGGTGCCCAGACTCTCATTAATTAAGATCCTGCATGAGTACACTCATTTCTTTTAATTTTATATTTATTGCAATTTGTAAATATATACAGGAATAAGCAAACAGAAAATATCCATGAAATAATTCAATTTGCACTTCCATTCCGTATTTAACCCATATCTGGGGTGGGGGATATTCCACAGCAAATAAGGAAAGAAATAATCAAAAGACAAAAACCAGTTAAGAAAAAAGCCGAGTTTCCATCTGTATCCCGAAACAGATCTTATCTCAGCCAATATTATGGTCTAACCCTCCACCTGGCATAGCCGCTGTATCTTGATGGGGAAATTTATCAGTAAAAAAAATGTCCTCAAATGTTTATGATCATAGAAAACATAACAGACATAGAAACATAGAAACATGATGACAGAAAAAGACCACATGGCCTATCTAGTCTGTCCTTCCATATCAACAACGACAACAGTCCACTTTCAGAATACTTACTAAACATTTAGCTGGATAAATAAGGCAAAATTTCCCCCTATGCACTCTCATTTAATGCAAGCGGTTTTATGCTAATAAGGACTTGGGCTGTCAGTGTAGATTAATGGTTATAGCACAGAGCTGGGAACCTTTGCTCTCTCTGCATCGCTCACTGTGCAAGTCTCTGCAATCTTCTGGAAGACTGCCAGGCAGATTGTCTCTTTCCTGTATCCCAGGAACGCATCCCCATTAGTGCCTCAGAAGAGCAGAAATGGAGCAGCGATTTGAACTTGGAGGCCAATACAAATGCTACATGAGCATGGGTAGAGAGAAGAAAGAGAAGCCCCCACTGGAAGACAGTCAGTGCAGCACTTGGGGCCGTAGCAAGGGCTATGCGAGCAGAGCGGCCACACAGGGCGCCTGCATGGAAGGGGGTCCCGAGATCATCACTGGACTTTCAGGAAGCTCAAAAAGAGGGAGTTACTGCATGTGGCTGGGGCAGAGAGGGACACCAGATTCATTAGTTGCACAGGGTGCATTTCTTTCTCTCCCCCCCCCCCCCCCAAGCAATCTGTTTGCATATAGATATATAGTTCTGGATTTTAAACCAAATCAAAAGTCAGGTCATGTTTAACATAAATCAAGAGCTTAGCTTCTTTACAAAAGCCGTTACAGAAAAGTAAACTGATGCTTGTGCTGCTCACCAGCTAACTGGAGAGTACAGGAGCTGAACACCAAGGGGCATGTGTACTAAGCCCCACACCGATAAGCTGCATGTGAGCCAGGCTGCGTGCTACCTGCAGGGAAATGGGTACAGCCATCCCCCTTCAGTTACAGTAAAAACAGCCACGGGAGCAACTAATGCCACCCGTTGAGGACTTGCCCCGAGCGCAAGTAGCACGGGCTACAAACGCTGCAGTGGGAATGCCTCACCCGGCCAAGTTTCCGCCCTGACACGCATTACAAAGTTAGCATGATGTTTTCAGCTCAGTGCCCCGTGCTAGTTTGTAGTATGGTGCCAAGGGCCCAAGATTCAAAGTGGAGCACCTACATTTAGACTAGTAAGACATTGCTAACATGCATTGGCACATTACTACATGCTAACTCCGCTACCGCATATTATTATTAGCTAGGTCACATTGCATAAAATGGGATCTGTTGTGAAATAATGCACATTCACGGTATTAGCGCGGTAGTGCACGTGAAGTCATTTTAGAAGGATTAGCAGACGCTTACATGTGCGAACGTTTAGCTTACTTGTGTGCATATGCATACCTCTAAGTAGTGATTTTAGAATAGCTGCTTACATGGATTTATTTGCAGCGTGCACAGATTGGAAGTGGTTATGTTCTTGGGATGGTGTGGGTAGACTTTATAAAATATGTGCACTACCCATTTTGTAAGGATAATACTTGTATATGCCAAAAAAGTCTCCATCGGCATTTATACCTCCTCCGAATCATGCATAGGTGTGCGCTAACAGCTCTTTTGGACCTGGAGATTTGAATAGCGAAGGAGGGATTATTTAATTCTCAGTCTTAAGAATGGAGCACCTCAACTCAAAATAGATGTGAAATGACTGTTTTGCTTCTCCTAAGAAATCGCGAGGAAAGAAATCTGCACGGCACAGCAGTACAACCCCCAAATAAAGCACTCCATGTGGTGCAGCAGTGATAGTTGTGCCTGCGAACGGACGCTGTGGCTCTACTGAGAGGGGCCCTGGACGAGTTGCAGAAAGAATAGTATGCTTCATGGCCCAGCTGGGATAGTTGTGCCATTGGACGGAATCCCTCGCTTCACCACAGGGGACCCTGGACTGGTTGCAGATAGAATGACAGCCTTGCTGATCCCACAGTGTGCTGGGACGTAAATAAGTGCAGTAGGTGGGCCACAGGATGCGTCCTAGCAACTCTACTAGGCAGACTAGCTGCATCATTGCTGCAAGTTCTTCGCATGCAACTCTACTGGGCAGACTAGATGAACCATGTCGGTCTTCATCTGCCATCATTTAACCATGTTACTATGACTCTAGTATACCAACAAATCTCAGATTGTACCATCCTGACCAATTTTCTATGTCATCCATTTTTTCTAGGCACTTTATCCAGGTGATCGGTGTTATTTGTTGTTCTTGTAGCTTTTTTGGGAGTCTCTTGCATCATAGAGACTATTGAATCTGCTTGTCACTTTATTTTGTTCAAAGCCTCTGTTATCATGTGCATCATTGAATATATTTTAACAAATTTCTCCTTGAAAGCCTTTACCGCAGCTGTTGAAACTTCACTAATCAATTCTTCCTGGGATTGGACGGTTGCAGTCTTCTCCACACCATCTGCCATTTTTGCCCCCGACAGTCTAATACCGTTTGTCTGCTTTATTGCAGCTTGGAAGTCACAGGTGCTCTTTCACCACAAATTGATCAATATATCAAAGATTCTTTAAACCTTACAGCACAATCTATCCAGAACTTTGTTTATACAGTATTTCTCATCTTAGACAGAGAAAGCACTTGGACACTTCCAGCAGTTCAAATGATCACCCCTATTAGACTGATTTATAAGAGTCGCATGTGAGACGCTGCTCCTCCTGCCCCCACCCCACTCCCCATTCTAATTGGATCCATACATTAGAATAATGAGCAACTATCTTTTAGGCATAGAAATAACGGTGAACAAATAAACAACAAAAATTACACAATACCCTTTAATTGAACTAACATATTTCTTAACCCTTTCCAGGCCGAGCCCTCTTGGGATCCAAAATTCAGACTAAATATTCCTATCAAATGGTATATAATACATGACCATAGCAGAAGGAAAATCACTTAACTATCCTTAGAGATCTAACAGGTTAGAGTAGAATGAGCAAAGGATGATCTTACCAAAAAATATAGGTGAATCATAAAAGCCATTCCAATGAGGGTTTATTTAGGGGGGGGGGGTAGATTTGCTTGTATTTTTTGTTTGTATTTTTTACAGCTTACATATGTTCTTGCCACCCTTTGCTTATTCTGTTCTGACCTAAGGAAGGGAACATAAATTCCCCAAAGCTAGTTAAGTAAAATATTAAGTTAGTCCAATAAAAATAAATAATTTTGTTTCTTTTTTTAAATTTGCTATCCTTCATTTCTGTGCTTTCAAGTGAACTAATATAACCACGTTACTTTATCAAAAATTTTTGTAATCAGTATTAAGGTCCTAGGATTGGCTTCTATGGTTTTTATTGGACAATGGTCAGTGACAACCGGGGACAAAAATATTTACTAATTAATTCTCTCCATGGATAAATAACGTCCCAAAGCAGCACAGCCTAAGAACGGAGTCAAGGAAACTCCTACTGGGAGGGCCTGACAAATTCTGAGCTACAGCAAAGAAGCTTCAGGGTTGGAGAGCGCCAAGGAAGGAGATCCAGCAACAGAGATGTTAGAGAACAATGACCACTCTAGGCAGAGGAAGGCCCGCAGCAGTGACCCTTTTAGGCCGAGGGAGGTCCACCAATGCATCAATGCACCAATGCCAGACAGCATTACAGCAGATTCTCCATGGACAAGCAGTATGAGTCAGCCACGCCTAGGTGCGCCATCCTCTGGGACCCGAATAGCTCTCCCATAGCTCAGAGGAATCTTTTTTTTTTTTATTCCTTTGAGCTTCCTGTTTCCTCCTCCTGTTCCCGGGTCCTGCCCTTCCTGCCTGTTTTTTCCATCTGCCATTTGGAACAGACAGACACCACAGTTTTTCACAAAAACTTTCAAAGATAAAGAAAAACTACCATAGCTACAGGAGCAGAAGAATCCTCTGGAGATGGAGCAGATTGCAGAAAAGAAATGTATAGGCTGCAATCGAAAACTCAGCTGCAGCGACAGTCAGGACCACTGTTCAAAATGACTGAGCCAAATGCACATGCACGAGCGGCAAGGGGAAAGATGGAAAGAGAATCGGGCTACTACCGCTGCCACGGACAATAAGAAGAGCGAGCCCTGTAATCGCACTCACGGGGGACCAACAGAGCCTCCATCAGCCTCACCCGCATGTCCTGCTGGCTAGGAGGTAAGCCCTAACCCCAGCACCCCATCCCTACCTCCTGCTATGCATGCTGCAGCCTCCTCCTACCGACCTCTGGGATTTCAACGGACCCACTTCTGCTTCCTGCAGACACACCCCAATATGCCTAGCAGGGGCAGCCCAAGGGGGGTGCGGGGCCATGTGCGGAGACTCAGTGTGGGGCCTCATTTGCATAAGGGACATCATTTGTATAAAACATTTGCATAAATGTTACCATACACTAATTTTAGTAAACATGCCTCTTAATGAGTGTATGGATAAAGAAAGACTAAAAGATTTCTACATTACTATAATCCTGTGCCAACCACCAGGCACATTAGGAACTACTACAAACACTGCCCATTTAGAACCCATAGCAAACCCACCATATCGTAACAGCACTACCAGGACTCACAAAGCACCAGACCCTACTTATCAAAAGGCAACACTGCAAATATTAAACCAATACATTTCAGAGAATAACAATACATGACCTACTGGGGAAAGAGAACAAGTGGCAATGTCAAATAGGAATTACATAAACAGAATACCTCAGCTCAGTTACACATGCAGAACATAGACCATCACCAAACAAGGAATCACAGTTTAGAAACAGGAACACAATAATTAAACTGGGAACCCCAAAAGCCAAACTTGGTATGTACAACACCACTGTAGAAATAAAACTATAAATTAATTTCCCCTTGTACGAAACAAAGCGTAGACGTTAATGATGCACATTCCCAGAGCTGACATATTCCAGTTAATAAATTCAAAATAAAGAGATATCTTTGTGCCTTTTGTGCATTTTTTGTTCGGTTGCAATTGCTCCAGCTACTTTCTTCTGGTTTCTTCGTGTCTTCTGCTAACTCTCCATTGTCTGCTGTCCATTTGTTCTTTCTTCTCTCTTCTAGTTTTTTGCATTCTCTCTCTACATCTGCTTTAACATACTAATCTTTCTCCTTTTGCTCTTTCCTCATTCCTATTTCATCCACTCAAATTTTACCCCTCCATCTTCAATCCCCACTTACTCTCCCAATACCCGGCCAATTGTAGATTTTTCTTCCCTCCCACACAAAATATTTTTCCCCTCTCCATTTCACTCTCCCAGCCCCATCCCAATGTCTTTTTTTTCTATACCGCGCTTTTTAGAATCAGTGCGGTTTACAGTCAACAATAATTTGTACAGTGCAGGTTGACCTGCACTGTACTTACAATAAACAGGCATTGTAACTTGGGACTAACTAGGGTAACTATGTACAGGTTAAGCAGCTTGGGACTAACTAACTATATCCTCCAGTAACGAATTCCAGAGTTTGATTACATCTTGAATGAAAAAATATTTTCTCTTATTAGTCTTAAATAGTTTACTCTGTAGCTTCATTGCATGTCCCCTAGTCTTTCTATATTTTGATGGCGTAAACAATCAATCTAGTTTACCCGTTCCACTCCATTCATTAATTTATAGACCTCTATCATATCTCCCCTCAGCCATCTCTTTTCCATGTTGAAGAGCCCTAACTTTTATTGTCTCTCTTCATAGGCGTATCTTTCCATCCCTTTTACCATTTTGGTGGCTCTTCTCTGTACCTTTTCTAACAATGATATATCCTTTTTAAGATACGGCGACCAGAATTGCACACAATATTCAAGGTGCAGTCGCACCACTGAGCGATACAGAGGCATTATGTTTTATTTCCTTTGTTTTATTCTCCATTCCTTTCCTTATGATATTTAGCATTCTATTTGCTTTCTTGGCTGCTGCTGCACACTTGGCAGAGGGTTTCAACATGTTATCCACAATGACGCCTTAATCTTTTTCCTGGGTGGTGGTTCCTAATGTGGAACATTGCATCGTGTAACCATAGTTTAGGTTGTTCTTTCCTAGGTGCATAACTTTGCTTTTGTCCACATTAAATTTTGTCTGCCATTTGAATGCTCAGTCTTCCAATTTATTAAGGTCCTCTTGCAATTTTTCACAATCTTCATGGGTTTTAACTACTTTGAATAATTTTGTGTCATCTGCAAATTTGATTACCTCACTCATTATTCCCATCTCCAGGTCATTTATGAATATGTTAAAAAACAGCGGACCCAGCACAGATCCCCTAGGGTACTCCACTATTCACCTTTCTCCATTGGGAAAATTGGCCAACTAGCCCACCCTCTGCTTTCTATGTTTTAACCAGTTCCTGATCCACAATAGTACACTGCCTCCTATCCCATGACTTTTTAATTTCGCCAAAAGTCTCTCATGAGGGACCGTTAAAACTCTTCCGTTCGAACTGTTGCTTCTTGATCAATGTAAAGGTTGTACAAGAGAACAATCAGATATTCTGTTATACCCATGCTTCTTAATGTGGCCCAGAGTTTATCTTGGTTTACACAGTCAAAATCCTTGCTGTAGTTAATAAAACATATATAGATATCATTTTGGTATTCTTTAGTCTTTTCAAGGTCCATCTCACATCTGCGATGATGTCTCTCATTCTTCGTCCTTTCCTGAACCCTGCTTGCACTTCAGACAATTCTCGTTCCAGGTATGATTGTAATCTCTGCTGAATAATCTTGAATAGAATCTTGCTGGTATGTGGGATCAGAGCAATTGTGCAATAATTTCCACAGTCAATTGGAACAAGATGTCTTCCAAACACAGATCTTTTCCAGTCAGTTGGCCAAGATGTCTTCCTAATATCCTGGCAGAACCTTGTTAGTATGGTAACAACTGCATCCGATTGCTGTAATAATTCAATGGGAATGTCATCAATGCCAGGTGCTTTGTTCTTTGATAAGGCTTTCAATGCTGCTTCAACTTCTTTCATCACCAATGGTTCTGATCATAAGGTACAAGTTGAAACAGCTGTTGGTCCACTTGATCTTTATCGTATAATGACTTTGTATATTCTTTCCACCTTTTCTTGATCTTCTCAGCATCATTCAACATGGATCCTTGAGCATCTTGTAACATTACAATTCAAGGCTGGAATTTTTTCTTTAACTCTCGTAGCTTTAGGAAAGCCAATCTTGTTTTTCTTCTTATAGTTTCTGCTTCTATTTTTTTGCATGCATCATTGTAGTACTTCTTCTTGTCTTGCCTTGCTACATGTTGGAAATCTTTGTTGAGTGCTGTGATTGTCTCTTTTTCTCCTCTGGCTTTAGCTTCTCTGAATTTCTAGGCAATTTTCAGAGTTTCTTCAGAAATCGATTTTGGCCATTTTTGCTTTTTTACCTTTTGTAGAAACTTCTCACTTTTCTTCCAGCACAGCCTTCTTGATGTCATCCCATAACTCTTCTGGAGCTCTGTCATTTGTATCTAAAGCAGCAAATTGATTTTTCAGGCAGTCTTTATATTCCGGTGGTATATTCTCAAGATCATATTTTGCTACATTCATGAGTGGCTTGCTGTTTTTCAACTTTAGTTTGGGTTTGCATGCTATTAGTTGGTGATCTGTTCCACAGTCAGCTCCAGGTTTTGTCTTTGTTGATGTTATAGAGCTTTTCCATTGTTGACTTCCACAGATGTAGTCAATCAGATTTTTGTACCATCCATTGGGTGAAGTCCATGTGTACAGTTGCCGTTTGTGTTGCTGGAAGAAGGTGTTTGAGATGAATAGAACGTTGGTCTTGCAGAATTCTATGTCTTTCTCCAGCTTCATTTCTGTTGCCAAGTCCATATTTTCCAATCACTTTGCCTTCTTCTTTGTTGTCAACATTTGCGTTCCAGTCACCCGTGACTATTAGGGTATCCTGTGTGCATGTTCTGTCAATTTCTGCTTGTACTTGTTCATAGAACTCATCAACTTTGTCCCCTTTTGCAGCAGTTGTTGGGGCATATACTTGAATTATAGTTGTGTTGATGGTCATTCCTCATAGATGAATAGAAATTAGGCGTTCACTGATTGCATTGTATTCCATTATAGTTTTTGCAAGTTTTTTGCTTAATTATAAACGCAATGCCATTTCTTCTTTGTCTTTCATTTCCAGCATAGTAGACCATGTGATCATCAGATGCAAAGTGCCCAATGCCAATCCATTTCAGTTCACTGACACCCAACAGATCGAGTTGTACACGTTCCATTTCATTCTTGACCACCTCCTACTTCCCTTGGTTCATGCTTCCTATGTTCCATGTCCCAATATATATGAGGTGTGACAAAAAAGAAACAAGATTGTCCCATAAATGTTTTATTACAAAATCTATGAGAAATTACACATTGTCCCCTTCAAATTAATCCCCCCCCCCCCCCGAGTTAATGCACTTCTGGATTCGCTTCTGCCACACACGGAAGCACTCAGTAAAGTCCTCCTCCTTGAGGTCCCTCAGCTCCCTCATCACAGTTGCCTTGATCTCTTCTACAGAGGCCAACTGAGTTCCTTTGAGCACAGTCTTCAGCCTGGGAAGAGCCAAAAGTCACACGGTGCAAGATCTGGGGAATAAGAAAAGTGGTTGAGAGCTGTGATCTGTTTGTTAGCCAAGATCTGCCTCATACTGAGTGCGGTGTGTATGGGTGCGTTGTTGTGGTGGAGCAGCCACGACTTGTCTCTCCACAGAACCTGGTCATGGAGGCGATTGAGGACCTGCTGGTAGAAGTACTGGTTGACTGTCTGACCCTCAGGCACAAACTCATGATGGTCCACTCCCTTCTGGTTGAAGAATGCAATCAACATAACCTTGATCCTTGATTTGGATATGCGCACCTTCTTGAGTCTGGGTGACAGTCGAGTCTTCCACTGCAGGCTCTGTCTCTTGCTTTCAGGGTCATACTGGAAGACCCAAGTCTCGTCTCCTGTGATGACTCGGCCAACAAACTCCGGATCTTCTCTGATCTTCTTTAGCAAGTCTCGACAAACATTGACCCGGTGCTCCTTCTGGTCGTCTGATAAAAGTTTGGCACCATCTTGACGCATACCTTCCACGTCCCCGCTTCTGCACCAAGATGTTCCGCACTGACTCCCTGTTCAGGCTGAGATCCTCAGCTATCATCCGCACTGTCAATCTGCGATCACTCCGCACCAACTGGATCACTCTGTCAATGTTCTCAGCTGTCTTTGTCGTGGAACGCCATCCTGACTTGGGGTCATCCTCCACCTCCTCACGGCCAGTCTTGAAGCATTTGTGCCAATCGAAGACTCACGGCCTTGACATTGCATCTTCTCTATAAGCCTTTTGGAGAAGTTGGAGACACTCAAGTGGGCCCTTCTCCAACTTAACCAGAAATTTCAAATTTATTCTTTGCTCTATATTTCTGCCACCTCCAGTTACATGAAAAAAGCGATGGAGCAGTATGTTACAAAAAAACCTGAAAAAGAAAAACTGAGTGAGAGAGATGAAAAATATTATAGCAGAATAGTGGTGAGATGTTGCACAACACAGTGACATAAGCGGTTAGTCAATTGGCATTGAGTCATGGGTGTAGCTGCCACAGTCTCGTTTCTTTTTGTTACACCTTGTAAGACATCTTTACAGCTTCTGACTCTCATTTCATGAGCAGTAAATCAGCAGTCAGACATCCCGAGGGCTATGATCCAACCACATCATAAATGCTGGCTTTATTCTGAAAAGTCTTCAGCTCCTCCCCAGTAGCCAGTTGAGTGCCTTCTGACCTGGGGGGTCTCATCTTCCAGCACTATAGTGCAATTTGTTTTGTTGTGACTATCCATTGGGGTTTTGTGGCAAGATACGGAAAAAGATTGCCAGGCCTTTCTTCTGAGCAGTTTAATTCTAGTGTTGCCGTTGTCACAGAAATGCGAACCTCCACCGCCAACACAGTCCCATTCTGCTGCTGCCCAGATGGGTAGTTTGTCTTGGCTGGCACCTCAGCTGAGATCTGTCCATCTTGGGAGACCCTGCCTGTAGTTAAGCTATGGATAGCTAGCCCTCAGCACCACTGATGCACTCAAGCCCTCACAGCACAACAAGCTGCAAACCAAGTGAGGGGATATTCAGCACTATCTGGTTAAAATTATCCTGTTAAGCTGGGTCACCAAAGTACTCGGCCTAAGGGTAACTAGATAAGTTATCTGGTTAACTTTAATTTGGTATATTCAGCAGTAGCAACTTAATTAGGTAAGTTTCCTATTTTTCATTTAAAGTTAACCAGAAACCCTATAAACTAAACTTTAACAGGATAAATGGTGAATGAATATTAGCCCCACAGAATATGGGGGCAGATATGGACCTCAATAGGATGTGCATTCTGTTTGCAGTTTTGGTTTGGAAAATTGTATGCACTTAAGGAATGCACTGTAAATAAACGCTACGAACCAAATAAAATACAAATTTGGCCCAAATATCTGAAAATGATCTAAAAATAAACTAAACATTTTCTCCATGCATACCTCTGGGTCTTAGCACCCATCTTATCTTCCCAGTTTCATTCCTGTTGTAGTGCCATAGGCCCCAGCTAATCTCTAATTTTTCTCTCACTTCTTTATAATTAGGAAACCTCTGCACTTGTCGCATGTTTTCTTGAATCCTGCTACCATTTTTATCTCCACCACCTGTACCAGGAGGCCATTTCATGCACTCACCATCTTTTCCATGGAGAAATATTTTCTGATGTTGCCATCATTTTCTTTCACAATTGACATGCCAGTGTAAGGTAATATAATCAGTCTTTTACACAGTACAGTTAGCACACTGAGAATACAACAGATAAGGATGTAATAAAATTGATCTGTTCTGCACCATCAATCCGTAAATCAGAAAATAAATCGTAAATAAAATCATACTGACACTCTTCTACCATGTCTATTGCTTTAAAAAAAATGGGCAAATTAATGGGATTTAGGAAAATAATCAATGAATCATTATCCATGTATTTTATAATGGAGCAAGCATTAGAATAACTTATAGTCTGGGGTGCCTTGCACAGATTCCTTAATAGTTCTGCATTAGTGTGTGAAACATAATTAGCATGGTCAATTCAATTTGTCTCTCAAGATAATTAATAGAGACCATTTTGAAGAAAGCTTTCATCTGCAATAGGAAAGCTATTACAGAAAATAACAAGATGGAACTTGCAGAAATTTAGTGTGACACAATGGTACATTTCCCCTTCCTCTGTTGGCAGACTCAGGTTTGTCTCGGTGAGGGACTCAAGAGGGAGAGGCATGGTGATGTGTCTCAGTAGCGCAGCAGAAGATGTGTGGGGGGGAATTGTACATTGTGTGTGTGTTGTGTGTGTGCTGTAGGGGTGCTGCATTTCAGGTATATATGTATATGGCGGGATGTGCATGTTTATGACTAGGAAGGAAATATCATTAAGATATGGGTGAGTCTAAATCTACAGGCATGCCTATGTTAAGATGTGTGCATGGACATGCGGGTTGTATCAGGGGCTGCAAGTCTGTATTAGTAGGATTTTGGCTGTGTGTCAGAAGGAGGGTATTGGTTGTGTGGCCGCTCCTGTTGCTGCCAGATGCTATTCCTCCACATCATGCCATGTTTCTTTCCCTCCTTTTCTGCATCCCTAAATATAAGTGTGTGTGTGCAACATGTGTATATATGGACTGATGGACTTAAGGACAGAGAGAGCTACTGATGCTCAACAACAGACTCTTTCACCTGTTGCAAAGTACGTCTAAAAAGAAAATTGCACACCTTTGTCTCAATTACTCTATGATATACAGTAAGTAGAATACTGTAAAGCTATCTTTTGCAATACTTGTGTTCTAGTTATATTTTCTGTTGCTGGTATACCTTGGAAAGATATTATTTTAATAAATCTTAATAGATGCAGTATATTTTTATTCACTGTTTGCAAATCTTGGAAAAATGTCCCAACGTTGCATCCTTAGATCAAATCCCATTGCTAAGTTTTCTTTTCCTCTCCTTAGACTGAGAATAAGAGAAATGCCTCAGTCAATCGTGCATTTAATGAGTAAAATGTCCCTTCCTCCAAAGCTTATGCAACACTAATAAGAAATAATGGATTTGATTAACTGTCATTTGAGAACAACAGGGCGCTGTACAAATACCAAAAAATATACATAAAAACAAATACTATATACAGTCCTCTCCACCACGCCGGACTGATCGAGGCATC
The DNA here is from genome assembly GCA_033557465.1 of Ichthyophis bannanicus. Lineage (NCBI taxonomy): Eukaryota > Metazoa > Chordata > Amphibia > Gymnophiona > Ichthyophiidae > Ichthyophis > Ichthyophis bannanicus. The sequence continues at coordinate 1,765,125,601 of CM066031.1, forward strand.
AGCAAGGAGCAAGGAGATAAGCTCCTCCCTGCTCCCAGCCAAGGCAGCCAATCAGAGCAGCGCTACTCTAGCTGCAACTGACTCCCAAACCACTATAAATTCAACAGTGCACCCAGGCATGCCCGCGCCTAAGGACCAAGCCCAAGGGCCCTTAGGCGAGGAACTTTGGCTCTTCCCACTCCAAACAGACTATATTGTGAGTTTTCTCTTTTACCTATCCAATAGATAGATAATCATCACTAATATAGCACCCGCAATAAATTATCACTAGATGCATTAAAATACTCTGTACATCTCACATAGATACTAGTGACAACGATTAATAACACAGCTCTCTCTACTCAATTGTGTAATCTGCAACTTATTCTTATTTTCCTGAACATATTTATCATTCATTGCTGTACTATTTCTGAATTCATCTCCTATTTTACACTTATCTCCTATGCACAAAACATAGGCACACACCAAGATAAACATGAAACTCCTCATCACTGTCAGTCTCCTTCTTATGCTGGCAACAATAGGTAATGCACTCCAAACACAATATCCAATTTATCAAATACCCATCATACCTCACCATTATAGAAACATTCAATCTTTTACTTATTGCACCTCATCTTCCACATCCCTAACACACCCTAAACATAGACTTATTTATATTACACCCACACAGAACCACTCTAAAACCTTCACCAATCAAACTACCCACCCTATGAAAATAGCACTCCTGAACAGCAGATCCATTAGGAAGAAAATTCCAGTAATCAACAATGACAAACCCAGTATTCTTTGCCTTACAGAAACTTGGCTATCTGCTGCAGATATGGTCACTATTAACCAACTAACAGTCCCCAATTACAATTTATTTCACTGCCCAAGATCTAATAAACGGGGAGGGGGCATACTAATTTTAGCCAAAAAAGACCTTAGCTTCTCACTCCACTTAAGCAAAAATATTGAAAACATGGATGTGATCATCATTGAGAATAAACATACCATAATCAGCCTATTTTATAGACTACCCTCCCCCAGTCCAGACAACCTTTCTTCTATTCTTGAAACTGCCTGCACCTCAACATTAAATAAACTCCACATCATCCTTGGCGACTTTAACATGCCATCCCTTCAACCTACACACACATCACTTTTCTTAAATGCCATGCAAGACCTAAGGTTCCAACAAACAGTCCAATCACCTACCTACAGAAAAGGAAACATGGAAGAATGGTCTAATGCTTGGCAGTTAAGATTTAATATGAAGAAGTGCAGTGTAATGCACTTGGTAAGCAGAAATCCAAGGGATTGTATGCGATAGGGGGCGCAAGATTGATGTGCACGGACCAGGAGAAGGACCTTGGAATGGTTGTTTCCTAGGATCTCAAGGCGGCAAAACAGTGTGACAAGGCGGTGGCAACAGCCCGAAGGATGCTGAGTTGCATACAGAGAGGAATTACCAGCAGAAAGGAAGAGATACTAATGGCACTGTACAAGTTGCTGGTGAGGCCTCACTTGCAATCTTGTGTTCAGTTTTGGGGACACATCTGGCAAAGGATATGAAAAGGCGGAAAGCGGTTTAGAGGAAAGCGACTGAAATGCTTGGGAGCCTGCACCAGAAGACCTATGAGAAGGGACTTAAAGACCTAAATATGTATACTCTAGAGGAGAGGAGGGACAGGGGGATATGATTCAGACCCTTAAATACTGACAGTACATTAATGAACATACAAACCTCTTCCAAAGATGGGGAACCTGTAAAACTAGAGGGCAGAGCATGAAGCTGCAAGGGAGTAAACTGAAAGGCAATGGCAGGAAATACTTTTTCACTGAAAGGGTGGTGGATGCTTGGAATGCCCTCCCAATGGAAGTGGTGGGGGCAAACATAGTGACAGAACACATTGGCATGGGACAGACACAGTGAATCCCTTTATAGCAACAGGATAACATCAATATAATCATAACTATCTCTTATATCTCAATAGGGGTGTCCTACACAGAGCGGCTGATGTACCTAATCTTGCCGCCTTGCTGGGCAGACCAGATGGACCATGCTGGTCTTTATCTGCCATCATATACTATGTAACTTCTATGTAACACCTACAGGCATGCAACTGTGGGGGCCAAACATGTGCACTCCCTGTACAGTGGCCACAGTATGGGGCTGGGGATGCGGTGTTGGGGAAGGACCTGCCATGCCCACATACAAGCCAGTCAGTCCCTGCCCCCGACAGCCACATGCCTACAACTGCCTGCCCTGTGGTGGGTGTCTGCGCAGGGCACATGGCCTCTGCCCCCAGGTCCATGCATACCACTGTCTTCCACAGGACCACATGAACCACAGACATGCATCTAGGGCAGAGGCCCCAGCACACATACCATTGCAGTTAAATTAGAGACCGTTTGTACCTACCGTGTCACTGGCAGTGTTGCTGTAGAGGCCGATATGTTGCACAACATAGGCTTGCAAAATATCCAGGAGATGTAAGCACACAGGAAAAGTTAAATGGTTCATGGTTCAGTTTGTTTTCCTTCGGTCAAAGGTCCATTCAACCTATTATAATTTCCAGACGTAGCCAATCTGGATCACATTTACAGAGCAGCATCCTCACAAAATAGCAACATGTTATATTGCTTACCCCTAGGGTACGTAGTTCTTTTCCCCATGTCTATGTTATGAACTTTTCCTTCAGAAACTTGTCTAGATCCTTTTATGACACAGCTATGCTTTATTTAAACATATATGCCCTTCTGTGTTGTTACAATACAGTTCTACTTCAGCCGACATAGGCTGCTATTCCACATTTTAGCAGGTCTAACCTAGACATTTAAGATGTACGTACACGTTTTTGTCAGAATATGGTCTAGATGTTTAAGCGGCTTGACATACCCATGCCCACGCTCCTCCCCTCCACGCCCATGTCCAGATTGTCCGTCTTTCTCATCTGTACGTGGAAATTGTTCTGTCGTCAGAATCACGTCTAGACGTTTAAGTGTCGAGAATGTGCAACTTGATTGTGTAAATGGCTTATTCGTGGTTCAGAATAACCCCCACTATGTTTTACCACCCCATTGACACATCTAACCCTTTCTGCTACCAAATACAGGCATGCCTCTCAGATATAACTGACTGGCTCCTTTCTAACAACTTAAAGATTAATTAAAAAAAAAAAAGAAGTACTTTACATTACACGTAGCCAGAACTTCAACCCACCTGCCAAAATCCACATAAACAATACTGAGCTGGAAGTAAAACAGGAAGTCAGATACTTAGGAATTATCCTTGATCGATCCTTAACTATGATCTCACACATAAAATCCATCTCCAAGATCATTTACTTTAAATTAAAAATGATTCAGCATTTCAGACAACTCCTGGAAAGCCATGATTTCCGCACAGTTCTGCAAGCCCTTATAACGCCACATTTTGATTACTGTAATAGTATCCTTCAAGGTCTACCCCCAAAGAAAAACACCCAGAAATTTCAAATAGCTCAAAACCTAGCAGCCTGCATTATTTTCAATGCCCCCCACAATGATCACATCACCCCTTTACTATATAACCTCCACTGGCTTCCTATTGCAATCAGAACCAAATACAAATATATTATGATAGTATTTAAGCTATACAACAAAATTGCTCCCTCCTATCTATCATCCCTTCTACATCTACCTGATCACACTAGAGTTAGAAGAACCAGCTCTCAAAATACACTAACCATACTCACACACATCCGTAGCACCAATAAAGCTACCAGCTCCAGGGCATTCACCTATGTCACCCCTACTCTCTGGAATGCCCTTCCCGACAATTTAAGAATGGTTAAAGATCTTCTAACTTTTCGCAAAGAACTCAAAACTCACCTATTCATCCAATATTATGGCCTTACTATCTTGGATCAACAGTCACAAACAACTTAACCCAGCACCTATTCAACATATCCATCACAATCCATCATAACACTTCAAATCTCCTAAGAACTACTCAATTGCCAAGATGCACATTGCTCAGGTGACACTACTTATCTCACCATCACTTAATTGAATATAAGTTACGAAGTTGATACAATGTTTAGTTACTTTGTTACTCAACATGTTATAGTGTAACTTGGTTGTGTTTCGTTGTTAACTGCGACTGATCTATGGAAGCAGCGGTATAAAAAAGCTTCTAAATAAATAAATAATACAGTCAAGGGCAACACTGCACATCTTACCCCTACACTCTGACTCAAGGAGTACCCCAGGGATCTGCACTCTCCTCCCTGCTCTTCAATATATACATCAGACCATTATGCGCAACCATCCAGAAGTTCAACATCGGCTACAAGATCTACGTAGATGACATCATATTATACACATCAGCTCCCAATTAGTCTAGTATCTTGCCTGCTTCAAGGAAAGAGTCAACTAGCTTCAGCTACCTGGCAGTCAGCTACAGCAAGACAGAAATCCTACACATCACCAAAGACCCAGCCTTCACGCCACCAACAACCATCAGAATCGATAACACAAATCTCTAGGTTAAAGCCCAGGTCAAGTACTTTGGTGTCACTTTCAATCAGCAATTTAGCTTCAAATCCCACATCCGGAACACCACCAAGTCAGAATATTACAAACTCGGAACACTATGCAACCTATGCTTCCTCTTTTCCACTGACAACTTTTGTGTCATACCCCTCCTTGACTACTGTAACATCATCTACCAGGGGCTACCCAAACAAACCATCTTAGCACTACAACTCGCACAGAACACTGCTGCATGTACCATTCTAGGAGCCACCACCATGAATAGGCAATTAATCACGTAAAGTAAGGCACCCAGTTCAAAGCGTGATTATGAAAATAAGTTTTTATTGATAAATTCTTGCAGCCAACCCGACACAGGCCGTGTTTCGCTCCCTTCGTCAGGGGTTGATCTGGCAGATACAGACTGAAAGCATAAAACATATAAATCATTTGGCAATAAATAAACGAATAAATAAAATTATCAGGTAAAGAACAGATGATACCATAAAACACAAAAACATAAAATCATATAATGAACGCATTGAACATAAATCACAAAAAATATAGATGAAATAAATAATTAAAACCATTATTAATACATGTAATGCATTCTAGAACAATAAAACACTATAATAAAACACCATAAAAATTGATAAATAATAATAAAATACTTATGTGCGTAATCAATCAGAACATAGAGGGAAAGAGCTCGGAACGGTGACAAGCAATTATAGATACCTCAGCATAAATTATAAGGACTACTTCTTCCTTGTCTTTATTCTTGTGAAGATTCAGCTAAAGATGAAAAATGATTACAGCTATTAAACACACTAAAAAAGCTGAGGCAAATATGTCTTTATAAATAGTTATAAAAGAAAATTAAAATTTTAGAACCAAAAAACAAAATTAACAATTAAAAGTAGAACAAAGAGGAGTATAAATGGAGGGAACATTCTAGGAGCCTCCAGGCACATGCACATTACACCCATACTGAAATCATTCCACTGGCTCCCCATTGCGTCAAGACTCAAACGCAAAATCCTACAAACACTTATCAGCACACCAAGCACTACCAGACCGCGAAGGCAGAGCACACAGAAATTCCTCAGTCTGCCACCCCAAATACAAAAAAGCAACCAGTATGCCTGCCTTATACACTCCATGCCCCTACCTTATGGAACGCCTTGCCCCATACCCTGTGAAACATCCAGTCCCATCAAGCATTCAGAAAAAACGGAAAACATACCTCTTCCAGAAGCACTATGGCTCAGAATCCCAAGAAAGACTACCACATACCACAAATAGCCAGGACCAGCCAAACAGACAATAGAGGCCCGATATTGAGATGGGCGAGCTAAGTGCCATATCGGCGCATAGCCCTGCCTGCGCACCCTTAACCCCGGATATTCAATGCCATGCCAACAGCATTGAATATCCAGTTTGGGTGCCCTGCGGAAACCATCGCACAGCCTAACCGGGTAGCGGCGATATTGGATCACTACCCGGTTAGCATCCATGGCTAAGACTAGGCGAGCCAAAAGCTCGCCTAGTTTTAGCCATGGATCACTAACTGGGTAGCGGTCCAATATTACCGTTATCTGGTTACCGCCATTCTCAGTCCCCGCTCCGCCCCAACACGTTCCAATGCTAACCAGATATCATCGGGACGCATAGGGGGCAAAGATAGGGATATTCAATGGCACTAACCATGTAGGTGATGTTGAATATTCCCATTCAAGGTATTTACACAGTTTACATGGCTGTAAACATGAAGAAGGATCTACCGAAGCTTGAACAATGGCCTAGAATTTGGCAGCTAATATTTAAATGCTAAAAAAATGCAGGGTCATGCATTTGGGCTGCAAAAACCCAAAGAGTTGTACAATATAGAGCAGGGGGTTTCAACCCAGTCCTAAGGGAACCCTAAGCCAGTCAGGTTTTCAGAATTCCTAGAATGAATATGCATGAGAAAGATTTGTGTGTTCTGCCTTCATTGTATGCAAATCTATCTTATGCATATTCATTGTGGGAATCCTGAAAACCTGACTGGCCTAGGGTTCCCCGAGGACTGGGTTGAAAACCTATGATATAGAGGATGAAGAACTTTGTGTATGAAAGAAGAAAAGGACCTGTGAGTAATAGTTTCTAATGATCTTAAGGATGCCAAAGAGGTAGAAAAGGCAATAGTAAAAACTAGAAAGATGCATGGATGCATAGGGAGATTAATGGCCAGCAGAAAATGGAGTTGATAGTGCCTGATAGTATTTTTAATACTGTATACAATTCTTGAGACCTAAATAGTAGTAGTGCCAAGGTGGTCTTCATAAAATACAAGAGATCACAGAGCGAGGAAGACAAGCATCTATATTTTGAAAAACGTAGAGAAGCTAGGAAAGTAGTCAGAAACATAAAGATACAAAAAGAAGAAATAGCCAATGCAATAAAATGGGTGGATAAGACATCTTTCAGATGTCTTAGAGAGAGGAGGAAGTGTAAACGTGGTATTGTCAGACTGAAGGGCGAAGGGGAAGAATATGTAGAAGCTGATGAGGATAAAGCGGAATCGCTTAATACATTTATTTATTTATTTAATGTTTTTTATATACCACATTGTCATAGATCAAAATCTGGAAGCAAAATCTGCTGTAGAATCTATATGGATTGAAATAACATGTAATAGGGGGAAGGCAATGGCAGTGGGGGTGTACTATCGAGCGCCTGGCCAGAATGACCAAATGGATGATGAAATGCTCAAAGAAATCAAGGAAGCTAACAAAAGTTACAGCACAGTAATAATAATGGGTGATTTCAACTACCCCGGTATCGACTGCGTCAGTGTCACGTCAGGACATGCTAGGGAGATAAAGTTCCTAGATGAAATAAATGACTGCTTCTTGGAGCAGCTGGTTCATGAACCGACCAGAGGGGAAGCCATATTAGACCTAGTCCTTACTGGAACACCAGATCTAGTGCAAGAGATAAGGTTGTTGGGGCCACTTGGCAATAGTGATCATAGCATGATCGCCTTTGATTTAATTAGTGGAGGAGGGATCGTAAGGAAATCCACAGTACTACCTTTTAACTTTCGAAATGGAGACTATGATAAAATGAGGAAAACAGTTAAGAAAAAACTAAAAGGAGCAGTTGCAAAGGTTAAAGACGTACATCAGGCTTGGCTGTTGTTGAAAAATACTATCTTGAAAGCCCAGACCAGCTGTATTCCAAGCTTTAGGAAAAGTGGAAGAAAGTCCAAAAAACTGCCAGCATGGTTTAAAGGTGAGGTCAGAGAGGCTGTTGTTGCCAAAAAAGCATCTTTCAGGAAATGGAAAAAAGAGCCAAACGACGAAACCTGGAAACAGCACAAGCACTGGCAAGTCAAATGCAAGGCATTGATAAGGCAAGCAAAGGGAGAATTTGAGAAGAAGCTTGCAGCGGAAGCAAAAACGCGAAGTAAAGACCTTTTCAAGTACATTCGTAGCAAAAAACCTGTGAGAGAGTCAGTTGGTCCATTAGATGATAAAGGGGTTAAAGGAGCACTAAGAGGCGACAAGGCGATAGCGGAGAGACAGAATGAATTCTTTGCTTCAGTCTTTACTGAGGAAGATGTAGGGATGTTACCCATGACTGAAGTGGTATTTAAAGGTGCGGAAGAATTGAAGGAAATATCGATACATCGGGAAGATGTATTACAACTATTAGATAAACTAAAGAGTAGCAAATCACCTGGGCCGGATGGTATACATCCAGGGGTGTTGAAAGAACTGAAATATGAGATTGCAGACCTGTTATTAGTAATCTGTGAACTATCATTAAAATCATCTCTAATACCTGAAGATTGGAGGATCGCCAATGTAACACCAATTTTTAAAAAGTGTTCCAGGGGTGATCCGGGAAACTACAGACCGGTGAGCCTGACGTCAGTACCAGGAAAAATGGTAGAAACCATCATAAAGAATAAAATTACTCAGCATGTAGATAGTCATGGTCTAATGGGAGACAGCCAACATGGCTTTAGACAAGGAAGATCTTGTCTTACTAATCTGTTATGTTTTTTTGAAGGAGTGAATAAACAGGTGGACAAAGGTGAGTCAGTTGATATTGTGTATCTGGACTTTCAGAAAGCCTTTGACAAGGTCCCTCGTCAGAGACTTTTGGCAAAACTAAAGAGTCATGGGATAGGAGGCAGTGTACTATTGTGGATCAGGAACTGGTTAAAAGATAGAAAGCAGAGGGTAGGGCTAAACGGCCAATTTTCCCAATGGAGAAAGGTGAATAGTGGTGTACCCCAGGGATCTGTGCTGGGTCCGCTGCTTTTTGACATATTCATAAATGACCTGGAAAATGGAATAATGAGTGAGGTGATCAAATTTGCAGATGACACAAAACCATTTAAAGTTGTTAAAACCCAAGGGGATTGTGAAAAATTGCAAGAGGATCTTGATAAATTGGAAGACTGGGCATCAAAATGGCAGATGAAATTTAATGTGGACAAGTGCAAGGTTATGCACCTAGGGAAGAACAACCCAAACTATGGTTACACGATGCAAGGTTCCACATTAGGAACCACCACCCAGGAAAAAGATTTAGGCGTCATTGTGGATAGCATGTTAAAACCCTCGGCCCAGTGTGCAGCGGCGGCCAAGAGAGCAAATAGTATGCTAGGTATGATAAGGAAAGGAATGGAAAATAAAACAAAAGATATTATAATGCCTCTGTATCGTTCCATGGTGAGACCGCACCTTGAATATTGTGTGCAATTTTGGTCGCCGTATCTTAAAAAGGATATAGCGATTTTAGAAAAGGTTCAGAGAAGAGCCACCAAAATGGTAAAGGGGATGGAAGGATACTCCTATGAAGAAAGGCTAAAAAGGTTAGGGCTCTTTAACCTGGAAAAGAGACGGCTGAGGGGAGATATGATAGAAGTCTATAAATTAATGAACGGAGTGGAACAGGTAAACGTAGATCGATTGTTTACCTTATCAGAATATAGAAAGACTAGGGGACATGCAATGAAGCTACAGGGTAAACTATTTAAGACTAATAAAAGAAAATATTTTTTCACTCAACGTGTAATCAAACTCTGGAATTTGTTACCGGAGGATGTAGTAAAGGCTGTTAGTGTAGCTGGGTTTAAAAAAGGTTTGGACAAGTTCCTGGAGGAAAGGTCCATAAACCATTATTAAGAAGGGACCCAGGATATCAATGCTTGAACCAATACAAGCATTGTGGAACCTGTGTCCCTTGGGGAAACTGCTAGGTACATATGACCTAGATTGGCCACTGTTGGAAACAGAATACTGGGCTTGATGGACCTTGGTCTGACCCAGTATGGCATATCTTATGTTCTTATCTTCTAATGTGGTTTATATTGAACTCAACATTTTACAAGGAACAGAAACAAGATAACATAATAGATAAATCAGATAACAGGTCTTGTAGAACATCATCCTATAATACAGAGTATTTAAACTAACTGAGCTATGGAGAAGAGTACCTATATTTATTGGGGGTAGTATGTGTCAAGTCTAATTACCATGTGGATGTCCAGCTTTGCTATTTCATGTGTTGTTGTGGCAGGTTCCCTAGGATTTGCTGGATTTGGTTGGATAGGTCATGCTCTGTTTTTTTCACCAAAATGCTATTTGAAAAGAATTGTTTTGTTCTGTGTTCACAGAGGAAGGACCAGGAGCAGGACATTATAAAACACCCACAAACAGAAATGGAAGTAAAGGGGATCTTGAACGATTTCACTGTTCAACAGCCAAAATGCTTCGGACACAAAAGCAGCTGTTCTAAACTAATTTAAGGCTGCGGACACATAATGAATCATAATGAAAATGGCTGCTTAGGTATAGTTGCTAACATATATGCTATTAATTAGTCATTAGGGGCCATTAACTGTGTATTATGCAACATTTGCGTGAGATTGCGTAATCTCTACTTGCAACCAATAGAAATATCTGTCCAAAACCAGATGATGCAATCAGTATTTAAATTTTCATCACTTGACAGTATAAATCTTAAGGTGTATTAGTCACAGAAAAATTTAAAATTAATTATTTTGCATTATTTCATTTCACTAGGTCAATCACAGCATATTCAGCGATGCATCATACTTGTGTTAATGATGCAGATAATTTCTGCTATATTTGTGGTGAAGTGACTTTTACATCACAAAAACGGAATATGACTGAGGCGGTTAAGAAAGCCTGCAACTTATATTTTGGCTGCAGAATAGGAGATCAGGATAAGAGTTGTGTGCCACACATATGCTGCAATACATGTGCAACAAATCTCAGGCACTGGATGAATGGGAAAAGGCAATCAATGCCTTTTGCAGTTCCAATGATCTGGAGAGAGCCCATGGATCACGTCAGCAATTGCTACTTCTGCATGGTTCCTCCAATTCAGAAAGGCATATCCAGTAAGAGTAAGTAAGAGTTTTTTCTGGCCACTGCTAATGAGCCACACCTCATAATGCAAGGTGAATTGAACAACCTTGTCAGGGATTTGGATCTCCCGAAGAATAAAGCTGAGCTTTTGGGTTCCAGACTACAGCAGTGGAATCTTCTGGCTGGTGATGTTCAAATTTCTTTTTTCCGGGACCGTCAGAAAGACTTGGGGGTATGTTTACTAAACCTTCTTAACGTGCGCGCTGTGCAATTAGTGCGCGCTAAGGTACCTTAGTGCGCGCTAATGACGCTTTACGGGGCAAAAATGCGCTTTAGTGCACACTCACACGCGCAGCGGTGCAAACGAGCGCTGAAGGCGTGGAAAGGCTCCCGGAGGGCGGAGGAAGGCTCCCCAGGGGCGGAGAGAAGGGGTCAATGGGTGGAGAGTGGGAGGGGAGAGGCTCCCCGCACACTAACGATGTGAAATTCGAGGCCAAAAATAACGCAAGTGAAAACCTCGCGTTAGAGCTGATTTAAAGGGAAAAGAAACCATTTCTGTCAGCAATGTACAGCAAAACCAGGGAAACCTACCAAAAAGTGATAAGTGTGATACATGTGCACGGAACAAAAGTGCAAATAAACATTGAAAATGACCCCAACAAAATAAAAAAGAATCATAATCAAGCTGGGCAATAGTGATAGTAATGGGAAACATCAAAAAACACTCCCAAGGGGGGCGGAGCCTGATGTCCAGCGGGTTAGACGCTTCGCGCTGAAGCTCCCGAGGGGCCTACTCAGAATCCTGACTTAATAACTGCATAAACCTAATATTTTACACCGAACTTACCGGGGTGCCTTGGGGGGAATGGCGGCCCACAAACCAGTGCGCTTGGACTTCGGGTCTCCCTCTTCTTCACATGGAAAACGCTCCAAAACAGAGTTGTCTTCCCCACCAAAGATGGTTCCACTTCGGGTAAGCCCCGAAATGCAACAGGAGATCTTGGAGGAAATATGTGGTGTGAAGGAACTGGTACAGTCCAACGGAGAAGCGCTCCGAGCCATGCGAGAAGATTTCGGTATGCTTCAGGACCGGCTTGAAGGTCTTTCACTACGGCTGGACAACATGGCGGGGGTCCTCGATTCGCACGCGGTGCGCTTGGTGAACCTGGACAAGGCTGAGCGTCAGATACAGAATCTTCAAAAAGAGTTAGAGGATTGCAATAATCGAGCCCGTCGCAACAATGTAAGGCTCATAGGAGTTCCAGAGGGGGCGGAAGCAGGAGATATCAGAGAATTTCTGGTCAAAACTCTCCCCTCCTTGCTGAAGATTACCTTTTGCAGAGATCTGGAAATTGACCGAGCATATCGTGCTCCTACCAACATCGCACTCAATCGGACGACCCCCCGGCCCATTATCTTCCGTTTACTGAGGTATCAGCAAGTTGAGCAAATTTTCAAAGCTGCCCGGGTGATGCAACATCTGCAGTTTGACGATCATAAAGTCTCTTTCTTCCCCGACTTGGCAAAGCCCACAGTTGACCGGCGGAAGGGACTCCTTGCTTTTCGACCTAGACTTCAACAGTTACAGGCTCGCTTTGGCCTCTTATATCCAGCGAAGCTCAGAGTGACTCTCCATAACCAAACTAGAACCTTCGAAGATCCTACTCTGCTAGCAACATTTTTAGATTCCAAAGAGGCAGACCAGATGCGCTAAGTCAACAACTCGGATGGACTCCGCTGGAACTGCCCGCCATTTTGAATGGCCCGATGCGGTGATCATTGCCTGGAATAGAGACTGCCTGGACCTTTCTTTCTTTTATATCTACCTCTCTTGGTCTCCTTTTCCTCCATGATGTGCACCTCGGTTGGATTCGGAGCACGCACAGCTATACCGGTTATATGTTTCAATTTAGGCCTTCTCTGGGGTTTCACCCCGCAGACATCAGGTCGCCAGTAATTTCTGGGGTTTTGCTTCTTCTCTAAGGCACTTCGGTGCTTCTACTGTTATATAGGGCGCTTCATGATTTTTCATTGGCTTATTTTCTATCATATCGTGTGTACAGTCATTTATAGTTGATATGAGGGACATTGCGCAACTCGGTGCGCCATCATGTTCCTTTCTCAGAATGTTTGACTTTGTTGTATGGCCTTATGTATGCTCTTATTACTGAACGTAAGAGGCATCAATAGTCCAATCAACAGAATGACCATCCTTAGTTATTTTAATCATGACCATACTGATTTAGTGTTTCTTCAGGAAATCCATTTCACCTCTGTCGAACCACTGAAACTTACTGCCAAACCTTATATGGTGGCTGCCTATTCTCCCGCCGTTTCTAAGCGGGGCGGGGTAGCCATCTTAGTTGAGAAATCTTTGCCAACCACTGTAATGGATACTAGCTCTGATGGGGAGGGTAGCTGGGCCTGTGTATATTTTAAGGTTGGAGATAGTGAATTTACGTGTATTGGTATTTATGCTCCGAATGTGGATGACCCTGTTATTGTTACTCGGCGGTGACTTCCACCAAGTATTTGATCCTTTGATAGATAGACTGCCGCCTAGAACGAGTGGTCCGTCCAAGAGTCTCTACACCCTGCCAGCTCTGATGAAAGATTTTGCGTGAGTAGATATATGGAAGTTGCTTCACCCCTCAGACTTAGAGCTCACCTTTTCTCAGCCCCCCCCCCTCACTCACAATCTAGATCAGATTTTTTCTTATCTCCTCAGTACTGCTATCCCAAGTGGACATATACTCCTGATAGGTTAGCCAATTGGAATGCCATCCAGTGCGCTTGATGCTGGACATGCCATGTGGCCTTTGGTTTACTAAACTCCTGTTAAGTATGATTGTCCCGCATTACAGTATTACTGGAGTCGGGTCTGGGGTCGTCTTCATTCTATTTTATATTTTCCGGAACCCCTCTTTTGGAAGATTGTGGGGCTCCGCTTAGCTGCGGGGATCCCCTCTCTTCCTAAATTGGCTTACTTCCTTTTAGCCTTTATGCTGGGCATTGCTATTTCCTATTTCCTTAATCACGAAATATTGGGAAAATAGCTCTTTTTTGAGTTCTAATGAATGGTGAAACATATCTATCTTTATTGTAAATATGCGCAAATACCTAGTATGTCAGCCTCTTCCGTTCAAACCATTCACTATTGGTCTAGCTAGAAGACGCTCAACGATTATGTTCAAACTATTCAATGCTCTCAGTTGACTGTTTGATTCTGTATTAATCTTTGTCACATGCTCATCCGGTATCATAGATTCTACTTCTGTTTGTTTGATGTACAATAATTGTTGTATGTAAGCGCTTATATGATGATTCTTATCAGCTTAGAGAAGAAGCATTGGGGTGGGGGGTAATTGGGGTTGCTTTCTTTATTGTATGTGTGTATTTGTTTCTTTTGGTGTGTTGTTACTTTGTTTGTTGTAAAATGAAAATAAAAGTTTAAAAAAAAAAAAAACACTCCCAAGAAAGCCCCAAAAAATAAATATGAATTTTAGAAGGGTCTACGCTCCGTCCCCATACAAGGTGAATGATCCCACAGTGAAATAGCACTGATCAGGGTTTCCCTCTCCATTGGACAGGTTACCTATGGCATGCACATGTTCCACAACAGCAGGGCGGGCATGTCGGAATGGGCAACTGGACAGATGCTGGGAAAGGGGATTCAGACGGCTGCAGGCGGCACATGCTGTGGTGCAGTTGGGGCACAGTGCGGACTAGGCAGATGCCTAGGTGGCACTTAGGAATGCTGAAACTGAACAGCAGCCAGACAGCAACTGATGAGGGCCCAACTTGGGCATGAGAGTCTTTATCACAGTGTCACAGGGGATAGTACCCAGCAGGTACCCCCATGGGCACAGAACATTGGCAGGCGGTGTTGGGGGGAAGCGTGGATGCCTATGCAGGCACCCCTACCCCAGAACACGCACCATAGGCAGCCGCCTACCTGCACACTGGATGGCTTGAGACTGCACATCACCAGCACCACCAGCAGAAGGGCATGTCAGCATGGTGACAGAGGGGTACTGGTGGTGGAGGGGGGCAGTGGCAGCTGCCCAGAGCAGACCATGGCCTAGCCCTGTGTAGGTGGGTGCCATGCACTGCAACAGACAGGCCCTGCCAGACAAACAGTCATGGTATCACCAGGGAATGCACTGTCACTGTGGCAACACAGTGGTGCAGTGCACACAACCAGTGTGTTTGGAGGCAGAAGGTCACAGGTTCAAGTCCCAGCTATGGTGCCTGCCAACCCAGTCCCCATATTTTACCCACTACTACAACATGCTAATACAGACAGAACGTTTATTGCAGATGACGTAAACATGCCCAAAACACCTACATTTTACCCTACAGAGCAAAGACACCATAAACAGGCGCATTACCTAGAGCAGAGTCTCCCAAATGCAGTCCTGGAGGGCCAAACAGCATTCAGGTTCCATGCTGCCTCTAATAAAGATGCCTGTGCTGCATATCTATGCACCACCCCATGGTATGCAGATGTATCTCATGCATATTCATGAGGGACAGCATGAAAACCCGAACAGTGTTTGGCACACCAGGACTGGAGTTGGGAACCTCTGCCGTAAAGCAGCAGCCAACAGGGGCAGACACACCCACACCCACAGGCGCCATTAGCCAATGCCTCCTGGAGAGGCAGGACATTGGGCCCTGCGTGCATCTCCCAATACTAGCACTTGCATACCTTAGCAATGCCACCCTACACCTGGGAATACGGTACACAGCTATCAAAGGTTTGCTATGATTACTGGCAGATAGCAATTCCTACGTTAAGCAGAGTTTGCTGATTGAGCTCCATCATAGCAACCTTTCTGATGTCTGTGGAGTGTGCTTCAGGTCTGGTCTCTGACAGTGTTTACCACCCTGGGGTGTGACCCCCAACAGTATTGCGTACCATATCCATGCCTGCACTGTGCCCAGGACTGGTGTGGTGGCCAGGGCTGCTAAACTCCTCTATAGTAGCACAATGCTGGCATAGGTGTGGGAGTGTGTGTCTGTCTACCCAGTGTGTGGTGGCTGCAAACACCTTCCACAGCCCACACTGCCAGCACTGTTGCCAGTATTGGCCTGCCAATGTGCATAATGAGGAGCAAGGTACCATGGGTATAGCCCGGACAGGGTGGCCTGGCCAGGATGCATCTGCACAGGGCATAGGGCACTGGCTGGGACATTGTAGTGCCCGGCCACCACCTGCACAGACAGGGTGGCCACAGCATGTCCTGCTGGGAGATCACTCTCACCCTGACTGTGCAGTGACCACAGCATGGCTAGGCACCCCCATAGTGCTATATAGTATTTCTCTCATGTGATATTTATGGGTTTCCTTTTGGGGCCCAGTCACTGATTTATCTGCTTGGTGTGTATGCTGACAACCCAGTTCTGGGTGCACGCATTTCCACCAGGAACATGCACTATGGACTATTTAGCAGACTGTCTGCAGCTGGTATGTGTCTTGATGGAGCGCCTTGCAGGGTGCAGCGGCTGAAGGCTTGCTGCAGGAGAATATCAGATAGTGGTGGGGTGCAGCTTAGCATATCCAGGCCTAATGTCTGTCTGCTATTGCGGTATGGATGTGTACAGAGCTGCATTGACTGCCCTGTAGGGTGTCTGTTCACCAGCAGGACTGGGGTTGATGGTGTGATAAGGAAGCTTATCATAGCTCAGGTAGGAGCTATAGAAAAGATGATGTGACTCTGAACAAGCAACCTGTCAGTTCTGGTAGAAGCAAGAAAACAGAGTTTTCACATAAAAGACTACCAGTCCCAGAATGCACCAGGTTTCCAGCAGCCATGAGAGGGGCTGAAGTGAGAGAATGTGTGTGCAATCAAGAGAGCTATGAGGTAATCCCTAAGCACTCATCTCAAAGGGCAGGGCCTGATTCAACACAGCTGCGCTGTGTTAGGGAGCAGCACACATTAGAACAGGATAAGAATAGAGCTTATTCTTCAGATAAGAGATACAGAGGGGAGAGTTTCAGCAACAGTTTCAAGAACAGCTTCAGGAAGAGATACAGAGGGGAGAGCTTCAGCAACGGCTACAAGCACCAGTATCACCTGGAGAAACAGAAGCCAAGCCAAGCAGATAGAGAGAGAAGGAAACTCTCTGGAAGGAAGAGAAGAAAGGCCATTGGAAGGTCTGGGAGATTCCAAGGCAGTACTCATACTGGGAGGTATTCCAAAGGCCAGCAGAGTCCATTGGACTGGATTCAGCCAGAGGAATGGAGTGGCAGAGATAGGAATCACCAGTGGCTACCTGGAAGAGAGAAGACTGCATGTGGAAGGGACTTTCAGACCAAGGCCAGAAGGTATGTGAGAGAAGATCCAGTGTCCAGGGATCAAGATTGGAAGGCTGGACATCAGAATTGGATTACATATTGGCCAGGCTATACAGAGAGGAATAATGATAGCAGGAGAGGCTCAGGTATGAACACTGATCCAGACCCTATCTATAATAGAGAATGGCAGCAAGGGAATAAGCATTCTCATGATAGTGCCTTAATGAAAGACTCATCTGTGCCAATGTATGATATTGACCCTATGATTGTTGATGCAGGGGGAAATACAGCAGATGAAACTATTTACATGGACTGTTCTTTATCTAAATGCTATTGCTAGTTTTCTATGAGCAAACACATCAGCCATCACAAAGAAACCTAACTTTGTTCTTTATTTCCACTGCAAACAGCTCTTAAAGCAGGATTTGGGCTCACACAGTAGCAGCCAGCCAGCTAAAGGCTTTCAGCTGGTTCATTGGTAGTAATTAGGGCTGCACCTGATTGTGTGGGTGAGCAAGGGAGAATCACTGCTGAGATCTGCGTGGAAAATAAGCAGAAGTTAACCTAACCAGCAAAGTTTATTCTTTTCTTTGTGCCTTTGTATTTGGTAATTATTTGCTAAGAAAACATTAGCTAATTGCCTGACAAGCTGAAGGTTGTTTTCTGGTTTACTTTGTGACTTTTTGTTATCCATTTTAAACACTGCAAGCAAGTAACCTCATTTATAGTGCTATCAAGCATACATGTGCTGGGTGAATTAAACCCCATCAATAAAAGAAGTATTTTATTGATCTTACCACTTGGTTTCACCACTCAAATTATTGTCATCAGCTGTGTTTGGGAGTGAATGAACTACAATACCCACAATACCTTGCAAGAATCATATGAATATATGCATCGTCAAGATTGTGTAAGTTCTCACCCTAGGCAGCCGTCTGACAAATGGCGTAGTTTTTCGGATTGCTCTTGCAACAAGAGGGTTTACTTGTTGTGGATTACAAATAAAAGTCAAGTTTAAAGCTGTAAGAAGATTTTTTCCCTCGTCTGCACTTTGGAGGAAAAGTGGTTGTTCCAGGAAGCTGTCCCAGAGGAAAAGACCCTGTGCAAAGCTGGATTCATCACTGAGACAAGGTAATATGTACCTGGGCATGTCTAGTGGTGGATGTGTGTAAGCACAGGGGGTAATTGAAAAAAAAAAAAAAAAAGTTGAAAAAAAAAAAAAAACACACCTGGTTGGAAGGTGCTGCTCTTTGGTTTTTTTTTTTTCTCTCTTTTCTTGCAGGGGTCAAGATGGATCCGAGGGAGATGGCTCAGTGGATGGCAGCCCAATTCAGCAAGCAGCAGGAGCTGTCATAGCAGGCCCAGGACACTGCTATGAAGGCCTTAAAGGAACAGCAGAAACCAGTGCTTGATCTGGTGCAAGCTCTAGTTCAGCTGCAGAGCCAAAGTGGAACAGATGCAAGACCAGCAGTTAGTACTGGTGCACCACATGTGGACACTGTGGGACTCAATCAAGGGATTGGGGCATTTAATTTTGGGAAATTAACTCCAGAAGATAATGTTGATGATTTTCTAGAGTCTTTTGAAAGAGTGGCACAGGCTTTAGCATGGCCAGAGACCCAGTGGGCAGTAAGGCTGGCAGCCTCATTAACTGGTGAGGCACTAGCAGCTTACAGAGCAATGCCAGCAGCCCAGGCTTTGATTTATAAGGATGTAAAGGCAGCTATTAGAGATCGCCTAGGGTTGTCTATTTCAGAGTATAGGCGAATGTTTAGAGCTGTTACATTGAAAGTGGGTGAAACACCCAGGGCTCTGAGTCAGAGAATCAGAAGTCTAACTGTAAAATGGTTGGAGCCTGAGCAAAAGACAGTAGAAATGTTATTAGATATTATAATGCTGGAACAATTTATGCTTGGGGTACCTAAAGATTTGAATGTTTTTCTTATACAGCAAAATTGCCAAAATCTTGGAGAGGCAACCGTGCTAGCAGAGAGATTCTTGGAAGCCACGCAGGCTTGCCATAGAATGGGTGGCCCTCTAAAGATGGATGCTGAGGCTAGGTGTGCTGTATCAGAAAAGAGAATAATTAAGAATGTTTCTGAAAATGAATGTACTGTATCAAACCAGATGACACAGTGGAATAGAAAGAAATGTTTCAAGTGTGGAAAAGTGGGACACTTAGAGAAGAGATGCCAGACACACACTAGTTTAATGGGTCTGGATTTAAAACAGCCCAAGGAAGGATTTCTTTTGATGGTTGATGTGCAAGGAATTACCACAAATGCATTATTAGACTCTGGGGCAGACCAGAGTATGATGTCAAAAAGGCTTTGGAAGAGGATAGAGGCCCAAGAAAGATTTGTGCCTAGAACCCCTGAAAGCCAAGTTCACATCAGATGCATTCATGGTGCTGCATCATCATATCCCACCTATAGGCTAAAGGTTAAGTGCCTAGGGAAACAAGAGGAAGTCCTGTTAGCAGTGGTGCCTAGGCTACCCTTTGATTTGGTTCTAGGAAGAGACTGGCCAAGATTTAAGCAGGGTCTAGTGGAAGGACTAGGAAAGAAGGAGGGAGAAGGTTTAATGGTAGTAGCTCCCGGGCCTTTATTTGGAAGTCCTCAGACCCCAGCTAAAAAGATGGTTAAGCGTCCAGAAGACCAAGCTACCCCAAAGCAGATATTCGTCCTAAAGTACCATAAGGTCTCTGAGAAGGCCCAAGCTCCTAAGCGGGCAACCCCTCAGTCTGCTGGGTTTGACCTATGCAGCATAGAAAATGTGACTGTACCTAGCAAAGGGAGAGCCCTGGTTGACACCGGTCTCCAAGTGGAAATACCAATTGGATGTTATGGGAGAGTAGCCCCAAGGTCCGGATTAGCCCTTAAATATTTCATCGATGTGGGTGCGGGAGTAATTGATCCCGATTACAGGGGCAATATTAAAGTTCTGTTGTTTAACTTTGGACAGAATGAGTATCATGTGAAGACAGGAGACAAAATTGCCCAATTGATCTGTGAGAGGCTGGGTTTTCCACCTGTGGAGGAGGTCACATCCCTAGAGAATTCTGAACGTGGAGCCAAAGGCTTTGGTTCTACTGATGTCAAAGGGGTTAAAAGCTTAGCTGCCACCTGTCCCCGAGAGAGGGAAGTGAGTGAAGAGGAAGATTTGGGACCCCAGGTATCTGATTGTAAAGAAAAATCAGAGCCCCAAATAGGTGAGGACCTGACAATGGTACAACAGGAAGAAATTAGGAAGTTGCTTAAGGAATTCCCAGATGTGTTGACACCCCTACCTGGGGAGACCCATTTGGTGGCCCATGAAATAATAACTCCACCTGGGAAATTGGTTCGTCAAAGGCCATACCGCTTGCCTGAAGCCAAAAGACAGGAGGTAGTGGCACAAGTCCAGGAGATGTTGGACATGGGGGTAATAGAGGAGTCAAAGAGTCCCTGGAATAGCCCCATAGTCCTGGTGCCGAAGCCTGATGGATCCTTAAGATTTTGTATTGACTTCCGGCAGGTAAACGCCATATCAGTTTTTGATGCATATCCAATGCCAAGAATTGAGGAGCTGCTAGACCAGCTGGGACAGGCTCAATACTTAACCACCCTTGATATGACAAAAGGATATTGGCAAATCCCGCTCACCCGGGAGTCGAAGCCGAAAACTGCGTTCAGCACCCCCGTTGGCCTTTTCCAGTTCAAGAGGATGCCTTTCGGACTGCATGGAGCAGCGGCTACCTGCCAAAGGTTAGTGGATCAGGTACTTCGACCCCACCAAAGTTATGCTTTTGCATACATGGATGATGTCATAATCCATAGTAACACCTGGGCGGAGCATTTGAAGAGGATCAGGGCAGTCTTGTGCTCTATGAAGCAAGCGGGAATCACTTTAAACCCGAAGAAGTGTGCCTTTGCAAATAGGGAGGTAAAATACCTAGGCCACCTAGTGGGAAGAGGAAAAATTAAACCTCTATTAAGCAAAATAGATAGCATCAGGAATTTTCCTCCTCCAACAACCAAGAAACAACTAAGAAGTTTCTTAGGACTTATTGGATACTACCGCCGGTTTATACCGCAATTCGCAGAGAAAAGTGCCATTTTCACGGATATGCTGCGAAAGAATTGTCCAAACCAGATAAAGTGGACACCAGAAGCTGAAAAAGCGTTTTCAGTATTAAAAGAAAAATTGTGTACAGGAACGGTACTGAAAGGAGTAGACTTCAAGAAACCCTTTCTGGTTCAAACCGATGCATCGGATGTAGGGCTAGGAGCAGTCCTATCCC
The DNA here is from genome assembly GCA_033557465.1 of Ichthyophis bannanicus. NCBI lineage: Eukaryota > Metazoa > Chordata > Amphibia > Gymnophiona > Ichthyophiidae > Ichthyophis > Ichthyophis bannanicus. Next base: position 1,765,147,076 of record CM066031.1, read on the forward strand.
AGTGCCATGATGGAGAGGAGCATCCTGTGATGTACCTGAGCAGGAAGTTGTCACTGGCTGAACAAAAGTATTCCACGATAGAAAAAGAGTGTTTGGCTATCAAGTGGTCAGTGGAGGCGTTAAGGTTTTACCTTACAGGGAGAAAGTTCCAGTTGGTCACGGACCATGCCCCACTTAAGTGGTTGCAGCAAATGAAGAACCACAATGCCAGGTTGACACGCTGGTACATGGCCTTACAGGCGTTTGATTTTCAGGTTGAACATCGTGCCGGGAAGTTACACAAGAATGCGGATGCACTTTCCCGTATTACGGACTGTAGAGAAGAAGTTTCACCAGTAAAACCAGTCCGTAATAACTTAAGCAGGGGGGTATGTGATAAGGAAGCTTATCATAGCTCAGGTAGGAGCTATAGAAAAGATGATGTGACTCTGAACAAGCAACCTGTCAGTTCTGGTAGAAGCAAGAAAACAGAGTTTTCACATAAAAGACTACCAGTCCCAGAATGCACCAGGTTTCCAGCAGCCATGAGAGGGGCTGAAGTGAGAGAATGTGTGTGCAATCAAGAGAGCTATGAGGTAATCCCTAAGCACTCATCTCAAAGGGCAGGGCCTGATTCAACACAGCTGCGCTGTGTTAGGGAGCAGCACACATTAGAACAGGATAAGAATAGAGCTTATTCTTCAGATAAGAGATACAGAGGGGAGAGTTTCAGCAACAGTTTCAAGAACAGCTTCAGGAAGAGATACAGAGGGGAGAGCTTCAGCAACGGCTACAAGCACCAGTATCACCTGGAGAAACAGAAGCCAAGCCAAGCAGATAGAGAGAGAAGGAAACTCTCTGGAAGGAAGAGAAGAAAGGCCATTGGAAGGTCTGGGAGATTCCAAGGCAGTACTCATACTGGGAGGTATTCCAAAGGCCAGCAGAGTCCATTGGACTGGATTCAGCCAGAGGAATGGAGTGGCAGAGATAGGAATCACCAGTGGCTACCTGGAAGAGAGAAGACTGCATGTGGAAGGGACTTTCAGACCAAGGCCAGAAGGTATGTGAGAGAAGATCCAGTGTCCAGGGATCAAGATTGGAAGGCTGGACATCAGAATTGGATTACATATTGGCCAGGCTATACAGAGAGGAATAATGATAGCAGGAGAGGCTCAGGTATGAACACTGATCCAGACCCTATCTATAATAGAGAATGGCAGCAAGGGAATAAGCATTCTCATGATAGTGCCTTAATGAAAGACTCATCTGTGCCAATGTATGATATTGACCCTATGATTGTTGATGCAGGGGGAAATACAGCAGATGAAACTATTTACATGGACTGTTCTTTATCTAAATGCTATTGCTAGTTTTCTATGAGCAAACACATCAGCCATCACAAAGAAACCTAACTTTGTTCTTTATTTCCACTGCAAACAGCTCTTAAAGCAGGATTTGGGCTCACACAGTAGCAGCCAGCCAGCTAAAGGCTTTCAGCTGGTTCATTGGTAGTAATTAGGGCTGCACCTGATTGTGTGGGTGAGCAAGGGAGAATCACTGCTGAGATCTGCGTGGAAAATAAGCAGAAGTTAACCTAACCAGCAAAGTTTATTCTTTTCTTTGTGCCTTTGTATTTGGTAATTATTTGCTAAGAAAACATTAGCTAATTGCCTGACAAGCTGAAGGTTGTTTTCTGGTTTACTTTGTGACTTTTTGTTATCCATTTTAAACACTGCAAGCAAGTAACCTCATTTATAGTGCTATCAAGCATACATGTGCTGGGTGAATTAAACCCCATCAATAAAAGAAGTATTTTATTGATCTTACCACTTGGTTTCACAACTCAAATTATTGTCATCAGCTGTGTTTGGGAGTGAATGAACTACAATACCCACAATACCTTGCAAGAATCATATGAATATATGCATCGTCAAGATTGTGTAAGTTCTCACCCTAGGCAGCCGTCTGACAATGGTCCCCTCTACTGCCACCATTGCAGGGAGGTAGAATGTGGATCTGTTGGTGGGAGACCCTGTTTACCACCCTCAGCCCTGAAGGAGGGTGGTGGTACATAATCCTCCTAGGAGTCCATAGGGGCTACACCTGACTGAGATATACAGATATATCCAAGGTGTGTCTGCAGAAACTACCTATCTCACACATTAGCATTGCTGGTGACCTGCAGCATGGCCTATCTCTGCTGTGGACCTGGTGCTGGGTGACCCACCTCACCCTCAGGGTGAGTGCAGTACCTGCACAGTGTGACGGTGTGTAGCTACTCTGTGCCAGTACCACACACGGTCAGTTCCCCCTACCAGGCCGAGGTGCTGTGGGGGTGCATACCCCATCTTGTGATCATCTGTAGATTGCTGATTTGCATGTGCAGTGCATCATGGGTATGGGTGGGCTAACCCTATCCTGGTGACCACAGCAGACTGTTTGTGTGGTGACTTGCAGTCCTTCTGCAGCCAGCCAGGGGCTTGCTAGCAGCTGTAGCCCACTGGTTACTTCACTACCAGTGGAGCCAGAGGTCATGGGTTCAAACCCACAGTGGGGTTATTTGATAGGGCTGTCCAAAGCATTATCTATTTTTAATGTACATTAGTGCTGCCAGCAAAAACACCCTCAGCGTACTGTACCCATAAGGTGCCTCAGAGGGCGCTTTATAGGGCGCCCTAAAGGGCACCTTATGGTTACCATCCATATAAGGTGCACTATACAGTATCCTATGGAGCGACTGATAGGGTGCCCTATAGGGGACAATATAGGGTGCCGTGGTGGATAGTGCACTTTATAATGTGCCCTATGGAGTGCCTTATAGGGTGCCTTATGCGGCACCTTAGGTTACGGCACATGAGGGTGTGTTTGCTGGCAGCAATTAATAAAATACAAATAAAGTGCCACAGGAAACAATACTTACATGTCAAAGCTGATGCTTCAGCCAGCCTTACATATTAGGCACACTGGGGATTGAACTCATGACCCTTGTATCATCAGTCAGTGCCGTAACCATTGTGCTACACTGCTGTTCCTCCTTGCATGATTTTCATGCATTTAAATGCACAGTGCTGCCATCAAAAACAGTGCTATGACCTTGCTGTGCCTCATAGGGCACCCTATATGGCGCCCTATAGGCCACCCTTTAAGCAACATTGTAGGGTGCCGTGGCGGACAGTGCACTTTAAAATGTGCCCTCTGGGGTACCTTATGGGGTGCCTTATGCAGCACCTTATGTTACAGAGCTTTGAGAGTGCGTTTGCTAGCAGCAGTAATTAAAATAAAATTATAAAACCTCATAATGCAATATTACACATAAATGGTAGTGCCTCAGCCAACCTTATTCATTGGGCACAGTGGGGGATTGAACCCATGACCCCTGCACCATCTGTCAGTGTCTTTACCATTGTACTGCAGCCCTGTTCTTCTGTTTGCACATCAGCGCGCCTGCTTATGCTTCCTGCACACGTTACACGTGTGCTAATGTGCGCGGCGCATAAGAGCGCGCAGCGCGTGCTAATCCCGTTTTGCTATTTTTGACCGGACCTCCCACTCCTTTTATGGCATCCTGCAGACTAACGTGGCGCGCACGTTAAGAAGGTTTAGTAAACATGCCCCTTGGTGTCATTCTTTTTCAAAGAAGGTGATCTTGCTGCATGCAACAACATAAAAGGTTTAATGGCAGCTCTCAATATCAATTACAATGCAGATCATTGGAGGCTCTTCATTGATTCATCCAAAGTAAGTCTTAAAGCTGTATTGCTGCATAATGGCAACTTGCTACCATCAATTCCTATTGGCCATGCAGCTTTTATGAAAGAGACTTATGACAATATGAAACAACTTTTGAAATGTATAAACTATGATCAACATCTATGGTTAATCTGTAGTGACTTCAATGTGGTCGCCCTCTTGCTTGGTCTTCAGGGTGGATACACCAAGTACTGCTGCTTCCTGTGTGAATGGGATAGTTGTGCTAGAGATTGTCATTTCATCAAAAGGGACTGGCCACTCCGACAGTCACTGGATCCTGGCAGCAAAAATGTTCTGTTTCCAGCACTTGTAGACAGCAACAAGATTTTGATGCCTTCCTTGCACATCAAGTTGGGACTAATGAAAAACTTTGTCAAGGCGATGGATAAAACTAAACCTGCTTTCAGGTATCTTAGTGGTAAATTTCCTAGACTGAGTGATGCCAAAGTTAAGGAAGGAATTTTTGTTGGCCCTCAGATCCGTGCACTCCTTCAAGATGACAAATTTGTTCGTTTATTGCATGGAAAGGAAAAGGCTGCATGGATAGCATTTGAATCAGTGACACAAAATTTTCTTGGAAACAACAAAGCAAATAATTACCAAAAGATTATTCAAGATCTTCTCAAGGCATACAAAAACCTTGGTTGCAACATGTCCTTAAAGATTCATTTTCTACACTCTCATCTAGATTTTTTCCCACAAAATTGCGGAGCACTAAGTGATGAACATGGAGAACGATTTCACCAAGACATTGCAGCCATGGAAAAGAGGTATCAGGGTAAATGGAGTCCATCAATGCTTGCAGACTACTGCTGGACAGTGACAAGGGATATTCCATTGCTTCAGTAGAAGAAACAGATCAGGAAGAGTTGTGAAGCCACTGAATGTGAACAAAAATTGCTAGAATGTACTTACAAATGTTCTTAAAGAAAGTTAAATTGCAGACATAATTATTCCTCTGTTTCTTCTAAGTGTGTTTATGAACTTTATTTTATAAAAACATGCTTGTTATTGTGCAAAGTTTCATTTGTAATAAGATTTTGATTTACATCTAAGGATTTAGGCTCGATTTTCACCATACATAGTGATAAAATGTGCATTCTTCAACATATCATAGAAACAGGAGCTAATTGACCAATTTCACTATCATATTTGAATTCAGCGTATCAAATTCATTAAGAAATAGCACATTTTATTTATTTTTATTTTTTTATTTAGTATACATTTGTATACCGCTACTTCCAGCGATCAGCAGCGGTTTTTGATTACAGATTGGAAATTGTCAAATCATGACAGGAAATTTTTGAGGTATAAACACATTGATTAGACAGGAAAGCACAGCACACAGAGAACTATTTTACAGGGAACATGGGCTATGGAGGGTTAAGTGGCTTGCCCAAGACCACAAGGAGCACCTGTGGGACTAGAAACCCCAGTCCTTCCGGCCCAAGGTTGCTGTCCTCTAGTGGGATTTGAACCCCTGACCTTCCAGCCTGAAGTACCTTGACCCAACCACTAGGCTACTCCTCCACTCCATTTAATTTCTGAATCAAACAATTTTTGAACATTTGTAGAACAGTGAGAAGACTGTGTTCATGAGGAACTAGCTAAACTAAAAGTAGACAAAGCGATGGGACTAGATGGGATAGATCTGAGAATATTGAAGGAACTTGGGGACATTATAGCGACTCCACTGATTGACCTTTTCAGTGCTTCTTTAGAGTCAGGAGTGGTCCTAGAGAACTGGAAAAAGGCACATGTGGTCCCTTTACACAAAAGCAGAAGTGAGGATGAGGTTGAAAACTACAGGTTGTTTAGTCTAACTTCTGTGGTGAGTAAATTACTGGAAACACTGCTAAAACAGAGAATAGTGAGGTTTATGGAGTCCAGTGGATTGCAGGATCTGAGGCAGTATGGGTTTACCAGATACAGGTCTTGCCAGACAGATCTGATTGATTTATTTGACTGGGTGACCAGGGAGACTGACCGAGGGAGAGCCCTAGATGTGGTGTACTTAGATTTCAGTAAAGCCTTTGACACCGTTCCACATAGGCGATTTATAAACATATTGAGCACCCTTGTGATGGATCCTAAATTGACTGGGTTAGAAATTGGTTGAGTGGGAGGCAACAAAGGGTACAAGTAAATGGAGCTCACTCTGAGGAGAAGGATGCTACCAGTGGTATGCAGCAGGCATCTGTCCTTGGTCTGATTATTTTTAACATTTTTGTTAGTGACATTGCAGAAGAGCTGTCAGGTAAGGTTTGTCTCTTTGCTGATGATACCAAAATTATAAGAGAGTAGACTCCCAGGAAGGAGTACATAACATCAGAAGAGATCTAGCTAAGCTTGAAGAATGGTCTAGAATTTGGCAGCTGAGATTTAATGTTAAAAAAAGCAGGGTCGTGCATTTGGGCTACAAAAATCCAAAGGGACAGTACAGTATAGGGGGTGAAGTACTTCTGTCCACGAAAGAAGACTGGGACCTGGGCGTGATTGTTTCTGGTGATCTTAAAGTAGCTAAACACATAGAAAATGTGATGAAGAGGGCCAGAAGGATGTTAGGGTGCATAGGGAGAGAAATGACCAGCAGAAAAAAGGAGATTATAAGTCTCTGGTGTGACCTCATTTGAAGTTTTGTGTGCAATTCTGGAGACCACACCTTCAAAAAAACATAAACAGGATGGAATCTGTGGAGTGTGTGGCTACTAAAATGGGTAGTGGTCTTCATTATAAAGTATATGGGGACATACCTGAAGATCTTAACATGTATATGCTAGAGGAAAGGCAAGATAGAGGAGATATGATAAAGAAGTTTAAATACCTCTGTGGGATAAATTCACAAGAGGAGTACCTCTTCCAATTGAAAGCAATCTCTGTTATGAGGGGACATAGGATGAGAGTGAAAGGGGATAGACTCAGGAGTAATGTGCAGTAATATTTCTTTATGAAAGAATGATAGATGCGTAGAATAGTCTCCCAGTATAGGTAGTACAGACGAGGACAGTGTCTGAATTCAAGGAAGCATGGGACAAACACAGAAGGTCTGTAAAGGAAAAGGGATACTATTGTAGTTGATATGGAAGGGCAGAGTAAACTTACTTACTTACTTACTTACTTATTTATTTATTTATTTACTTACTTACTTCTCTTATATACCGCGCTATTAAAATCAGTGCGGTTTAGAATTGAACAAAAAACATACTGCAATGTCACACGACAATTGAGTTTTTACATTGAACATGGACGAGATAACCTGGAGGTAACAGGGGTAACTAATTACAGAGTAATTGGAGTATGGTGAGAAATTATACATATAGTATGGTGAGAAATTATACATATAGTATAGCTTGGTTTCAACATATTTAGGCTATAAATACATAAATAGGCTATATGTTTTTTTTCTGCCATCGTGTTTCTGTGTAGTAGTAGTAGTAACCTTCAAAAAGATCTAAACAAGATAGAGTTGGTCCAAAGGGCAGCTACTAAGATGGTCATTGGTCTTTGTTACAAAGCATATGGAAAAAGATTTAAAGATCTCAATATGTGCAGGAGAGAAGAGTTATGAAAGAGGCATTTAAATGCAGGAGGTAGGCCTCTTTCAATTGAAAGAAAACTCTGGAACACAAAGGCATAGGATGAAGATGCCAGGGTATAGACACAGCAATAAACTATGGAAATATTTCTTTTCAGAAAGGGTAGTGGATGTATAGTGATCAAGGCAGAGACTATGGGGTATGTGTACTAAACTGCGTTAGGGGTATGTTTACTAAACTGCGTTAGTGTGATTTGCGTTAGGAGCCGTGTTAGTGGAAGAAATGCCAAAAAAGGACATGGGCGGTACATCGTTACCGATAACGCGCGTTATAAGGTGCCACGCAGCAACGATCGTTACAGGGCGCGTTACTGCGCGTTAAGCTTAAGAAGGCGCGCAGACACTCAAATACAAAAACAGAGCTGTAGCACAATGGTTACTACACAGACTGATAGTACAAGGGTCATGGGTTTGATTCCCCAGTGTGCCTAATGAATAAGGCTGGCTAAGGTGTCATATGTAACCCTTTGAAGGCCTACTATAATATTTTAATCCACATTCTGCAGCCGGGTTAATGTTTGCATATGTCAGGAAAATTGTACCCGTCTTATTCAATATGTTCCAATAGTGACGTTCCCTCTGCCATGGTCATGTATTATATACCATTTGATAGGAATATTTAGGCAGAAGTTTGGATCCTGAAAGTTTTGGGCTTGGCCTGGAAAGGGTTAAGTATTGGGCTGTGAGGAAGTTTAGTTGTACTTTAATAGTGCTGCCAGCAAACACACCCTCACAGTGGCGTAACCTAAGGTGCCACATAAGGCACCCTAGAAGGCACTCCATAGGGCACATTATAAAGTGCGCTGTCTGCCAAGGTACCCTATAATGTCCCCTATAGGACACCATATAAGGCACCTTATAAGGCGCTTTATAGGGCACCCTATAAGGCGCCCTATAGGGCGCCTTATGAGCCACCCTAAGGTGACAGTACCCTGAGGGTGTTTCTGCTGGCAGCACTAATATACAATAAAAATAGACAATACCTAAGACAGCCCTATTGATGAACCCCACTGTGGGTTTTGAACCCATGGCCTCTGGCTCCACGAGCAGTGAAGTAACCAGTGGGCTAGAGCTGCTAACAAACACCTGGCTGGCTACAGGAGGACTGCATGGCACCACACCCACATTCTGCTGTGGTTACCAGGATAGGGTCAACCCATCCGTACCCAGGATGCACAGCACATGTAAATCAGCAGTCTACAGATGATCACAAGATGGGGTATGCACCCCACAGCACCTCTGCCTGGTAGGGGGTGCCGACGGTGTGTGTTAGTGGCACAGAGTAGCTACAGACCGTCACAGTGTGCGGTTCCTGTGCTCACCCTGAGGGAGAGGTATGGTGCCCAGCACCTGGCTTTGCTGAGATAGGCTATGCTGCAGGTCCCCATCAGTGCCAATGTGTGATAGGTAGTCCTTGCAAACACCCCTAGGATATGCCTATGTTCATCTGTATGTCACATCTAGCCCTTGTGGACTATGATGCACCCAGAAAAGTGCATACCCTGTGTGGGTGCCATGGTCACATGATGTAAGTGAATAGGGGTGTTGGGACCCACAGGGAGATTACATACCACCACCCAACACACCCTCTGGGGCTCAGGGTGGGGGACAGGATATCCTGCCAACAGCTCCACTTTCTACCCCCCTGCAATGGTGGCAGTAGAGAGGATCAAACACCCTACAGGGCAGGCAATGCAGAGCTGTACACATCCATAAAGCAATAGCAGACAGAAGGCCTGGAAATGCACAACTGCCTGCCCCACCCCCGCCCGGCCTGCCCCCCCACCCCCCTGACATTCTCCAGCAGCTGCACCCTGCAAGGTGTTCCAGCAACACACATACTAGCTGCAAACAGTCTGCTAGCTAGTCCATAATGCATGGTCCTGGAGAAGATGCATGTACCCAAAACTGGGAAGTCAACATACACACCAAGCAGATAACTCAGTGATCGGGCCCCAAAAAAGAACCCATAAACATCACTTGAGAGAAATACTATACAGCACTATGGGGGAACCTAGCCATGCCGTGGTCACTGCTCAGTCAGGGTGAGAGTGACCTCCCAGCAGGACATGCTGTGGCCACTCTGTCCATGCAGGTGGTACCGGGCACTACAATGTCCGAGCCATTGCCCTATGCCCTGTGCAGATGGGCCAGGCCAGGCCACCCTATCCAGGCTATTCCCACAGTACCTTGCTCCTCATTATGCACATTGGCAGGCCAATACTGGCAACAGTTCTAGCAGTGTGGGCTGTGGAGGGTGTTGGCAGCCACCACACACTGGATAGACAGACACACACCTATGCCAGCATTGTGCAGCTATAGAGGTGTTCTGCAGCCCAGGCCACCACACCAGTCCTGGGCACAGTGCAGGCATGGCTATGGTACGCAATACTGTAGGAGTCACTCCCCAGGTTGGTAAACACTGTCAGACACAAGACCTGTAGCATACTCCACAGACATCAGAAAGGTTGCTATGATGCAGCTCACTCAGAAAATTGTACTTAACCTAGGAATTGCTATCTGCCAGTAATCATAGCAACCTTTTGATAGATGTGTACCATATTCCCAGGTTTAGGGTGGCATTACTAAGGTATGCGAGTGCTAGTATTGGGAGATGCACGCAGAGCCCAAAGTCCTGCCTTTCCAGGAGGCTTTGGATAATGGGGCCTGTGGGTGCGGGTGTGTCTGCCCCTGTTTGCTGCTGCTTTACGGCAGAGGTTCCCAACTCCAGTCCTGCGGTGCCAAACACTGTTCGGGTTTTCATGCTGTCCCTCATGAATATGCATGAGATACATCTGCATACCATGGGGGTGGCGCATAGAAATGCAGCACAGGCATCTTTATCAGAGGCAGCATGGAACCGGAATGGTGTTTGGCCCTCCAGGACTGCATTTGGGAGGCTCTGCTCTAGGTAATGTGCATGTTTATGGTGTCTGTGCTCTGTAGGGTAAAATGTAGGTGTTTTGGGCATGTTTACGTCATCTGCAAGAAAGGTTCTGTCTGTATTAGCACGTTATAGTAGTGGGTAAAATATGAGGACTGGGTTGGTGGAAACCACAGCTGGGACTTGAACCTGTGACCTTCTGAATACACTGGTTTTGTGCACTGCACCACCATGGTCTCACAGAGATGGTGCATTCCCTGGTGATACCATGACTGTTGGTCAGACAGGGCCTGTCTGTTGCAGTGCATGGCACCCACCTACACAGGGCTAGGCCACAGTCTGTTCTGGGCAGCTGCCACTGCCCCCTCCACCACCAGTATCCCTCAGCCACCATGCTGACATGCCCTTCTGCTGGTGGAGCTGGTGGTGCGCAGTCTCAGGCCATCCAGTGTGCAGGTAGGTGGCTGCCTATGGTGCAGGTTCTGGGGTAGGGGTGCCTGCATAGACATCTACGCTCCCCCCCAGCCCTGCCTGCCAATGTTCCGTGCCCTTGGGGGTAGCTGTTGGGTACTATCCCCTGTGACACTTTGGGAAACACACTCGTGCCCATGTTGGGCCTTCAGCAGTTGCTGTCTGGCTGCTCCGCTGTTTCAGCATTCGTATGGGCCACCTAGGCATCACCCTAGTCCGCACTGTGTCCCAGCTCCACCACAGCATGTGCCGCCTGCGGCCCTCTGTATCCCCTTCTCCGGCATCTGTCCAGTTGCCATTCCGACATGCCCGCCCTGATGTTGCGGGACATGTGCACGCCATAGGAACCCTGTCCGATGGTGGGGGAAACCCTGAGCAGCGCTATTTCACTGTGGGCTCATTCACCTTGTATGGGGACAGAGTATAGACCCTTCCACGATTTATATCTGTTCTATGGAGCTTACTCGGGGGGGAGGGGTTGATGTTTCTCATTGATACCACTATTGGCCAGCTTGGTTATTGTTTTTTTCCAGTTTGTTGGGGTCATTTTCAGTGTTTCTGTGCCCTTTTGTTCTGTGCACATGTATCACACTTATCACTGTATTTGGTTTCCCTGCCTGGGCTGTACATTGCTGACACTGAAATGGTTTCTCTCCCCTGTAATGTGCATTTAACGGCAGGTTTTCATTCGCGTTGGAATTCAGCTCTGAAAATCAGCGCGTTAGTGTGAGGGGAGCCTCTCCCCGCCCACTCTCTGCCCACTGACCCCTTCTCTCCGCCCTCTCTCCACCTTCTGCGGTGTTTTACCGCGCCACGGGGCATTACAATCGTTAGTGCATCATAACACGCGTTATGTAACGTTAATGATCGTTAGCGCATCATTATGATGCGCTAAAGATCGTTAACATTACATAACGCGCATTATGTACGATTACCGCAGTTTAGTAAACATACCCCTATATGTAATTTCAAGAAAGCATGGGACAAGCACAAAGGATCAGAGGTGTCCCAAGGGTGATGAGGGGCCATGTATGGAAAACTCATTGTGGGGCCTCATTTGCATATCCACTGGGTCTCATTTGCGTAAATTTAATTTATTTTATTTTAAAATGTATATGCTGTCCATCTAAAGTTGTAGGTGGCTTTCAAAGGAGTCCTTCATAAGCCTCTCTTTTTTGTCACCTCAATGACTTAGGGGCATGTTTACTAAATATTAATGTGCGTTAAGTGCCACCATGTCCATAGAAATAAGTGGTTGCTGCTGCACCTAGCACATGTTAGCATTTGTGAATGTGTATTATCCTTTAGTAAACATGCCTCTTAACGAGTGTCTGAATACCATTTGCATGGACAATGAGGATAAAGAAAGGCTGCCATATTTCTATATTACTATCCAGTGCCAACTGCCAGGTACATTAGGAAGTACCACAAAGCTCTGTTCATTTAGAACCCATAGCAAACCCACCATATCATAACAGCACTACCAGGACTCACAAAGCACCAAACCCTACCTATCTAAAGGCAACACTGCAAATATTAAACCTTTTGGGAAAAGAAAACAAGTGGGACTGCTACACAGAAACTACATGAGCAAAATAACACAGCTAGGTCACATTTGCAAAACAGAGATAGACTGTCACAAATGTAGAACAAAGGATCACAGTTTATAAATATGAAGATGATAATTGAACTGAAGAACCCCAAACTTGGAATGTACCACAACAGTGGAGAAATAAAACTGGACATGTATTCCCTCTTGTACCAAGTAAAACACAAAGACATCAGCGATGCACATTTCCTAGAACTGACATATTTCATTTAATAAATTCAAAATAAAAAATAATTTTCTACCTTTTGTTGTTTTGGGCATTTTATTTTTCAGTCACAATTTCCTCAGTCTCTCTCTTCAGCTTTTGTTATGTCTTCTGCTAACTTTCCATTGCCTGCTGTTCATTTGTCCTATTTTTTTTCCATTTTCTCTCTACATCTGCCTCTGACATATTAATCTTTTCTTTTTTGCTCTTTCCTCCATGTCTTTCTTTACTCTTTCTTCATTCACTCAACTTTCACCCTTCCATTCTCAATCCCCTTTTGACTTTTCACCTATCAACTTTTCATCAACTCTTCTAGTCTCCAACCCAGCCCGTCCTCCCAGCTCCCCCATTTCCCATATCACTCCTTCGCTAGCCTCTTATTCCCTTCTGTCTTTCACCCACATATCCATGCTCTGTAATCACCATCCCCCTCTCGCTCATCTCCTTGTCAATTTCACATGGCCTCTCTCACATAGTTCCCATGACCACTATCTCCCCCTCTCTTTCTCACCACCCTAGTTCAGCATCTCCCAATCCCCACACCTTTCCCCTTTACCCCAAAATCCAGCATTTCCCTCTTTCTCTTCCACCTCCCCAGTCCCCCCTCCATAGGCTAGCAGCTTTCTATCCTCTTCCACATCTCCATCCCCTACCTCCAATGCTTCAGCATCTCTCCTATCTCCTGTCCCAGCCCAGCATCTTCTATCCCACCCTCTGTTCCCCCATCCCCACTCCACTATATCCCTTCTCTCTCATAACCCATAATCTCCCTCTTTCTCTTTCTTTCTTCCCCTCCAATGCAAAAAATGCCATGTGGTGCTATCCTTGGCATCTTTCTTTCTCTGAGTCAGCAGCAGAAAGATTGACTTGGCACTAACCCCAGCTTCATCTTTCTTTCTCTGAGTCAGCATGTAGCGGCCAGTGCTGCCTGTAGCATTCACTTCTGGTGCAAAGTTCAAATGCCCTGCGCACTGGAAGTGAATACTATGGGCAGCACTGGCTGCTGTTGCTGACTTAGAGAAAGAAAGATGAAGCTGGAGATGGTGTCACACAAATCCACAATCTTTCTGCTGCTGGAGCTGTATACATAGTGAGTTACACCAGCCCTGGGCCTGACATCTGAGTCCCCACTTACTCTCCCAGTACTCAACTAATCTTAAAATCTGTCTTCTTTTCTCCACCCAATTTAAAAGTCTTCACCTACAGTATTTATTTATTTAGCAGAGCTTATATACCGCTTTTCACCGGGTCAAAGTGGTTTACATTGAACAGAAAGACTCAGATTACATATAACAGTCCACTATGTACAAGTAACATTGTAACTATAAACAAGTAACAGGTAGCTCTGTGTTATCAATATTTTTGGTGGGTATATTACAGAGGGTCTCAATATGTTCCTGGTTCATAGTCGTGGTTGAAGTGTTTGGAGAACAAGAAGGCTTTAAGCTGTTTGCAGGAGTGGAAGTTGGAGATATTTCTTATAGGGTTTGGGAGTGTGTTCCAGAGAGAGGGTGCATATAGTTTGAAGGCTCTGTGGCAGGTTTGCTGTGAGTGCTTTGTTCTGGAGTGTGTTATAGTGAGTTTGTGGTTTGTGGAGAGACTTCAGGGCCTGTTGGAGTTGAGAGGTTGAAGAAGGGTTTGCAAATGAGTAGCAGGGACACAGTGGGCCTTGTGAGTTAGTAGTAGGGGTTTGAATGTGATTCTACTAGGGAGTAGTAGCCAGTGTAGTTCTTTGAGAATGGGGGTGATTCTGTCAAACTTGGATGCTCCTTGTATTTTACATGTGACAGTTTGTAGGGCAGTCTGTAATGGGAGGAGGGTGGGTTGTGGAACACCATGATAGATTGTGTTACAGTAGTCGGCATGGAGAAGAATTAGGGCTTAGAGGGCTGAGCAGAAATCAGATGAATCAAGGATGGGCAGGAGGAGTTGTAGAGTCTTGGATTTGTAGAATATTGCTTTGGCTGTAGCTGCTATTTGTGTCTTCAAGGAGAGGTGTTGGTCAATGATGATGCCTAGGTATTTAAACTCTTGACATACATTTATTTGGATGTTGTTCATTGATATAGTGTGTGTGGGGGGGGGGTGAATATGTTGACTCTCGTGATGAATAAGGCTTCCATTTTTTTGTATTGTGAGGTTGTTGGCTGTCAACCAATGGAAGACATCAGTGAAGCATTCTTGCCATGTGGAAGCTTTGGGTTGGGTCTTGTATGCTTTGATTAGATTTTTGATGAGAGTGGTCATCGGGGTTCCACTCTGTGTAGGGGGCGTAATCCATGCTGTTGTGGGTCCAGGAGGGAGTTGTTGTCAATATGATCTTGTAGTTGCAGTTGGATGGTCTCCTCAATGACTTTTGCTAGGAAAGGGAGGCTGGTGATGGGTCTATAGGAGGCAGGGTCTGATGGGTTGAGGTTGGGTTTCTTTAGGGTGGGCCAGATGGAGGAGAGTTTGAGGGGTTCAGGCATTTGTCCTCATTGCAATACTGCCTGGGTTATTCTGGTGTGTAGATGGCTGAGTTCCATTTTGCTGCTTTGATCCAGTTGGCAGGGCAGGGATCAAGGGGGAAGATGGTAGTGTTGATTGTAGTTAAGATGGATTTGATGTGATCTCTGGTGATGGGGTGGAAGGTGGTCCAGCAGGTGAGCAAAGTTGTCTCCGGTGATAGTTTTGGGGTGATCCATCAGGCGGGGTGGGGTTGGGGAGGGGATGGAGCCTCTTGTAGTGCACTGCCAGCTGTTGGTGGTTGAGAACAGGGGCTGAGTGGTGGGCGGTGGATGGGTTTGTGAACCGTTTGAAAAGGTCAAAAAGTTCTCTGGGGTGGATGATCGATACATTGATGAGATTGGTATGAATTGCTGCTTAGTTTTGTCTGTGACTGTATGGTAGTTCCAAAGCAGGATCAGGTAGTTGTTGTAGTCTTCCTCATGGGTTGTTTTCCGCCATCTTCCCTCAAGCTTTTGAAGTTGAGTTTTCAGCTGACATAGGCTTTGGGTGTACCATGGAGTTTTTTTGTTATTCTGGGAGGGCTTGTTGTCTTCTCAGCTGCTGTTCTTATGATGTGATTCCACGAACATGCTTT
Organism: Ichthyophis bannanicus; assembly: GCA_033557465.1. NCBI lineage: Eukaryota > Metazoa > Chordata > Amphibia > Gymnophiona > Ichthyophiidae > Ichthyophis > Ichthyophis bannanicus. The sequence continues at coordinate 1,765,162,651 of CM066031.1, forward strand.
CCATGCCCCCAACAATTAAAGTGGTAGTGTTGCACCTAATGTGTATTTAGATTTCAGTAAAGCCTTTGACAACATTCCACACAGGTGACTTATAAACAAACTAAGCATCCTAAAGTTACTGCTTGGGTTAGAAACTGGTTGACTGGAAGGTGGCAAAGGGTACAGGTAAATGGAGCTCACTCTGAAAAGGAGGTTACCAGTGGTATGCCCATGGATCTGTCCTTGGTCCAATTCTTTTTAACATCTTTGTTAGTGATATTGCGGAAGGGCTGTCGGATAAGGTTTGCCTCTTTGCGGATGATACCAAAATCTGCAATAGAGTAAACATCCAGGAAGGTATAGATAACATGAGGATGGATCTAGCTAAGCTTGAAGAATGGTCTAGAATTTGTCAGCTGAGATTTAATGTTAAAAAATGCAAGGTCATGCATTTGGGCTGCAGCAATCCAAGGGGCGATATGGTATAGGGGGTGAAGTTCTTCTATCCACAAAAGAAGAGCAGGACCTAGATGTGATTGTGCCTGATGAACTTAGAGAGCTAAACAGGTAGAAAAGGTGACAGTGAAAGCTAGAAGGATGTTTAGGTGCATAGATAGAGGAATGGCCAGCAGAAGAAAGGAGGTGATAGTGCCTCTATATAAGTCTTTGGTGCGACCTCATTTGGAGTATTGTGTGCGATTCTGGAGACCGCACCTTCGAAAGGATATAAACAGGCTGGAGTCGGTGCAGAGGGTTGCTACTAAAGTGGTTAGTGGTCTTCATTATAAAGCATATGAGGACAGACTTAAGGAGCTTAATATGTATACTTTAGAGGGTGAAAGGGATAGACTTAGGAGTAATATGCAGAAATATTTCTTTACGGAAAGAGTGGTATAAGAACATAACATAAGAACTATAAATTAATGAACGGAGTGGAACGGGTAAATGTAGATCGATTGTTTACATTATCAGAATATAGAAAGACTAGGGGACATGCAATGAAGCTACAGGGTAAACTATTTAAGACTAATAAAAGAAAATATTTTTTCACTCAACGTGTAATCAAACTCTGGAATTTGTTACCGGAGGATGTAGTAAAGGCTGTTAGTGTAGCTGGGTTTAAAAAAGGTTTGGACAAGTTCCTGGAGGAAAGGTCCATAAACCATTATTAAGAAGGGACCCAGGATATCAATGCTTGACCCAGAACAAGCATTGTGGAACCTTTGTCTTTTGGGGAAACTGCTAGGTACGTATGACCTAGATTGGCCACTGTTGGAAACCGGATACTGGGCTTGATGGACCTTGGTCTGACCCAGTATGGCATATCTTATGATTTCTATCATATCTCCCCTCAGTCGTCTCTTTTCCAGGTTAAAGAGCCCTAACCTTTTTAGCCTTTCTTCATAGGAGTAGCCTTCCATCCCCTTTACCATTTTGGTGGCTCTTCTCTGAACCTTTTCTAATAACTCTATATTCTTTTTAAGATACGGTGACCAGAATTGCACACAGTATTCAAGGTGCGGTCACACCATGGAACGATATAGAGGCATTTTAATATCCTTTGTTTTATTTTCCATTCCTTTCCTTATGATACCTAGCATTCTATTTGCTCTCTTGGCCACCGCTGCACACTGGGCCGAGAGTTTTAACATGTTATCCACAATGACGCCTACATCTTTTTCCTGGGTGGTGGTTCCTAATGTGAAACCTTGCATCGTGTAACCATAGTGTGGGTTGTTCTTCCCTAGGTGCATAACCTTGCACTTGTCCACATTAAATTTCATCTGCCATTTTGATGCCCAGTCTTCTAATTTATCAAGATCCTCTTGCAATTTTCCACAATCCTCTTGGGTTTTAACAACTTTAAATAGTTTTGTGTCATCTGCAAATTTGATAACCTCACTCGTTATTCCCCTTGGTGGTAGATGCATGGAATAGTCTCCCAGTGGAGGTGGTAGAGATGAGGACAGTATCTGAATTCAAAAAAGCATGGGAAAAACACAGAGGATCTCTTAAGGAAAAAAGGGGACTGTTCGTGGTTGATATAGAAGGACAGACTAGAGAGGCCATGCGGTCTTTTTCTGCCATCATGTTTCTATGTTTCTATCCCATGCACAGACAGGCACACCATCATTGTACTACTCCCACATAGAGATGCCTAATATCTGAAGCTATAACTGTTGTCATCCATATTTCCATCTAAAGATGCCAGGCAGTATAGGAATGCTGGCCTGGTCTTGTGAGACTTGAGTACATGAGCTCTACGTGGGAGACAACGGAGGAGGTCACAAGCACTGTCTTCTAACATCAAGTCAAGTTATCCAGTTCCAGCAATGAGATTATTTGCCAGTTTTGGTTTTAAATTTGCATTGCAATGCAGTATAGTATTTGTTGACCCTCATATTACCCATTGGAATCAATGTCTTAGGATGAGATTGTCAGAAATCTAGGACTGGCTTAAAATCTCACTCCTGGAACTGGGTAACTTGGCAACTCTGATCTGGCCTGGCTCCTAAATCTATACAGAAGTTGTTGAGGCCTACAATAGAGATACAGCACATTTGGTAATTTGGCACCAGCTATGGGCTGAAGAGCTGCACAAATCAATTCCTGCCACCATGTGCACCTCTCAGCCAGCTGCTGCTTTTACATTCGCTGAGCAGTAATATGAGGCACAGCTTTCTCTGATCCCATATGTCTCCCCTTGATCCTGGTGATTCTTGTTCAGAGATGGGCTGCGGATAGAGCCAGCGCTTCACCTAATCAGCAACACGACCACCTCTGAGCATAAGACACTGAGATCGATGGAGGGTGAAAACTGTGGGGAAAGGCTGTGCCGCCTGCATATGGGATCAGAGAGGCCTGTGCGTCTCATGTTACTGCTCAGCAAAGGTGAATTAAAGTGTTGCCCACCTCCTCTATTTCTTGTGTTGCACTGCATACAGAGCCTGGCTTATTGGGGTTTCAATTTAATTTTGTCTACATATTTCTACTTCAAATTTGTTATAATTTATTCTGTACTTGGTGAGGGTCTAACTGTGCTCTGACTGTGTGACTGAGACCAAGTGTTCTGTTAACACAGAGTTTCTATGTAGGATCTGTAGTAATCTGGCTTGTTCAGTTTCCTGAATAGGTGTAAGCATGTCCCAAATCCCATTGTAATATTTATGGTGCTGCTCTGTCCTGGGCATGTTACTTATTGGGTTAATTTTAAAAGCTGGTGTCGTTATGGTATGGTAGATTTGCAGTGAACTTTGTAGGGTTTTGTGTTGGTTCATGATCTGCCTGGTAGTGGACAGACTGTTAATGAGATGACACCAGAATCCGATTTTTTTCTTGTATGTTCTCTGGTGAAATGTCCTAGCTTTGTTCTGTGCCTACTACCGGAGGAAGGGTTTTGTTGAATGTTCAAAAAGAAAAATAGAGAACTACAGTGCAGTTTCCAACACCAAAATAAAATTAATTATAATTTCTTTTCATGTGATAAACAGTGCTGTGGTTCTCTTTTTCTTTTTGTCTCTTGATGTGTGAGCTCCTTACATCTTCTTTGTCTTTTGCAGAATATATACTGTATTTACAGGTGTCAGTATTTTTATTATTTTAGAGTGCCAGGCTAAATAATTTAACAATTACAATGTTTGCAGTATTATAATTATATAGCCTGGGAATGTGTTGCTTTCCTTTTTGTATTTTGATAAAACCACTGAATGAGAACCTCCTCTCCCTCTTTGAGTATCTTGGGGGTGCCAGCTCATCCCTTGCCTGTCTGATATACTAGCTTCCTATCCATCTAGTGTTTTTTTTTTAATAACCATAATGAATATGCAAATATGTTGTCACACTCTTCCCCTCCCCCCTCTCATATTAAGCAGTCAAACTATGCCCATGGAGAGGAGCAATATTAGACATTTGGGGGCCCAAAGACAGAGGCAGATGCTGGATATGGATGGGGAGAAGATGCTCGCCATGGGGTGAAGGAGGTGGAGGACAGCAAACATGGGATGGGATAGAGGGGAGATGCTAGACATGTGGTGGGGCCATAGGGGGATGAAGGGCAGATACTGGGCAAGGGGAAGAGGTAGGGGAGATTCTGGACATTAGGCAATGGAGAGAGAGAGAGGAGAGATGCTAGACACCTGGGGAGGGGATAAAACAAGATGCTGGACTACAGGAGAGAAGGGGAAATACTGGATATGGAACAGGGAGAAGGGAAGAGAGTGGCAGATACTGAACAAGGGGCAGGGAGAAGGGATATGGAGAGAAGGGGGCGTTAGTGAGAGGATGGGGAAGGAGAGAGAGAGATGGGGAATGGCTGGGAGGGCTGGGGTGAGGGAGATGAAAGCTGCAGGTAAATGTAGTAGAAAAGGGGGAGACTGAGGACTGATTGGTGAGGGAGGGTGACATCGGAGTGGATAAAGAAGCAGAAAATAAATGGAAGAAAGTTAAAAGGTCAATGTCAGAGATGGATGTAGGACAGAAAGTAAAGACGGGAGGTGAGAGAAGAAATGACAAATGGACGGGACATTCTGGGAACAGCGTTAAGAGAAGACAGAGAGACGAAAGCAGAAACCAGAGACTGGAAGCGAGATGATGAGGAAATCTAGTCAGACAGCAAAGGGAGAAAAAATAATTTTATTTTCAGTTCAGTGATTGGAATATGTCAGTTTTTGGAATTTACATCTGCTAGTTTTTTATTATTTTGCATAGTAGGTGGGGAAATACATCACTGTTTCTATTTCTTTGGCGATTCATCTGCTTGGAAGTGATATTGTTGCTGTCAAGGGATTGATTGGGAGAAGGACTCCTCTTCCCTCCCCCACCCCCATTGCACAATCCTGGTACTAAGGGGTACTCTTCCACCCCCATTCCTCCCCAAACCCCTTGCCCAACATTGGATAAGTGTCCCATATTTGCCTGCAAAAATCTGGTAACCTTACAACATGATCATTCATTGGCATGATCCGTTATCTCCATATTAGCATGAATGTGACTAGGATTGTAAAAACCCCTGAGAACCATGTCAGCATTTGTTTTGAAAAATAACCTGTCTGCAAGAGTGAAATCTCCTGCATTGATGGCACATGGGATAATAGAACCATGCAGATAGAAACCTTTCTGCCTTAAGTAGTTTACTTTTACAATAAACGTGTCTTTCAGAAGTATATGTGCTTGTGCTGAAAGGAAGAACACATGTTGTTAGGTAATTCTATCTATTTTATTTATCTAGGCTTATATACTGCTTTTCTACAAGTCAAAGCAGGGTACATTTGGGTACTGTATATATATATTTCCCTTGTCCCTGAAGAACTCACAATCTATGTTTTTGCACTTGAGGCAATGGAGGGTTAAGTGGCTTGTCCAAGGAGAAACCCCAGTGCTTCTGGCCCAAGGTTGCGGTCCTCTAGTGGGATTCAAACTGCTGGCCCAAGGTAACTTGCCCCAACCTCTAGGCCACTCCTCCCTCCTACATTTTTAACACTTTTCAATACATGGCGAAAATGTGCTGGATTTAATCCATCTGACTGTCCTTCCATTTAAGTGCGAACATGGGCTTGAAACTTATTTTATTGAAAATTACCTTTCACTCCCTTGACTGTTACATTGAAAATCACATTGTCTGAGCTTTTATGGAAATAATAATCAGGATTTATATAGAATTTTCCATCTAAACAGAATCACAAACACACTTTAAGGTGTAATTTCAGAAACACATGCGGCCTTAACAGTCAGGGGAGCCGCTGCTTTATGCTTTGATTTCTTATAGGCATCTACTACTACTACTACTATTCAGCACTTGCAAAGCGCCATGCACGCAGCGCTGCACAGCTGACCTACAAGAGGTAGCTGACATACAGGACACAGTCCCTGCCCATCGGAGCTTACAATCTAGTTAGAACAAAACATAAGTTAGAACAGTATAGAGCAATAGTCAGTTCTGCGCAAGGTAGAGCATTGGTCAGTTCTGCGCAAGGTATGGCTTGGTCAGTAGTTTGGTCATAAATGATGACGGGGGTTAGGGTTAGATGAGGAAGGAGTCAGGATCTGAATGCAACAGTGAAGAGGTGGGTCTTCAATCTGGATTTGAAGAGGGCCAAGGAGGATGCCTGGCGCACAGATGCAGGTAGGCTGTTCCAGGCATAAGGTGCAGCAAGGTGAAAGGAGCGCAGTCGGGAGTTTGCAGTGCATGTGAAAGGCATTGATAGAAGTAATTTGTTAGCAGAGCGCAGATTTCAAGAGATAAGAGGTAGTGAGGGGCCATAGAGTGAATGCATTTATAGGTTAGCAGGAGAAGCTTGAATTGGATGCGGGATTGAACAGGGAGCCAGTGAAGTGACCTGAGAAGAGGAGTAACGTGGGCATGGCGAGGTTGGCAGAAGATTAGTCGAGCGGCGTGATTTTGTATAGATTGGAGGGGAAGGAGGTGGCTAGCGGGAAGACCAGCGAGAGGTAGGTTGCAGTAATCAAGGCGAGAGGAGATTAAGGAGTGGATAAGCATTTTGGTAGTGTGTTCAGAGAGGAAGGGGTGGATTTTGCTGATGTTGTAGAGAAAGAAGTGGCAGGTCTTAGCTACAAGCTGGATATGAGCAGAAAAGGAGAGAGAGGTGTCAAAGATAACCCCCAGATTGCGGGCCGAGGGAACCATCTGTAGCTATGGAAGTGGAGGGATTGCACAGTTTGATTTGGGGCACATAGACCAATGGGCTCTAAGGAGATCATTGTTGCTTGCATCAAACAAATCAACGTTTTGTTGATTTGGGGCATCAAGAACTTCTCTAGCCATTAATTGTACTGAGTTCAAAAGATGCCTCACCTTTCATTAGCAATTGCACTTAGTTTAGTTGAGTATAGTTGAACTTTCTAGACCACCTTTCACTATACCAACTCTTGCTTTTACATTGTATGATGAGTTGACAGAGGTCCATTCATGCCCTGAGATGAATGTCAGTGGTTATGGAAACCTGACAGTAGAGCTCAGTTCCACCTTAAATGTAAAAGGTTAAATGAGCTTTAAACCAATATGGCCTCTGACAGGGACTACACTTCCCAGGATTCCCTGTGGTTAGACATCAGATGATTTAGTTTTAATAATATATATACAATAAGGGAGTCATTCTGAAACACGAATAAGCTGCTTGAACATGCGGGATAGATGTTTTACTTGCGAAAACGTCTAGAACCATATTCCGAACCTTCGTGGCCCTGCACGTACACGGCACTTACACAGGGATCTCAGAACATGGGCAGGAGGAGGCAAAATAGGGGCATGGCTAGGCACAGAGATATATAAAGCATATTCCAGAGAGACCCATCTACATCTGCAGACGTCCACGTTATACCTGCAGAAACGTGGAATAAGGGTAGGACGTAGAAATATTTCTGCTCTATACCTCAATGCATCCCATATTTCTGAATGTATGTGAAACCTATGCTGTGCACTGGTGTGTCTGCAATCTGGAAAATCACAGCAGTCAGTGTTACAGAGCAGAAAGTAGAGAAGAGGGAGGATATAAGTCAAAGTAACATACAGAAACAACCCCAAAAATGCATGCGGAAGAGCACTGGTGCAATTCCGGCTATGCTGGCATTTGCTGTATGTGTCAAGGGGTGAAGCTAGGGCTCCCTTACAATGCCGCAGTCCTGGAAATGATACTGGTGATGGAGTCCTAGCACTCCATGTGAAAATGTAATCCCAGCTGTCTGCGCTATGTGCAGCACCCAGCCGGCTAGAATGTTGCGTTCGAAACAGTGGATTTCTACAATATGCTCAATGCAATGTGCACAGTCCCCTGACGTGGATGAGGTCTTATATAACCCCTATTGGAACACTACGATGGGGATATCTTACTGGTGGCTACATGACACTTAGCTTGTGCACGGGTCACTGTTGCGGTTCTTTACCTATTTGGGCTTATGATGTGCAATGCTCTTTCGGGGTTTGACCCTAGAGGCAGATATACTGAAAGGACTGTTTGGGTCTACTGCTGCTCTGTATCTGATTGAGGTCCACTAGTGTAGTTATCGTGTATGTAGGTAGCCAAATAGATATGTACTGAGCAGGCATGATGCTGGGTTAGAAGTACTGATTTCCTAGCCATCAGCTTAGACATTCGGTGCAGGGCTTTCCTTTGGCAGACGGCTGTTTCTGTGGAGCTGTGAGAGTGGGTGTGTGTGCATGGTTGGATGCCTCCACGGGGGGTTTAGATTGCTCATCCACATATCCAGGGGGAAAGATATGCTTGGGCAGGTACCTTAACCAAGGGCTGTCTGCAGCATCACCAGGTGCCAGTGCATACAGGCAAGGGTGAGCAGGACAGTACCGCAATCACTTCCCTCTCCAAACACCTCCCTGTCACTACCCAGGAGACCTCAGAGGGTGGACGTGCAATGGTGCAAAACACCATTCCCAGGTGCACCAGCATTGGTCTCTACAAATGTGCACAGTTATAGGGAGCGACGATGGTGGTTCTAGGCATGTCTGTGTGGTGCTTGTACTGGTGACTGCTGTACTTCCAATGGCCTTTTGGTAGTTCCCAATGAGGGGCCTGTTCTGCTGGGCTCATGTCCTTACTTAGTACTGTACAGTCATATTCCTGAACTGTTCACAATATGCATACCTGGGGGGGGGGGAGCGGCGTCTACTGCCATGTCTGTAGTGCTGCACTGCATCTTGTGCCTGTAGGTTCACTCTCTACCTGTTTACCTGCTGCATTACTGTGCACTGTGAGTGCTTTGTAGTGGTCTGGGCATTCCACAAACTGGTTTCTATTGTCTAACATGCATCCACCAGTGAGTCTCACCATCTTTCATTATCATTCAGCCTCAAAACAGCCCACAGCAGCTTCACAGCTGCACGTTTTGAAGGGGGGCATGGCCGTTCGAGGGTATATCGTGGAGACGGGCAGAGTTGCAGACGTACATCTTTTCGGAGCATGGGGACATACAAAGCCATTGGCAGCGTATTCCTGCCTTCGTACAACGTTACATGGTATGCGGGCCGCAGCTAGCATGACTATGTGGGCGATTCTGTGCATGCGGCTGCGTCTAGACCCACGTGTGCAGAATTAGGTTCTTTTTCTGCACGTTTCCATTTGGACCTGTCCTCTGCCTGGACGTGCACATTTTTGGAATTGGCCTCTAAGTAAGCTTAAGCCCACCAGGGAAGGGCATCAGAGAATACACAAACCTAACTGATAGGACAAGAACAGGAAAAATGTACATTACCAGAATTAAGTTACTCTCCAGTAGATATCACTCTTCATGGTGCGAATAGATTGGATGCTTCATAATATGCGGATTGGCTGTCAAAGTTTCAGCTAGCTAAAACATCTTTTTTGGTTTGCCATTCATAAAAAAAACATAATGAGGGATATAGAATAAATAATTTATTAATGCCAAAAGAAAAGGAAGCAGTTTTGCGACTGACTAGGCTGGATTTCTTGGGGGCAATGTTTCTAAATGGATTACTTTTGCACATACCAGTAATGAACCTCACTTCTAAGCCAGGCTATGTGGAGTATGACCTCAGTCTCTCAGATTTACCGCTAATGCTCATCGAAGTCCTTTCATCGTGACTGAGAGCTTACTTCTGGCATTCGTAAGATGTAACATGAATAAGCAACCTACCAAGGTGTGCCTGAAAATTCCTTTTAATCAGGCCTGTGGCCTGATTAAATGATGGGAATGATGGGAAATATTTCTTTAGCTTTCTGTCACATTTTCTTGCTCCCTGACTGCATTTCGTGGTCCCTGAGAATCTTCTCCTTCTCCACATGATTCACAGAATAATCACTTGGGACTGACACCTCTGTTATCAATGCTGTTCTCTGTGGTGTTCTCATTTACCACTGTCTGGTTTTCTTGCATCCAGCTTTTTATCAGTTAGAATGGGAATGTCCCAGGTGTTTATAATCTCTTCCTTCTCTGTAATTCTCTTAGGGTCGTGATCCCAGTGTTTTTCCAATACAGCAATGTTACAGTGCTTACAAAGTTTCTAGTAGAATAGATGTGCTACCTTATTGTGCCTTTCTGCATAGAAATTTCCAGCAATCAGAACTTCACAGCCAGCTACCAGGAAAGGAACTGTTTTCCAGCACTTTTTTTTACAGAATCTACATAGGTCTGTTTTAATGAATTATTTTGTCTATACTGTTTTCTATATGTTTATCTTGTTGAAGGGAAGTGAGAATAATCAATCTAAACTCTTCCAATTCAAGGCCCATTTCCAAGAAAAATGTATTTATTTATTTAAAAACATAAGAACATAAGATATGCCATACTGGGTCACACCAAGGTTCATCAAGCCCAGTATTCTGTTTCCAACAGTGGCCAATCTAGGTCATATGTACTGTCACCTGTGAAGGTCCCCAGAGGCCAGAAGCGTGGGTAATTCATCGGGGCATGTTCTTCAGTAGCTGTGGAGTGTTATAGAAAGGCGTTGCAGTGCCCCTTGGGAGTTGTGGTTCCACAAACTAGCAAAAGAATGTAGTTGCAGTCAAGTGGTAAGGCTTTAAGACAGGGCTTTTTATTCCCCTTCCCAGGGTTGGATTTCAAGCACAATGAAACAAAGGAACATAAAGACCATTCATCTGGTACCAAATTAAAGAAACACTGGAACAAAACTCTGCTTAACTTCAGCTTTGCAATGGACAAAAAGGAAAAGAAAACAGTCTCTTTCAAACCAAATAACTTTCTTCCTGTTTTCTTTAGAAACACTTTTTACAGCACTTCACACAAAGAAGTGATGGCATCCGACATGGTAAACGTACAGTCCATGCAATTTTCATAAGCAGGTTCCTCTTAGGAATCACACTGCATTTCTTCAACACCGGAGTAAGTTTCCTTTGGACTGAAACTTCCGTTATTGTTACAGAGTTCCTCCCTACAGCTCAGAGAGTTCCCTTCCTCCTCCCGACTAGAGTGGAATGGGTAATTACCACATTCTCTGTAGTTTCTTTTAGGAGAGCCACACAACTCTTGATAAGTACAGGGCAATTCGTTATACTCTATTCCTCTTCTATTAGGATCAATAAGCCTACCTTCCAGCACTCTCTCTTCAGAGTTTCTCAGCCGAGCAGAGCTTTGCCCGTATGGAAGCTTTTTACTATGTTTCTCTTTCAGCTTTCCTCTTGGCATAAAACTATCTTCAGGATAGAAGCTCTCTCCCCCTTGGTACCTGATGCTGGGCAGCTTGGCTTTCCTAAGCCTGGTTCCAGGACTACCTTCTCTGCTCCCTCCATAGCAAGGTTCCCTGGGATACTGTTCAGCTGTGCACTGCTTTCCAAAGCAGTTCCTCGTGGGTTCAACAGCTCTGTACTTCCCTGGTAGTCTCTCCCTGTTACCAACGGCTCCTGAATTCCCCGGTGGTCTCTCCCTGTTACCAACGGGTCTTGAATTCCCTGGTGGTCTCTCTTCACTACCCTCCGGTAAGTGATTTTTAACTGCGTATGTACTGGTGTTTGCTTGGGCTCCACCCCTTCCCAGCTGCCCCTCATTCCCTAATGAGCTATGAGCTAGCTTACTGTTTGGGCGTTCCCTCACACCTCGTGAAGCAGCTTGTGTACGTTGCCTATAGCAACCTTGGGCCATGTGCAGATCTGAGCTGTCAGTATTAGCTCTGTTTTGCTCAGAGTTTCCTATCTCCATAGGCTCTGACTGCTCTACCCCATGACAGTACTTAGCAGTTTCCCCAAGGGACACAGGTTCCACAATGCTTGTATTGGTTCAAGCATTGATATCCTGGGTCCCTTCTTAATAATGGTTTATGGACCTTTCCTCCAGGAACTTGTCCAAACCTTTTTTAAACCCAGCTACACTAACAGCCTTTACTCCATCCTCCGGTAACAAATTCCAGAGTTTGATTACACGTTGAGTGAAAAAATATTTTCTTTTATTAGTCTTAAATAGTTTACCCTGTAGCTTCATTGCATGTCCCCTAGTCTTTCTATATTCTGATAAGGTAAACAATTGATCTACGTTTACCCATTCCACTCCGTTCATTAATTTATAGACTTCTATCATATCTCCCCTCAGCCGTCTCTTTTCCAGGTTAAAGAGCCCTAACCTTTTTAGCCTTTCTTCATAGGAGTATCCTTCCATCCCCTTTACCATTTTGGTGGCTCTTCTCTGAACCTTTTATAAAATCGCTATATCCTTTTTAAGATACGGCGACCAGAATTGCACACAATATTTAAGGTGCGGTCTCACCATGGAACGATATAGAGGCATTATAATATCTTTTGTTTTATTTTCCATTCCTTTCCTTATCATACCTAGCATTCTATTTGCTCTCTTGGCCGCTGCTGCACACTGGGCCGAGGGTTTTAACATGGTATCCACAATGACGCCTAAATCTTTTTCCTGGGTGGTGGTTCCTAATGTGGAACTTTGCATCATGTAACCATAGTTTGGGTTGTTCTTCCCTAGGTGCATAACCTTGCACTTGCCCACATTAAATTTCATCTGCCATTTTGATGCCCATTCTTCCAATTTATCAAGATCCTCTTGCAATGTTCCACAATCCTCTTGGGTTTTAACAACTTTAAATAGTTTTGTGTCATCTGCAAATTTGATAACCTCACTCGTTATTCCACTTTCCAGGTCATTTATGAATATGTCAAAAAGCAGCGGACCCAGCACAGATCCCTGGGGTACACCACTGTTCACCTTTCTCCATTGGGAAAATTGGCCATTTAGCCCTACCCTCTGCTTTCTATCTTTTAACCAGTTCCTGATCCACAATAGTACACTGCCTCCTATCCCATGACTCTTTAGTTTTGCCAAAAGTTTCTCATGAGGGACCTTGTCAAAGGCTTTCTGAAAGTCCAGATACACAATATCAACCGACTCACCTTTGTCCACCTGATTATTCACTCCTTCAAAAAAACATAACAGATTAGTAAGACAAGATCTTCCTTGTCTAAAGCCATGTTGGCTATCTCCCATTAGGTCATGACTATCTACATGCTGAGTAATTTTATTCTTTATGATGGTTTCTACCATTTTTCACGGTACTGATGTCAGGCTCACCGGTCTGTAGTTTCCTGGATCACCCCTGGAACCCTTTTTAAAAATTGGTGTTACATTGGCGATCCTCCAATCTTCAGGTATTAGAGATGATTTTAATGATAGTTCACAGATTACTAATAGCAGGTCTGCAATCTCGTATTTAAGTTCTTTCAAAACCCTTGGATGTATACCATCCGGCCCAGGTGATTTGCTACTCTTCAGCTTATCTAATAGTTGTAATACATCTTCCCGATGTATCGATATTTCCTTCAATTCTTCCGCACCTTTAAAAAACACTTTGATACCGCTATATGCAAATGCATTCAAGGCAGCCTACACACAATAAAATTGATAATAATCAATATCTATAAAACAATAATCATATACAAAATACAACATGGAAACAGAGACTGCCCAATAAGGTCATAGTGATGCTTCTAATTTAGCTGCATGTGGCTAGTCTTTGCAGTGGCAGCTGACTTGGTTTAAGATGTCATCTGTCATTTATGTGTCATCTGCAAATGTTAGTCTAACATAGTGCAGCCTCCCACTCCCGGAGAAGGGCGTGGCCAGACTCATACAATAATACCTGGGATGGTATAGGGCAGTTCAGTGGGCCAAATGGGTACCTTAGAGTCTGATGTCCCCCTCCGGTAGAGGCTTACAGAAGTCACTAACCTCGTCTCATCCAGCTCCACTGTTAGGCGGAGAAAGGCTGAGAGGAAAAATGAACTAATTTATTTATTTTATTTTATTTTGAAAAAATTTTATACCGCTTTTCAATGGGTCAAAGCGATTTACAATCATAGAAACATAGAAACATGATGACAGAAAAAGACCACATGGCCTATCTAGTCTGTCCTTCCATATCAATAACTACAACAGTCCACTTTTTACCTTTAGAGATCCTCTGTGTTGGTCCCATGCTTTTTTGAATTCAGTTACTGTCCTCATCTCTACCACCTCCACTGGGAGACTATTCCACGGATCCATACTCTTTCCGTAAAGAAATATTTCTGCATATCACTCCTGAATCTATCTCCCTTCACCCTCATCCCATGTCCCCTCGTAGCAGAACTTGCTTTCAATTGAAAGAGGCTCTCTCCCTGAACATTTATGCCACGGAGGTATTTAAACATCTCAATCATATCATCTCTATCCCGCCTTTCCTCTAAGGTGTACATATTAAGATCCTTCAGTCTGTCCTCATATGCTTTATAATGAAGCCCACTAATCATTTTAGTAGCCACCCTCTGCACCGACTCCATCCTGTTCACATCCTTTTGAAGGTGCGGTCACCAGAATTGCACACTATACTCCAAATGAGGTCGCACCAAAGACTTATACAGAGGCATTATCACCTCCTTTTTTCTGCTAGCCATTCCTCTCCGTATGCACCCAAGCATCCTTCTAGGTTTTGCCGTTGCCTTTTCTACCTGTTTAGCTACTTTAAGATCATCAGACACAAACACGCCTAGGTCCCGCTCTTCTTTAGTGGACAAAAGTACTTCACCTCCTATACTGTATTGCTCCCTTGGATTGCTGCAGCCCAAATGCATGACCTTACATTTTTTAACATTATTTATTTATTTATTTATTTATTACAGGCTCTTATATACCGCACTATTTAGTATCAGCGCGGTTTACATTATAACAAAAGACCAGAGCAACAGGCTGTTTGGTTTTACATAGAACAGGTTTTACATAGAACAGGTATGAGCAACTTGGATATACATGGGGAACATGGTTAACATTAAATCCCAGCTGCCAAATTCTAGACCATTCTTCAAGCTTAGCTAGATCCCTCCTCATATTATCTACACCTTCCTGGGTGTCTACTCTATTGCAGATTTTGGTATCATCTGCAAAGACGCAAACCTTACCCGGTTTACAGAGAACATTTAACTATATATAGTTGAAGGAATACATAACAGTGTACATTTGAACAATTTGAACTTGGCTTACTAGGCTGTTTAACTTTATACAATGGATTTAGAGTGCTTTGCTATATACAATCTCATTACAGACATGTAGTTATAGGGTGGGGAGAGGAGTGGTGGGGTTCGCTATGTGGGTAGATAGAGTTACAGGTTGGTTAAGTTACATCAGCGAAGTATTTGACAAAGAGGTGAGTGTTCAACATCTTTCTGAATGCGGTGAGGTCTCTGGAGTTTCTGAGGCCATCAGGGAGGGAGTTCCAGAGGGAGGGTGCATATAATTCAAAGGATCTCTGACAGGCTTGCGGATTGCTTTTTGTTTTTCAGGTGGTATTGTGAGGGTGTTTGCAGTTGATTTTCTCATGGGTCAGGTTGGAGTAACTTTTGAAGCTCTGTGGATGATAGGTTGTTGATGGTTTTAAATGTGAGGAGTATGGTCTTGTATAAGATTCTGGGTTATAGTGGGAGCCAGTGGAGGTGACTCAGTATGGATGAGATGTGGTCTTATCTGGAAGCCCCCTGGATTGTGTGGGCAGCAGTGTGCAAGGCTGTTTGAAAAGGGTGAAGCGTGGATTGAAGGAGTCCTTGGTATATGACATTGCAGTAGTCTATGTGTGGGATCGTGGGATAATGAGGGTTTGTAAGCCTGATCTGAAGTTGGTAGGTTCTAACAGTAGGTGGAGGCATTGCAGAGTCCAGATTTGAAGTAGACAGTTTTTGTTGTCTTGGTGACAATGAACTTATTGATTTTGCCAGTTGTCAGGATATTTGTCTTCTTTACATTAAGGTGCAGGCCCATTTTAAGACTATGTTCCTTGATCTTGAACAACAAATGTTTTGTATCGTCTTCACTTTCAGCCAGTATTGTGGTAGCCAGCATAGTGAAGGTCGTTAGAGTCTTCCAACAATCTTCACACCTCGGTTGTCTTCATTCAGTCCTGCTTCTCTGATGATTTGTTCTGCATATAAATTAAACAGGAAGGGTGAAAGTATGCAGCCTTGTACACCTTTGCTGATTTTAAACCATTCTGTTTCTCCTTTTTCGATTTGAACTGTTGCATCATAATCAATGTAAAGGTTGTGCAAGAAAACTATCAGGTGTTCTGGTATATCCATGCTTCTTAACATGGCCCAGAATTTCTCATCATTTACTCAGTCAAAAGCCTTGCTGTAGTTGATAAAATACATATAGATATCCTTTTGGAATTCTTTTGTCTTTTCAAGGATCCATCTCACATCAGCGATGATGTCTCTCATTCCTAACCCTTTCCTAAACCCTACTTGCACTTCAGGCAGTTCTCATTCCAGGTATGGTTGTAGTGTCTGCTGAATAATCTTGTGTAGAATCTTGCTGGCATGTGGGATCAGAGCAATTGTGCAATAACTTCCACAGTCAGTTGGATCACCTTTCTTTAGTATTGGTATAAACACAGATTTTTATTAGTCAGTTGGCCATGATGTCATCTTCCAAATTTTCTGGCAGATCATTGTAAGTATGGTAACAGCTACATCAGATTACTGAATACTTCTATGGGAATGCCATCAATGCCAGGTACTTTGTTCTTTGATAAGGCTTTCAATGCTGCTTCAACTTCTTCTTTCATCACCAATGCTCCCTGATCATAAGGTACAGGTTGAAATGGCTGTTGGTCCACTTGATCTTTATTGTATAATGATTCTGAATATTCTTTCCACCTTTTCTTGATCTTCTCAGCATCATTTTCTTTAACTCTTGTAGCTTTAGGAAAGCCAATCTTGTTCTTCCTCTAATAGTTTCTGCTTCTATTTCCTTGCATATATCATTGTAGTACTACTTCTTGTCTTGCCTTGCTGCACGTTGGAAATCTCTGTTGAGTTCTGCGATTGCCTCTCTTTCTCCTCTAGCTTCAGCTTCTCTGCATTTCTGGGAAATTTTCAGAATTTCTTCGGTCATCCATTTTGACTGTTTTTGCTTTTTCACCTTTTGTAGAAACTTCTCACTTTCTTCCAACACAACCTTCTTGATGTCATCCCATAATTTTTCTGGAGCTCTGTCATTTGTATCTAAAGCAGCAAGTCGATCTTGCAGACAGTCTTTAAATTCCAGTGGTATATTCTCAAGGTCTTATTTTGCTACATTCATGAGTGGCTTGCTCTTTTTCAACTTTAGCTTCAGTTTGCATGCTAGTAGTTGGTGATCTGTACCACAGTCAGCTCCAGGTTTTGTCTTTGTTGATGTTATAGAGCTTTTCCATCTTTGACTTCCACAGATATAGTCAATTTGATTTTTGTACAATCCATTGGGTGAAGTCAATGTGTACAGTCACTGCTTGTGTTGCTGGGAGAAGGTGTTTGAGATGAATAGATCGTTGGTATTGCAGAATTCTACCAGTCTTTCTCCAACTTTATTTTTTTTGCCAAGTCCATATTTTCCAACCACTTTGCCTTCTTTGTTGCAAACATGTGTGTTCCAGTTACCCATGACTATCAGGATATCCTGTTTGCATGTTCTGTCAATTTCAGCTTGTACTTGTTCATAGAACTCATCAACTTCATCCTCTTCTGCTGCTGTTGTTGGGGCATATACATGAATTATAGTTGTGTTGATGGGTATTCTTCGTAGATTAATAGAAATGAAGCTTTCACTGATTGCATTGTATTTCATTACAAGTTCTTGCAAATTTCTTCTTGATTATAAATGTGACATCATTTCTTTTTTCTTTCACTTCCAGCATAGTAGACCATGTGATTATCAGATGCAAAGTGCCCAATGTCAGTCCGTTTCAGTTCACTGACACCCAACAGATCGAGCTGTACACGTTCAATTTCATTCTTGACCACCTCCAACTTCCCTTGGTTCATGCTTCCTATGTTCCATGTCCCAATATGTAAGATATCTTTGCAGCTTATGACTCTCATTTTATATGCAGCTACATCAGCAGTCATATGTCCCCAGGGCTTTAATCCAACCACATTATAAATGCTATCTTTACTCTGAAAAGTCTTTAGCTTCTCCCCAATAGTCAGTTGAGTGCCTTCTGACCTGGGGTCTCATCTTCCAGCACTATAGTGCAATTTGTTGTGTTCTGACTATCCACTGGGTTTTTTTGGAACGATACTGAAGTAGATTGCCAGGCCTTTCTTCTGCACAGGTAATTCTAATGTTGTTGCTATTGTCACAGAAATGTGATTCTCTGCCACCAACACTGTCCCATTCTAGTGCTGCCCAGATGGGTAGTTTGCCTTGGTCTGGCACTTCAGCTGTCCATCTTGGGAGACCCTGCCAGTAGTTAAGCTACTGATAGCTTAACTATCAACATCACTGATCCACACAAGCTTTCACAGCACAACAACCTGCAAACCAAGTGAGGGATTATCCAGTGTATTCTGTATGTATTTTAATTGGTAATGTAAAATATGAGCTTAGAAATGTAGTTCTTTTTGTCTCTCAGGGTGTTTATGTACTGGTACCTTTCTTCAAAGAAACTTTCTTGTGAAGGGGCCCAGTCTCTTGTCCAGAAGTTCCATGGTGTCCTCTTCCAGGAGATCTGATGTCACAGGAACTCAGGATTCTTCTTGTCCATCGATGATCTGGACTGTACCTACCCCCTAACTTTAATAAATCAATAAATAAAACTAACATAAATTGAGGCTACATCCACAATCACTTGTGGGTTAATATGTTGGCTGGGATCTGATGTGGAATATTGTCTCTATTCCTATTCAAAAATAAAGATAATTGAATGTCCCTATTGTAAGATTTGGTCAGTTATTCTTCTGTAGGTCCTGGGTTCATTTCACTTCACAGAGGCAGTGGGGCTTGTAATAAAACAACCAAACAGGTGTGGCTTGGAGAAAGGTTCTTTATGTAGAAATAGGCTTAATACATAGGTATTGAAGAGAGGTATATAGTGATTGTTACAGAGCTGTTTCAGTGTGCATCAATGAATCTGTGCGTGCATGTGCATGTGTGAAGTGTGAGAGAGAGAGATAGGCCAGAACATGTGTTTAGAGCCTCATGGCAAGGGAGAGAGAGAGAGAGCGGGGGAGGGGTGAAGGGAATTGATTATCAGAGCCTCCTGTCCTTCATGTCATGGTGGAAGAGAGAGAGAGAGAGAGAGGAAGTGTTTCTGTCCTTTATAGTGAATTGAATCCTCTCCAGCCCTTCCCCTTGAGGTCTGCTAGCCACTCATTTTAAGGTCTGCTATTCTTGATTTAGCAAGGAGGGGCTTCAGACAGGCCTTGGAGACTGAAATCACCAGGGGGTCAGAGTTAATCTCATCTTGTAAACTGTCCTATTACCTTTGGAGACTGAAGTCACCAGAGTCCAAAGCTGCATGAATTGTATGCTGACATCTCCCACACCTTTTTTATTTTTATTTATTATTTGTGCCTGGAAATGGTGGAAGCAAGCCTGTGGTACCTGTCCCAGCTGCCATTACATGATAGTAGGCAGCTTGTCTAATACCTCCTGTATTAAATACCTTGCTATGTCCAGCATGTCCCCTGTCCTGCACAGTACTGTCTCTAGTACTGTCTCTAGTGTTCTAGAGATAAACAAGTCTCCTTATGAGTCCAAACCTCGTGTCTTAGGTAGAGCAGCCACTATGGGGGGGGGGAGGGGGGGGGAGGGGGGGGGACCCAATATGCTACCTCCGTGCCTGTCTTAGAGAGAGTGAACAGTGCATAAGGACTGCAGGAATTTTTGAGGAGGCTAAAGCAAAAAGGTACCAGGATGCTATGAGTGAGGATAGGAAGCAATACTAAACTGCAGCTGACTCTGGTATTCAGTGTAATAGGAAATGCCAAATTAGCAGGCCAAATTAGCCTGGATGTAGGGGTGGATGCTGGAGAAGTTCAGTGTAACTACCTTAAAATGTTGTGATTCTGTATGACATGTGCTGCAAGGATATGTACATTTGTTTAATTTTACAACACAGGAAACTTACGATAATGCAAAGCAATATTTGTACAGCAGTTAAAATAGTAATAGGGTGAATAAAAACATTAAAGACATGATCAGCAGTAGGTGAGTAACCAAATAACAATTCCCACACAGACACATGAGCATCTTGTAGCAAATGTCCAACAATTTGTTGAATGTGTCCATTCTCATAAGCAATGGTGTGATTCACTTCAGTGGATGTTGGTTTAAGGTGATCAATATAGGCATGGAGTTCTGTAAAGTTGAGCAGTTTATGTAGTGTCTCTTCTCCCATGCCAAGTGGTAAGGGATGCACAGCATATGAGATAAAGTCTGGAATGTCCATAGAGTCATTGGTAACCAGCGGTGTGGAATAAGTTGTCCCATTAATGGTGAGGGAGACCAGTGGTGTATAACTGCACCAGGTATTGTTTGGTAAATAGTTTGAACTGTACAACAAAGTGTTCTTGGGAAGGCGAATGTCATGCATTCTGGGAGCAATCGAAAAAGAAACATTCTGGGGAAAGAACAGATGAAAACAAAAGTGTCCAGCTCCAAGATAATACAAACTGTGTGAGGTAGTCAGGGAATATGAGAGCTTAACAGTCAGGGAGCAAGAGGAGGAATTGTTCCAGCAGGAGGTGTCAGCCTCTTTAAACTGGTGAGGTTGACACTTGAACTGAAATGTAGTCTGCCCACACAAACTGGGGTTCATCGGCTTGAATGAAGTCCAGGCGTCGTCCAGTGGCTGCACCCATGTGAGATGGTCCACAGGATACATAAGCATATTATCAAACTGCACCCCAATATTAACCATAGGATAAATAACTGTGTGTTGTCCTGACCAAAGTACAGATAGAGCAGCCTTGTGGTGAACAAATGGGAACACTAACTGTCCACCAATCAAGGTGAGCTATAGCAAATTCAGGTATTTTGGTACTAGCCATATGGATGAGAGATGGTGGCCAGTGTCCTAACTTAGCAGTGATCAGAATTTCCTTTAGTATAGTAATAAGCTCGATCTGTACTTGATCACAGGCAAGAGCCCAGGAAATATTCTTTCCCAATCTATATTCTGCATGTGCTAAGGTAACAATTTTCTGTTCTATAATGGGAGATATAAGAGCAAAGGTATCTACAACTACATTGGACAGTTTAGAGGAAGCTTCATTAATAATATGTTGTGAGGTAAAACCATCAGCAGCATGCTGAGTAGTGGATCCCATTTTATTACGGAGCACCTCTATATCAATTATTTTAAGGGCACCCAGTGCAGTCCCTGTGCCACCTAAAATTGTATCAATTAATTCACGCTTGTGTCGAAATTGCTTGGCTCGGGGTGTTACTGACTGCATATCAAACCAAGTATTGAGCATTTGTATGTGGTTGGCAACAAACTGAGAGCAATTTGGATATTTGTGAGTAACTAGAAACAATTTAGGAAATACATGCCAAGTAAGAAAATGGTATTCCACATCATATAAAACATCGTGTGGTGCATCATATTTAATCTGAAAGGGATGTCCTTCCTGAAATGGGTGGATATCAGAAAGGTAGAGTACAGGAGGAGCAGAAGTGGTGGGAGGGGTGGGATGAGGGGTGGTAGGTAAACAAGATACATGTCCTTTCTAGAGCCCCCATAAAGATGTAAGATTTGGTCAGTTATTCTTCTGTAGGTCCTGGGTTCATTTCACTTCACAGAGGCAGTGGGGCTTGTAATAAAACAACCAAACAGGTGTGGCTTGGAGAAAGGTTTTTTATGTAAAAATAGGCTTAATACATAGGTATTGAACAGAGGTATATAGTGATTGTAAGGTTCTCACTTTAGCTCACAAAGCCATTTATCACTCAACTCCTACCTATCTTTCTGATCTGCTGATCTACCATAACCCCTCTCGCAGTCTCCGGTCCATCCACATTAACCGTCTTCACCTCCCAGCACCTTCTAAAGCTCACCTGCAATCCACCAGAAAATCTGCCTTTTACTACCTAGGACCCTTTCTTTGGAATTCCCTCCCTACCAACCTCCGTACAGAGGAATCCTACCCCAAATTCCGTTCTCTTCTCAAAACTCATCTTTTCTCTCTAGCTTTTCCCTCCTGAAGACCTCTCTCTGCTCTCTAATTGTATTGCCTCTGTCTTTTCTCTCTTCTTTCCTATTAATTATTGTAATTTCCTTTCTCTCTAACTATTGTTTTTATTTGTAAACCGCCTCGATGTAACGGGAGGCGGTATAGTAAATGTTAAATAAACAATAAACAATTGTTACAGAACTGTTTCAGTGTGCATCAATGAATCTGTGTGTGCATGTGCATGTGTGAAGTGTGAGAGAGAGAGATAGGCCAGAACATGTGTTTAGAGCCTCATGGCAAGGAAGAGAGAGAGAGAGAGAGCGGGGGAGGGGTGAAGGGATTTATCAGAGCCTCCTGTCCTTCATGTCACGGTGGAAGAGAGAGCGAGAGAGAGGAAGTGTTTCTGTCCTTTATAGTGAATTGAATCCTCTCCAGCCCTTCCCCTTGAGGTCTGCTAGCCACTCCCTTTAAGGTCTGCTATTCTTGATTTAGCAAGGAGGGGCTTCAGACAGGCCTTGGAGACTGAAATCACCAGGGGGTCAGAGTTAATCTCATCTTGTAAACTGTCCTATTACCTTTGGAGACTGAAGTCACCAGAGTCCAAAGCTGCATGAAATGTATGCTGACACCTATCTAAGCCCATACAAATACTGTCCAGTCACACCTTTCACATTCATAAAAATGTATTCTTTTAAGAGCTTAGGAATTTCCAGTTTAAACCTTAATTAAGCAGTGTCCTTCTGCCAGAAGTCTAAAACCAGTGTCTCTCTCTCTCCCACTGCACTGCTTCCAATAGCATGCAGAAGTGTCACTACTCTTAGGATTCTAAACTGCCCAGACTCAGCAGAGCTATCTGGCTTCCTTCACAGGATTAAACATATATATTTTCCCAAAGAGCTTCTCTATAGTTTTAGTTTCCGGTAATCTTAGGTTCCTTAGAGGAGCTCAATACAGCTTTCCTTTCAAATTTCTCAAGCTGTTTCAAAGAAAGGCAGTTTCCCCATTCCCCCTTGCTCAGAGGACTCCCACATGCCACGCCCAGCAGAACTACCAGCTCATTTGCACAGGATTTAAAATATTTCTTTCCTCTAAGAAGCTTTCTACAATCTTAGCTTTCAGAACATTTAGTTCCTTGAAGGAGCTTAATCCAGTATTCCTTAAAAACTTTCCAATTTATAAAGCAGGAAAAGTTTCCCTGTTTCTTTTCAACCCCTACTCCAAAGAAATCCCTTTTCAGGACTTTGATTGTATTTCTCAACAGACAAAAGCTGAGCCAATTCCTTATGCTCAGAAGCTTTTCACTAGTTCAAAAAAGTCTTAAAGAAGCTCCCTTTGGTTCCTTCCTTATCCAGTCTCTCTTAGTTCTGTCCAAAACCCGAAGTTTTAAAATGAAAACTAGGTCAGAAAGTTCTGCTCTGAGCTGTTTGAGCAAATCCTTTCCCCCCAATACAGCTTGTATCCAGCAAATCTGTGCTTCAAAACAAGGCACAATTAATAAAACTCTCTGTCTTCCAATTATCTCTCTAAGCAGGTATCAAACAATAAACAGAACAATGACTTAACAAAGTTAAATCTTTTTAACCCAATTTCCAGTTCCCTTAAATTTTCAAAGCATTCACAGACCTCCTTCCCTCTTCTTTTCCAGCCCTCAACTGCTTCTTTCAGTTTCACTTCAGTCTTCCCAAGATCAGCTTTTATTGGTCTTCCACTGCTAGAACTGCAAATAGTACCCTAGCACTGCTCTGAAAAAGGGCAAAAAAACCCCAACCCAAACCTCCAGTTACAAGTATTTTTCCACAACCAATTAGAATATATCTTAGGTTTCAGTGCTGTTTCTGTAAGCCTCTGAAACACTTTAAATAGTTCCTCCCTGCATCGGTCTCTGCAATTTCCCTCTTGAAAGACTGCTCACTAAAGAGATCCCTGTGCTTCCCCCTAGCCCCTGCACTTCCCCCAGCATACTCAATGCTTTAATATGGGGCCGGGACTTGTTTTTAAATTAAACTTAATTTTTAGCATTAAAATAGTTTTTTTAAAGCCTGCAAATCCAGGATTATGCTTCTTTTAATTTATCTGATGCTCCAGTTCTCTCTCTGAATCCTGAGAATAAAGCCCTGTACCCCTTCTGGGGCACCAAATAGGTAATCTATTTATTTTAATCTACTGGTTACATAGGCAAGGCTGTAAGAACCGAGGCTATAAACTCTTCAGTCAAATGCTACTTCTGGACATAGACAGCAGTAGAGAAGTAACCCAATGGGCTGAAAGCCAGGGGAAGCCTTGACCTACTATTAGAAAGGCATGAGCTAAATAAAACATTTTGTTATCTTAATCTTTATCTTTATTGTTAAACTTGATTGACCGCATCTTCGCAACATCAGGGTGGTCTTTTACAATATGGCAAAATGCACAGTGGCCGCAGGTGGAAACGGAAAAGAATTACAGTTTTGACAGGAAAGCATTCATTCACACCAATGAGGAAATATATGTAAATTACAACACCATTATTATATGTATGTGAGTGCTGTTATCCATCTAGTAGCGCTCTATAGGCAGACTATAAATAAATAAATAAAGAGAAATGAATGATCTACTGAGAAAGACATGAACTAAATCTAAATACCATTAGGGAGTGGAGCTCTGGAAAGGGTATCTGCAGTAGCAAGTGTAAGATTTGGTCAGTTATTCTTCTGTAGGTCCTGGGTTCATTTCACTTCACAGAAGCAGGAGGGCTTGTAATAAGACAACCAAACAGGTGTGGCTTGGAGAAAGATTTTTTTATGTAGAAATAGTCTTATTACATAGGTATTGAACAGAGGTATATAGTGATTGTTACAGAGCTGTTTCAGTGTGCATCAATGAATCTGTGTGTGCATGTGTGAAGTGTGAGAGAGAGAGATAGGCCAGAACATGTGAGTCATGGCAAGGGAGAGAGAGAGAGATCGGGGGAGGGGTGAAGGGAATTGATTATCAGAGCCTCCTGTCCTTCATGTCCGATGGATGGTGGCAGAGAGAGAGAGACAGGAAGTGTTTCTGTCCTTTATAGTGAATTGAATCCTCTCCAGCCCTTCCTCTTGAGGTCTGCTAGCCACTCCCTTTAAGGTCTGCCATTCTTGATTTAGCAAGGAGGGGCTTCAGACAGGCCTTGGAGAATGAAATCACCAGGGGGTCAGAGTTAATCTCATCTTGTAAACTGTCCTATTACCTTTGGAGACTGAAGTCACCAGAGTCCAAAGCTGCATGAAATGTATGCTGACATCTCCCACACCTTTTTTATTTTTATTTATTATTTGTGCCTGGAAATGGTGGAAGCAAGCCTGTGGTACCTGTCCCAGCTGCCATTACATGATAGTACAACAAACAAAAAATGGACCTATCTTATAGAGTAATAATGCCGTTGAATCAATAAATATAAAGATTACTCAAATAATGTGAGAATTATTTTTAAATAGTTTCCAACTCTTAAAAGAGACTTGTTAACTCAGCCATATAGTTGTTAATTTATCATTGGGTCTCAGACTTCAAAGAGCTATGGTAATTGTATTTTTCTACCAACTTGCTCCAAATTGCATCAATGACCCCTTATTTTTCAATTCTTTATCAATTGTTA
Organism: Ichthyophis bannanicus; assembly: GCA_033557465.1. Taxonomy (NCBI): domain Eukaryota; kingdom Metazoa; phylum Chordata; class Amphibia; order Gymnophiona; family Ichthyophiidae; genus Ichthyophis; species Ichthyophis bannanicus. Next base: position 1,765,188,157 of record CM066031.1, read on the forward strand.
TAATGTTTTTTGAAATTTTTTGTTTATATTAAAATGTTATAAGATAGTCAGGCTTATCTTTCTTGAAGCAGGAAAATCCCAACGTCAGCCATAGCGCTACTACGTTTCACAAAAACGTTTCTTCAGGGGTAAGCCACTGACTTTTTCTTTAATCAGAACTAGGAAACAATAATAACATTCTCTAATTAGTATGGTATATTTCTTATCAAAATACACTGAAGACCATATGCATATACTTCATATCGGAGCGAAGATGTTTCAAGATCCATCTGACTCACCTCATAGAATTGTGGGTAATTCTATGAGGTGAGTCAGATGGATCTTGAAACATCTTCGCTCCGATATGAAGTATATGCATATGGTCTTCAGTGTATTTTGATAAGAAATATACCATACTAATTAGAGAATGTTATTCTTGTTTCCTAGTTCTGATTAAAGAAAAAGTCAGTGGCTTACCCCTGAAGAAACGTTTTTGTGAAACGTAGTAGCGCTATGGCTGACGTTGGGATTTTCCTGCTTCAAGAAAGATAAGCCTGACTATCTTATAACATTTTAATATAAACAAAAAATTTCAAAAAACATTATAACAATTGATAAAGAATTGAAAAATAAGGGGTCATTGATGCAATTTGGAGCAAGTTGGTAGAAAAATACAATTACCATAGCTCTTTGAAGTCTGAGACCCAATGATAAATTAACAACTATATGGCTGAGTTAACAAGTCTCTTTTAAGAGTTGGAAACTATTTAAAAATAATTCTCACATTATTTGAGTAATCTTTATATTTATTGATTACATGATAGTAGGCAGCTTGTCTAATACCTCCTGTATTAAATACCTTGCTATGTCCAGCAAGTCCCCTGTCCTGCACAGTACTGTCTCTAGTGTTCTAGAGATAAACAAGTCTCCTTATGAGTCCAAACCTCGTGTCTTAGGTAGAGCAGCCACTACTGGGGGGGGGGGGGAACCCAATATGCTACCTCCATGCCCGTCTTAGAGAGAGTGAACAGTGCATAAGGTCTGCAGGAATTTTTGAGGAGGCTAAAGCAAAAAGGTACCAGGATGCTATGAGTGAAGATAGGAAGCAATACTAGACTGCAGCTGACTCTGGTATTCAGTGTAATAAGAATGCCACATTAGCCAAATTAGCAGGCCAAATTAGCCTGGATGTATGGGTGGATGCTGGAGAAGTTCAGTGTAACTACCTTAAAATGTTGTGGTTCTGTATGACATGTGCTGCAAGGATATGTACATTTGTCTCATTTTACAACACAGGAAAATTATGATAATGCATAGAAATATTTGTACAGCAGTTAAAATAATAATAGGGTGAATAAAAACATTAAAGACATGATCAGCAGTAGGTGAGTAACCAAATAACAATTCCCACACAGACACATGAGCATCTTGTAGCAAGTGTCCAACAATTTGTTGAATGCGTCCATTCTCACAAGCGATGGTGTGATTCACTTCAGTGGATGTTGTTTTAAGGTGATCAATATAGGCATGGAGTTCTGTAAAGTTGAGCAGTTTATGTAGTGTCTCTTCTCCCATGCCAAGTGGTAAGGAATGCACAGCATATGAGATAAAGTCTGGAATGTCCATAGAGTCACTGGTAACCAGCGGTGTGGAATAAGTTGTCCCATTAATGGTGAGGGAGACCAGTGGTGTATGACTGCACCAGGTATTGTTTGGTAAATAGTTTGAACTGTACAACAAAGTGTTCTTGGGAAGGCGAATGTCATGCATTCTGGGAGCAATAGAAAAAGAAACATTCTGGGGAAAGAACAGATGAAAACAAAAGTGTCCAGCTCCAAGGTAATACAAACTGTGTGAGGTAGTCAGGGAATATGAGAGCTTAACAGTCAGGGAGCAAGAGGAAGAATTGTTCCAGCAGGAGGTGTTAGCCTCTTTAAACTGGTGAGGTTGACACTTGAACTGAAATGTAGTCTGCTCACACAAACTGAGGTCCATCGGCTTGAATGAAGTCCAGGTGTCGTCTAGTGGCTGCACCCATGTGAGATGGTCCACAGGATACATAAGCATATTATCAAACTGCACCCCAATATTAACAATAGGATAAATAACTGTGTGTTGTCCTGACCATGGGATCAAAGTACAGATAGAGCAGCCTTGTGGTGAACAAATGGGAACACTAACTGTCCACATATCAAGGTGAGCTATAGCAAATTCCGGTATTTTGGTACTAGCCATATGAATGAGAGATGGTGGCCAGTGTCCTAACTTAGCAGTGATCAGAATTTCCTTTAGTATAGTAATAAGCTCGATCTGTACTTGATCACAGGCAAGAGCCCAGGAAATATTCTTTCCCAGTCTATATTCTGCATGTGCTAAGGTAACAATTTTCTGTTCTATAATGGGAGATATAAGAGCAAAGGTATCTACAACTACATTGGACAGTTTAGAGGAAGCTTCATTAATAATATGTTGTGAGGTAAAACCATCAGCAGCATGCTGAGCAGTGGATCCCATTTTATTACGGAGCACCTCTATATCAATTATATTAAGGGCACCCAGTGCAGTCCCTGTGCCACCTAAAATTGTATCAATTAATTCAGGCTTGTGTCGAAATTGCTTGGCTCGGGGTGTTACTGACTGCATATCAAACCAAGTATTGAGCATTTGTATGTGGTTGGCAACAAACTGAGAGCAATTTGGATATTTGTGAGTAACTAGAAACAATTTAGGAAATACATGCCAAGTAAGAAAATGGTATTCCACATCATATAAAACATCGTGTGGTGCATCATATTTAATCTGAAAGGGATGTCCTTCCTGAAATGGGTGTATATCAGAATGGTAGAGTACTGTAGGAGCAGAAGTGGTGGGTGGGGTGGTATGAGGGGTGGTAGGTAAACAAGATACATCCAAAAGGAATGAAGTCTCAGTGATGTGCTGTTGATCACTCACAACCCATGTATAAGTTATTTTCCAGGTACCTTTGTCCTGACAGGAAATATTGTACAAAATTAAAGCAGGAGGACCTAGAAAGTAACGTTCTGGGCGTGCCCTCAATTCTTGTGTCCTTTCTAGAGAAGTGGAAACTGGTAGCTCCCACTGTACTTGAGTGATGTTTAATGAATAGAACACTGGCTTATCCTGTACGGAACAGAAACTCCGGATGACCAGATCCTTTCCTTCCGGGAAAGGTGGGGGTATTTCTTGGTAGCGATACACTCCACCTGTGGAATTAGCCAAGCCAATCGTGCATATTCGGATGATAGTTCCTGTAATGAGACTTGAGTAGAAGAGAGCAGATACAAGAACAACAGGAAACCGAGAGATAATAAAAGCAAACTAATGCTCCCCACTTATACTATGTAACAACAAAACAAAAAAATAATAATAATAATTTCTACTACTTATTTACATAACTATTACACATGTACAGCAGGAGTAACTAGTTACCGTCCTCAAGCGACTTTTGTTCAGAAAGCAGCTGTCCGTGCTGTCTTCAGAAAGCAGCTGTCCGTGCTGTCTTCAGGTGGTATCTGAAAACAAAGACTGATAAAACACGTTTTACCCATATGGTTTTAACTGGGTGATGTGTTTCCAGTACTGCTGGTTGTCAGGCATTAGGATCTGGTATAGGCTTGGGCCTAAGGTATCAGTAACTAAGTATGGTCCTTCCCACTTTGCAGTTCCAAAGGGGAGGTTTGGTCTAGGTCTCAGAATCATCACTTTACTCCCAACCTTGAGGGGTCTTAAATCAGACCCTTTTGCATGTACCTCCTGCAAATAATTTCTAGCTTTTTCTGTGTTAGCCAGCACAGAGTTCTGAATTTCTTTTAGATGTTCTTGCAGGGATTTCATCCACTCATTGGTGAGAATTACGGTCTGGTCCTCTGGAAGAAAAGGACTCAGCATATTTTCCCACCGTTGCATTGGCCTTCCCATTAAGGCTTCATAGGGTGCAAAACCTGTGGATTTACAGACATTAGCTCTGATACACATAAGGACTAAAGGGAGCACCAGATCCCAATTTTTCCCGGTCAGATTAAGCATAGGGCTGAGGTGGACCTTAATTGTTTGATTCATTCTTTCTACCTGCCCTGCTGCCTGTGGATGGTACGGAATGTGGAGTTGTTGTTCTATGCCTAGAAAATCAAACAATTCCTTGATGAGCTGAGAAACAAATGCAGGACCATTATCAGAATCAATAGTCTTGGGAATGCCCCAGCGTGTAAAAAATTGCATAGTTAGGATTTCTGCAGTGGTTCGTGCAGTTTGATATTTATTTATTTATTTATTTATTTAACAGTCTTTTCTATACCGCCCCTTCCAGAGATCAGGGGCGGTTTACATTGAACATTAAACAGAACAATTGTATACTTCTGTATACATTTACAGGGAACATTATGCTTTAACTATGTACAGGTGTACTTACAGGGAACATATTTTGAACAAATTTTGATCAACATTTTGAACATATTTTGAACATTAACTATAACAGAGCTTTTCAAACTATTTACAAGTTATATACATGGAGCGCATCTTAGTTAGTTACATGATATGGGACAGGGATATGCTTTTACCCAATGAGAAAAGGAATCAACAACAGTCAGTAAAAATCTATTTTTCCTAGCAGTCAATTGGAGAGGGCCCACATGATCTATTTGCAATCTCTCAAATGGGCCACGAGGAGGTGCTCTCATTAACTGTCCCCTTCTCTTTTTAGGTTGCCTCCCAAATGAAGCACAGATTACACAGGAGGAAACATGATCCTGTATATCATGTTTCATTTCTGGCCACCATACCAACCTATTAAGGATAGTCTGCATTTCTTCTGCTTTAGGGTGTCCCATAGGACCTGCACCATGAACCCAATGCATCCATTCTTTACCTCGAGCTCTAGGGATAGCTATAACCAAGCCTTCCTCTCTTTTTGCACATAGAATGTCTTTCTCTATAGCGAGTGTGAGAAAGGGTGTGTGCTGATATAGGTTATCTGGGGCGTCCTGCACAAGCTTCCTTAAATTGGAAAGCTCAGGGTCCTTTGTCTGCAGTGCTACAAAGTAATCTGGTGGTATTATCTGATCGTAATCTGTGGAACGTGTAGCAATAGCAACCATGCGTGTCTGCTCATACCAGGGCCATATGAGGCCTACATGGCATTCTTCCTTGGCTAGTGAGTCTGCTAATGTGTTTCCTTTCACTAAAGGGCCTTTCTTCCTATGTGCCTTTACTTTAACTAAATGTACTCTCTGAAACTTCTCACTCAGTTCTTGTGCCATAGTCCACAGTGATGAATTTTTCACAGTGGACCCATCTGTAGATTTAAATTTATTTGCCAGCCACCAGGGTAACAGGGCAATGGCACTTTTAAAGACATAATCAGAATCTAAAATGATTTGTATCTCTGGGTGTGAATCCTGATATTGTTGCATACAAGCTACAAAAGCAGCCAGCTCACAGTACTGTGCTGACGCTGACCCACAGGAATACTGTCTTTGCAGTACCACTTTGTTATTTGGGTCCAATTGTACAACTGCAAAACCTGCTAGTCGCCTGCCTCCTTCACATTGGCTACTACCATCAATATATACTGTAGGAAGAAAAGGTGAAATTTTGTCTAGTCCTAGTTCCCTAAAGATCATGTGATTAGGGGCACTGGGTGAGGACTGACAGTCATGAGGTTGCCCCTCCAGCAAGATTCCAGCCACTTGCACGTTAGGTTCTTTCAACAATTCAAACTTTACATTCTGTGCTTGCAACATGAGAGTCCACTGGACTATTCTCTCAGTCCTAATCTTGCTACATGCTAACTTTCCTTCTACAATGAATTTGAGGGGGGTGTGATGGCTGCATATGTATGTGGTTTGAGCACCAATGATGTATGTAAATTTCTGCATAGCAGCATAGGAAGCCAGTACATGTTTTTCACAGTTTCCCATTTTGAGTTCAGGAGAAGTGAGAACTCTGGAACAGAAAGCGATAGGGCGATCTACTCCTCCTAAGCGTTGTGTTAGAGCTGCACCTATACTGTTTCTCTCCAACTACAGGGTACAGGAAAAAATGTTGTGTGTGATCTGGGTGTGCAAGAACAGGAGCAGAAGTCAGAATGTGTTTTAATTTAGTTACAGAGTCTGTATGTCCTTCCTCCCAAGCATAACTTTTACTTTTTAGCAGGGAGTAAAGTGGAGCTGCCACTTCAGCATAATTGTGCATGAAGTCACGACAGAAACCAGTGAGCCCTAGAAATGACTGGAGTGATTTCTGATCTGTAGGAAGTGGAAGTTTATGTATCAGCTCTATCCTCTGAGAATCTACAGATTTACCGTCCTGGCCAATAGTAACCCCTAAAAAGGAAACCTGTGATTTGCACAGTTGAGCCTTGGCAGGATTAACTTTAAGACCAGCTTGTAAGAGGGCTTTTAAAACTTCTCTTACATGATTCCAGTGTACGGCTTCATTCTCAGACTGAATCAGAATGTCATCTACATACTGAATTATATTATCTCTGCAAGACAATAGTGATAGGGCTTCCTGCATGTATTTATGAAATATTGATGGGGAATCCTTATATCCTTGTGGGAGCACAGTCCATGCATATTGTTTATTCAGCCACTGAAAGGCTGTTTTGTACTGGCACTCAAGGGCCAAGGGCAGACTCCAAAACCCATTGGATATGTCTAAAACAGAGAAAAATTTACATTTGGGATTCAGTTTAGAGATCATTTCAGGGTATGAGGCTACCATCGGCACTACAGATTTTGAAACTTGATTCAGGGCACGGAAGTCCATAGTGAGCCTGAAGGAACCCCCCGGTTTAACTATCAGCCAGGCTGGTGAATTACATGTGGAAGAAATAGGTCTAATCAGACCCCTCTCCTCCAGTATCTTCACAATTTTAGTCACTGGTTCTATAGCCTGATGAGATACTGGGTATTGCTTCTGTGGTGGAGGATCCTCACCTTCCAACAGTATTTCTGTGTGCATGTTCCCACAATCTAACTTCTCTTGAGCCCAGCCTGGAATATCAGCCACCTCTGAAGGAATTACACACAGATCATACTGTTGAGCTGCCTTGGTGCACTGAGTTGCTAACTGCATGGGAATGACTTCATGCACTAAAGTTTTAGAAGCACTTGAAGTTCCTGAATACTGCCACAATTTAAGATTAGCCATATCCACCACCAAATTTAACTGGTTGAGAACATCAATTCCAATTATTTCTTTTGGTGTGTTCACTATAGTGGAGGCAGTGGTTTCCAACATTTCCTTATTTTGTTCACTGTGCACAGGGATACCCCATTTAACTGGGATAGCCACACATTTGGAAGCTGTGTCATTGATTCCTTGAATTTCATAAATTTCCATATTTTTCTGATCTGTAGTGGGAGAAGCTCTGTTAGTAAAACTAATTCCAGCCCCTGTGTCAATCAAAGCTAGTTTATCCTGACCCCCTATTCTGCTGATAACATTGGGGCATGCACAAGAGTCCATTATCAAGGGTGTTACAAGCCTTAAATTGTGTCCTGGGCCTGTATCCATTTCATCATCCAGAGGCTCTGGAATTGAGTCCTCTGCTGAGATAAAGGAGGCAGGCTGGGCTATGAAGGCTTGAGGCATTTTGATATCTGAACTCAAGAGGTCAGGACATCCCTATGCACTAGCCTTATGTTTGTCCTGAGCTGCTTGTAAATCCTGTTTTAATTTATCTATTTCTATCTGCAGTATATGTTTGTCTTGTTCCCATTTAGTTTTTTCCTTTTCTAGCCCATCTCTCTGTGCTTTGAGCTCCTGAAAGAGGATGTAACCTGAGGAATTTCTAAAGGTACCTCTGCCATGTGCTCTCCAAGGTGTGTGTCCTCTGTCTGTGTTTCTTGTGTACTGAGAGGATCCCTCGGCTTGCCACTTAGGTGTGTGTCCTCTGTCTGTGTTTCTTGTGTACTGAGAGGATTCCTTGGCTTGCCACTTCCGTGCTTCTGATACTGTAATGACCTGCGAGGGCTGGGTCTTCCAAACAGACCCAATTCTGAGCATTAAAGTATCAAAAGGGGTTGCTTCGGGGTCTTCAGAAAATAACAGAAGGTGTTTTGTAATCTCAGGGGATAGCAATTCTAATAAAAATTCCTTATGCATGCTCTCCCCATAATCTTCTGCCTTGGGCCAGGACTCCTGCTCATTAAGAAACTGCTTTTAAAATCCAGGCTCTATATGCAAACTGTTCCAGTGTATCATTTGGTAGAGGTGAAATAATTTTAAATTCTTGCATTGGGGAACAGTGAAATAGTTTCTCAGTACCCCTTTTAACCAACTGGTATGGGTGAGTGAGAGAGCCAACTCTATAATAGTGTGGCCCCAGAGCCAAATGCATAAGTCTATCAAAGTCTGATTGTTTTCTTCTGTATTTCCCTAGACCCCAGTGAATCAGAATATCAATCGCCCATTTAACCCACTGATTTACATTACGAGGCATAGTGCCAATTTTCTCAACTATTTTTTCTATATCTCTATCTTTTAAATGTTCCTGCAACATTACTTTAACTGGTGCTTTGAGTTCAGTACTGGGTGCCATGTCTAAGTCATCTGAATTATCCTCCTGACAGAGATCCTGATTATTGCTGGGTTCTGGCTGAGATAAACTATCATGAATTTCTTCATGTGATTCATCTGTATTCTTCCCATTTCTAAGTTGAACTATGCATACTTTAGTATTCTTTTGTTTGTCAGTAGCTTGTATGCATGGCTGATAGGGTATGTCATAAGCATAGGGGGCTGAGGGAGTAGTGGGTGTTGGCTTTTGTCTTCCAGAGGCCAATTGATCCTTAACGTGACTCAATTCAAGTTTAAGTGCTTCTAATTGCTCACTAACAGTTATAAAAGAATTTGTGGCTTGTATCACTTGAGTTCTTTGTATAGAGATGCAAATTTGTGCCTCCTCAAGGTCTTTGGTCAATTGGGTACACTGAGAAGTCAGTTCAGAGTTGTCTTTTTCAATGCTAATGAGCCCTCTGCACATGCCTTGGATAAAAAGGCATTTTCTTTTATTTGTTTTCTTTTTGAATTCTTGACCATGGTTTAACATTTGTCTTTGAATATCATACCATGATGACTCAGGGAATTCACCTTCAAAGGGACCCCCTTTCCTCTTACAGTATGAAATTAAAATTTCTTTAAGTTCTTTAAAATCAAAGGCTTCCATATTTGATACTGCAGAAAGGCTGTAGTTGGACTATCTCAAATGTGTAACCTTAGAAGGAGGAATGCTCACTTTTATGAAGAAGTGAGACTTAGAATTATAGTTGGAATGGTATAAATTTTATGGGTGTTCAGTAAAGAGTACTGGCATAAAGACCACACCTTAAAAATATACCTGAATAAAAAGTGCTTCTCACCTTTTTAAGAGGGTGGAAGTTTAGGGTGAAGTTATAGTAAGAAGGGTGTTAGGAGATTAACAGAATTGTTGTATCAATTGCAGCCAACTTTAAGCCTGCTCTCACTAAGATAGTTACTGACAGGAGACAGAGAAATAAAAGTTAAAAGGGACAGGAGGTAATAGCTTTATCAGGAAAGATGTATATTGTATTCAATGAGGGACTGTTTACCTGTGTACCACTTCCAAACTAAATCTGGACTATCTCTGTCTTTTCTTAGCAGCTCAAATAATATAGCAAGCCTATACATCAAAATAAGACAATTGCAAGCCACTCTGTGTGATGTCTTTAAAATTCTAGATGCTTACAGAGCCTTTTGACAATAAAAATCTCACCTTGTCTAACCCACAAAACAAATTTATCACTGGAACTGTTCACTAAATATTGTCTAAGTGTCATCCAGTCTGGCAATTGTAAATGGTCACAACGACTTTTGATTCTGTCTGAAATCTACTTAATGTATTATACAAAATTATTACTTACCCAACTGGAGGTCTGCTGTGAAATCCAATAGACGAGCCCCCATAAAGATGTAAGATTTGGTCAGTTATTCTTCTGTAGGTCCTGAGTTCATTTCACTTCACAGAAGCAGGAGGGCTTGTAATAAGACAACCAAACAGGTGTGGCTTGGAGAAAGATTTTTTATGTAGAAATAGGCTTATTACATAGGTATTGAACAGAGGTATATAGTGATTGTTACAGAGCTGTTTCAGTGTGCATCAAAGAATCTGTGTGTGCATGTGCATGTGTGAAGTATGAGAGAGAGATAGGCCAGAACATGTGAGTCATGGCAAGGGAGAGAGAGAGAGATCGGGGGAGGGGTGAAGGGAATTGATTATCAGAGCCTCTTGTCCTTCATGTCCGATGGATGGTGGCAGAGAGAGAGAGACAGGAAGTGTTTCTGTCCTTTATAGTGAATTGAATCCTCTCCAGCCCTTCCCCTTGAGGTCTGCTAGCCACTCCCTTTAAGGTCTGCCATTCTTGATTTAGCAAGGAGGAGCTTCAGACAGGCCTTGTAGAATGAAATCACCAGGGGGTCAGAGTTAATCTCATCTTGTAAACTGTCCTATTACCTTTGGAGACTGAAGTCACCAGAGTCCAAAGCTGCATGAAATGTATGCTGACAGCAAGTTTCTGTCTTTATGTATGATAGCTTGTGAAATGAAATTTCATGAATCTCGTGCAAGCTCTTTGGATTGTAAGTTTGTCCACACATTTGGATCCCAATAATGCAAGGAAGGGCTTATGGTCTGTTTCCACATGAAAAGTTAGCCTCAAGAGGAAACTGTTGAACCTTTTTCATGCCCGTGTAATAGCCAGTGCTCCATTACCTAATTGAGCATACTGCTGTTCTGTTGGGCTGCAGAATTATCACAGAAAAATAGAAAATGACTGCAGATAAAAACCATATGGCTTTTCCAGTCTGCCCAACATAAAAACCATTAACTTCTAATCCCTTGCTCTCCCTCAGAGATTCTATTTAACATAAGAACATAAGATATGCCATACTGGGTCAGACCAAGGTCCATCAAGCCCAGTGGCCAATCTAGGTAACAAGTAACTAGCAGTTTCCCCAAAAGACACACAGGCTCCACAGTGCTTGTACTGGCACAAGCAGTGGAATTTTTTATTTATTTAATAAGGCTTATATACTGCTTTTCTACCAGTCACAGCAGTGTACATGCAGGTATTGTATATTTTTCCCTTGTCCCTGAAGGGCTCATAATCGGTTTGTGTACCTGAGACAACAAGGAGCACCTGTGGGATTAGAAACCCCAGTCCTTCTGGCCCAAGGTTGCTGACCTCTAGTGAGAGGTAACTTGCCTCAACCACTAGCCCATTCCTCCCCTTTAATAATAGTTTATGGATCTTTTCTCCAGGAACTTGTCCAAACCTTTTTTTAAACCCAGCTACATTAACAGCTTTTACTACATCTTCCGGTAACGAATTCTAGACTTTGATTACGCATTGAGAAAAAAAATATATTTTCTCTTATTAGTCTTAAACGGGTTACACTGTAGCTTCATTGCATGTCCCCTAGTCTTTCTATATTTTGATGGCGTAAACAATCAATCTACATTTACCCGTTCCACTCCATTCATTAATTTATAGACCTCTATCATATCTCCCCTCAGCCATCTCTTTTCCAGGTTGAAGAACCCTAATCTTTTTAGCCTCTTCTCATAGGGGATATCCTTCCATCCCCTTTACCATTTGTTGGCTCTTCTCTGTACCTTTTCTAATACTGCTATATCCTTTTTAAGATACGGTGACCAGAATTGCACAAAATATTCAAGGTGCAGTCGCACCATGGAACGATACAAAGGCATTATAATATCCATAGCTTTATTCTCCATTCCTTTCCTTATGATTCCTAGCATGCTATTTGCTTTCTTGGCTGCCTCTGCACACTGGGTGGAGGATTTTAACGTGTTATCCACGATGACACCTAAATCATATTCTCAACCTATCGCTCTCCACCGCAACCTTCCCTACTGATTTCAAGCATGCTGTGGTCACACCCCTCCTTAAGAAACCCTCACTTGATCCCACCTGTCCTTCTAACTATTGACCCATCTTTTTTCTTCCCTTCATCTCTAAACTACTTGAGCGTGCGGTTCACCACTGCTGCCTCGATTTCCTCTCCTCTCACACCCTCCTAGATCCTTTACAGTCCAGCTTTAGTCCCCTACACTCCACTGAAATGGCTCTTACCAAAGTCTCTAATGACTTGTTCCTGGGGAAATCCAAGGGCCTATATATACATATTTACCCTTGTGGTAAAATTTAGATATTTTCCTTTATAGTACAATATCGTCGGCGGCTTTTGGAAAAATTTTACTTTGGACAAACAACAAGAAATAATATACATCATATACATCAGAGTGGTATTTTGACCATACATGTAATTTCCAATCGGTTTAAAGGTGATATTCGTAACAGCTCTGCGAGATTTATGGATTGACTGGTTAGTCATATAATGACATTAAAATCATACGTTGGTTTAATGATTCCACTGATTCCTTGCGTTGTGCAACAATTTTTCTTTGTAATAAAATTCTCCCTATAGCATCATAATAATTCAAATTTTGCTCGGGAGTTTTTAACTAGTTTTTTTATATAGATATATATACTGATCATACATATGTTTGTTTTCCTTTTTCCGAAGTGATATAGGATGTATTGAACATACAAGTACATACAGAGGTATGGTTTGATGTTATTTATTGTTTTTCATATTTATGCCTAGTCTTTTAAATTATTTATACATGTTCATATATTTCTGTCACTCCAATCTTACACATTCCTGTGCTGTTTGAAAGAATTTTTATACATATTTACAAAAAACTTTTATACATGTTTACTAAAGGTCACATTAATAGTTCATTGTAAGGCCTTTTAGTTTTCGTGCGTTTAATTTTAATCTTTTAATTTTATATTTATGTCATTATTCTTATTATTGTTTTTTAAATGTTTTATATGTTTTAGTTAAGCCAGCCCCTGATGAAGGCATAACGAAACACGGCCTGTGTCGGGCCAGTGGCTTACATTGATCAATAAAAGATTTCCTTCCTTTGCTATCCACGTTTTTTAGAAAAAATTAATTGTCAAATAATTCTTGATTCTTTATAAACACTTGATATACCGCGCCTTAATAGCATCAGGGCGGTTTACAATTCACCAAAGTCAGAGTGGCCTAGGCCGGAAAAGGAAAGGAACTACAATTTCGGGTAGAAAAGGTCACAATCATTGAGGAGCGAGAAAAAGTATAGAATAGGGAGGAGAGGTACTGGGGGATTATCAGAGATCATTGTAGGGAGAATGAGTTAATGAGAGCATGTTGTCAACATTACACTAGACACCAAGGTCCTTTTTTGTTTACCTTACTTCAGGAGTTAGAAAGATATCAGTATTTCTGTCTGCAGAAAATTAGAAAACGTTATATCTGCATTGGTTTTCTTGTTTCTTCACAAAGCCTTAGCCTATCAAATTTATTTAACAGTTATTTTAAATTTTATGGCTCTATACCCGAACCATATCCTGTAGCAGCATTGGGAACAGGTGAAACGTCCCGTTTGACAATACATTTTCAGCATATCAATACTTCCAGATATCTTAAAATGCTTTGGAATTGATGTGGGACCACATACCGCAAAGGCAATAGAAATATCTAAGCAAGATCTGCTCTTAAAGCTTGTTCTCCTTGATGTACATTTCCCAATAACTGGGAATTTTGTACAATGGAACCCTGGTAGCCATCAAAAAAATGTTTTACTCTTCAGGTCTGTCTGTAATATGAATAGGGCTTCTGATTTGAGGGTTTATAAACTGAATTTGCAATGCAGGAGCCCAATAATCAAAAGCACTTATCCATATAGTGACAATCGCTATAAAGACAAGTGCCCTATCCACACATTTTTAGTAGCATTATAGGGATAGTGCCGGCCACTAAACACTGCAAGTCCCTTTGAATAGCCCAATCATCTCGAGCAATCTCTTTCCTTACCCAATCTCTCTCATCTCTCTCATACCACCCTGTCTTCATCCAAATGACTTATTAGGCCAACCCTTTATACTCTTTAGTCTCCAGGTTCCCAGATACTCTTTCCTGGGGTTACATGGCAGCTGTTATGTAAAGTACTGCCTGTGTGTAGTCCTCACAGCATCCTCCACGCTGCCATCCAAGTGCAATGCAGTCTTTCAAGCTCTACTCCTGTGAATAATTTAGCGAGTTCTTTGACTGGATCCTTGGCACTTGATACTTGACACTTAAAGTCTCGACATTCCTTGGCATTTAAACTCCACTCACTGCCTCTCTTTTCAGAATAAATGAGTCCAGGCTAGACTGCGTGTTCTGAATCAAGGATTTACATTAAGAACTTTAGCGTTCCAGATGCAATAACAATAAGGGTAGAGACCAAACCTTTTCAACTATATTACCAGTAAAGTAAAGAGGAAATTTGTAACTATATTATAGGCTTTCATCTCCTACTCTTCTTCTGTAAGTATATTACAAGCAGCAGGACATCTGCTTCTCTTTCCTTAAGGCTGGAGTTTTACACCAAGCCTCTCCCTTCTTTAGTTCACATCACACTGCATGAGAACTTTTGAGAGGGATTCCTTACTCCTGCACTACTTAGTGTCACGGTGTAGCTCTGAGTCAGTGGCTTACAGATGCAGGTCCTTCTAACTCGGCTGTCACTTGGATTTCTTAGGTGTTGCTTCACTCCTCTAGATCCTCTCTTCTCTCCTAGAGCAGGTGGCTCCCTTCTTCTGCTCTGCTCTTTCACAGGCTGGACTGCTCCCCTCCTGAGCTACCGGAGGGACTGGCTGATTAGATGTGGTCAAAAAGGAGCCCATGCCACCGTAATACCCTTATGCTTACTCTAGTCCTGCAACTCCTTGGCCTATGGCCCCTCTTGATAGAGTGATGGGGATGGAGAAAGTCATTGGCGTCTGCCCATTAGGGCAAACACCTTACTCTTTCCTCATGGTGCAGTGGTTATTGTGGGCTTCCTTAGCCCCCCTTCACCAGCAACCTACTGGGCTCTTGGAGCTACAGAAAACTACATTCAAAACAATGGAAAGGTTATCAAGAAGACAGCAATAAAATACCACACACTTCTATATAGATACACCAAAGCTTTGTGGAGAGAAACAAATAGAAATAAGTCCTCTTTGTTTTCTCTAACTATCAGCCATGGTTCACTTTATTTATAAGGCTCTTTTGGATGATACAGCATAATTTCACTTTATTATGACACGTCAATTATTACGTCTCTATCACATCATAGGTTAACTTTTAATCAGTGTAGGTCAGTATGCGGAGACATACATGGATTCCAAGACATAATTGTTTACCGCTACATAGGTCAGTATGAAAAGACATACACATATTCCAAGACATAACTGTTTACTGCTGACTGCTTGGTATCTACTAACCCTGAGTACTTTAGCTAATAACCCTGAGACAGAGAGGCTAGAGTACAACCTGCCCTTTTCTTTATTTACAGGATATGTAAACCTTCACTTAGTAAGCAAATATATGAAATGTTATTTCTAAGCAAAGTTCTGAAGAGAATTAACTCTTTCTCAGGTTTAGACAGTCGGATAGTGTACACCACCCTGTACAAACAAACATACTTTCAGTTATGTGCCAAAAGATAGAGCTCTGCCTTTGTGAGTGGTTTATATATGAGTTACATTTACCTTCCCACAGCAGTCTCCTCATAGCATAATATAATTGGGCATAAGGAGCCTCCCTGTTCTGGAAAATTACCAATTCCTCTCCGGGTTATAGTAGGGCCACAGGAGGTCTCTGCTGCTCAAAGCAGTGACATCCAAGGGGTCTGTACAGGTATAATTTATAACACCATCTTTCTCTCAGTCCTTGTCATCATAACCCCCTACCCAGTATTTCACCTCTTTTATTCCTTCCACTCTATCTTCACCCAGTCTCTCCCATCTACCTACCTAATCCTAGCTGTCTCCCTTTCTCAGTCCACATCTCAGGTCTCCCTCAGTCTCTCTCTCATGCCTCCTGTCTCTAGTGATCTCCCTCTCTCATGTAGTCTCTCTCTCTCATCCCTCTCCAGTCCCTACCTTCTCTCTCTCTGAACTCCCCCTGATCCCCGCCCAACGCCAATTCTTCTGAGATGTTTATCCAGAGATCATATTAATACCATAAAAAATATCAAGCATAGTAACTAGTATTGCCTTTCCAAAAATCTTCAGATCCTGTCAGTGGTACATAATATCATTTGCTTCCTCTGTCTTTTTTGAGTGGTTTTATACTGTCAGCCCTAAGCACGTTATTTCACAGAACTGCTTCGATCCAGCTGCAGATGCTGCTGTTATTCATATTATTTCCAAGGGTAAAGAAAAAAAATAAAAATAGAGACATGTTGGCTTGGGACCTGGAAATGTGTGAGCTGGAAACTTTCCAACCTCTTGTTTGAAATGTTGAGGCGAGCACATCATGCAGCCTCAGCCACAAAAACAAAAGTGCTCCTCTGCTGTATTCACCACGCAGCATTAGTCTTGCAGTCTACTAAGAGTTGCATAAGAACATAAGAACATGTTGCAGAGAAGCTCTTGAGGCTTCCTAGTGACACTAGGCAGAGCAGAGAAGGCAACAAGCAGGTACTATCTGATGACCTCATCCAACTACAGTGGCAGCAGCCAGATGACATCACTGGAGGGCCTGTGGAAGGACAATTTGTTCAGCCAAAATTTCCCCACTGAGGTGTTTTTATAGGGACTCTCCAGTTGTAACCAAAGGTCAGAAACTTATATATGAATAAAACAAGTTATAGGAAGACTAGAAAATTCAAGGGATGCCAGGAACTTCAGTGCTTCAAATCTAGCTCAGTTTAGTAGGGCCCAATGGCAGAAATTCATATTGACCCCCAAGAAAACTATCTGAAAGGGCCCCCTAGAGCAGGAGGAATCCACATCAGAAGATATGGGAGTGGTTATCAGTGGGCCCTTTTTCCTATGGGCTTTCCTGCTTGGGTGGAATTTACAGCACTGGAAGGGCCTGAAAGTCATATTCTGTGGCTTAGGCAAGACATGGTTTGTGTGCAAATCCAGTTTCTAAAGAACGCATGAACATAGCCCTAGTTGCTACCATCAAAATTTGCACCACTTTGTATTGTTACTATTACTGGGAGCCACTTGGGGCTGAATCATGGTGGCAGGGCAACACAGGGAAACTTACACCATCACCACCTGCGCTATAAAGCTTCTGCCGAGACCTGGCTCTCACTTGCACCATCGTCCCCTATGCTATAAAGCTTCTGCAGAGACCTGGTTCTCACTTACACCATCACCACCTGCGCTATAAAGCTTTTGCCAAGACCTGGCTCTCACTTGCACCATCATCACCTGCGCTATAAAGCTTCTGAAGAGACCTGGCTCTCACTTGCACAATCATCACCTGCGCTATAAAGCTTCTGCAGAGACCTGGTTCTCACTTGCACCATCGTCCCCTATGCTATAAAGCTTCTGCAGAGACCTGGTTCTCACTTACACTATCACCACCTGCGCTATAAAGCTTCTGCCAAGACCTGGCTCTCACTTGTACCATCATCACCTGCGCTATAAAGCTTCTGCCGAGACCTGGCTCTCACCTGCACCATCACCACTTGTGCTATAAAGCTTCTGCAGAGACCTGGCTCTCACTTGTACCATCATCACCTGCGCTATAAAGCTTCTGCAGAGGCCTGCCTCCCACTTGCACCATCGTCCCCTATGCTATAAAGCTTCTGCCGAGACCTGGCTCTCACTTGCACCATCATCACCTGCGCTATAAAGCTTCTGCCAAGACCTGGCTCTCACTTGCACCATCATCACCTGCGCTATAAAGCTTCTATAGAGACCTGGCTCTCACTTGCACCATCATCACCTGCGCTATAAAGCTTCTGCAGAGACCTGGCTCCCACTTGCACCATCGTCCCCTATGCTATAAAGCTTCTTCCAAGACCTGGCTCTCACTTGCACCATCGTCCCCTATGCTATAAAGCTTCTTCCAAGACCTGGCTCTCACTTGCACCATCATCACCTGTGCTATAAAGCTTCTGCTGAGACCTGGCTCTCACTTGCACCATCATCACCTGCGCTATAAAGCTTCTGCAGAGACCTGGCTCCCACTTGCACCATCGTCCCCTATGCTATAAAGCTTCTGCCGAGACCTGGCTCTCTCTTGCACCATCATCACCTGCGCTATAAAGCTTCTGCAGAGACCTTGTTCTCACTTGCACCATCATCACCTGCGCTATAAAGCTTCTGCAGAGACTTAGTTCTCACTTGCACCATCGTCCCCTATGCTATAAAGCTTCTTCCAAGACCTGGCTCTCACTTGCACCATCATCACCTGCGCTATAAAGCTTCTGCAGAGACCTGGTTCTCACTTGCACCATCGTCCCCTATGCTATAAAGCTTCTGCAGAGACCTGGCTCCCACTTGCACCATCATCACCTGCGCTATAAAGCTTCTGCTGAGACCTTGTTCTCACTTGCACCATCATCACCTGCTCTATAAAGCTTCTGCAGAGACTTAGTTCTCACTTGCACCATCGTCCCCTATGCTATAAAGCTTCTTCCAAGACCTGGCTCTCACTTGCACCATCATCACCTGTGCTATAAAGCTTCTGCCGAGACCTGGCTCTCACTTGCACCATCATCACCTGTGCTATAAAGCTTCTGCAGAGACTTAGTTCTCACTTGCACCATCGTCCCCTATGCTATAAAGCTTCTGCAGAGACCTGGCTCCCACTTGCACCATCGTCCCCTGTGCTATAAAGCTTTTGCGGAAACCTGGCTGCTGATTGCACCATCGTCACCTGCACTATAAAGCTTCTGCAGAGCTTAGCTTGGCTCCCAATACCCTTCACATTTGCAGACCCAAAGAAGCACACATGCCTCTTGTGAATAAACTTAAATCAGTGCAATAAAATGACTTGGGAATAGACAAAACAGTCAACAGCAACTTGGGCTTCAAACTCGACTACTTCATAACACCTCTCAATACATTCCCCTCTTCCTTTATTCTCTTTTCTTCTGAAATATCTACAATAGGCAAGAATACCATTTGCCAAGTGGCCAAATCTGGATCCCCCTGCCCCCAATTCACCTGATACACAGAAGTCAGCTTCCCACCCCATTATTCAAACAAAGATTACCTTTCTACTCTGATCCACAATGAAAGTGACTGTTCTATCCCCCCGATCCACCCCAGAAGTGACGTCCCTCTTAATCCCTCCTTCCACACTGATCCAAAAAGTAACCCCACCCTCCAATCCCCCTTCCATCCTGGACCCCCAAACTATGACAGTGCCCCTGATTCTCTCTCCCACCCAATCTGAAAATACCATAATTCTCCTGCAAATTTTAAGACGCTCAAAAAATCTCTAAACTCACAGGCCATCACTGTCAAGCTGCTGATCTAATGCTTTACAAGTTATCATACCAAGAAAGGACTGGTCATAAGCTTAAAGCTACTTATAAGTCCTGATGTGGCTGGCAGAGCTCTCCCCCCCCCCCCCCCCAGCTGCCGGATGCCCATGACAGCTGGCATAGGTCATTCCATCCAGGGGCGGCCCAAGGGGGGTGCGGGGCCATGTGCGGAGACTCGGTGCGGGGACTCATTTGCATAAGTGGCCTTATTTGCATATGTATTTGCATAATGTTACCATACACTAACTTTTAGTAAACATGTCTCTTAATGAGTGTATGGATAAAGAAAGACTAAAAGATTTCTACATTACTATAATCCAGTACCAACCACCAGGCACATTAGGAACTACTACAAACGCTGCCCATTTAGAACCCATAGCAAACCCGCCATATCCTGACAGCATTACCAGGACTTACAAAGCACCATACCCTAACTATCAAAAGGTAGCACTGCAAATATTAAAACAATACATTTCAGAGAATACTGGGGAAAGAGAACAAGTGGCAATGTCAAATAGGAATTATATAAACAGAATACCTCAGCTCAGTTACACATGCAGAACATAGACCATCACCAAACAAGGAATCACAATTTAGAAACAGGAAGGCAATAATTAAACTGGGAACCCCAAAAGCCAAACTTGGAATGTACAACAACACTGTAGAAATAAAGCTATAAATTAATTTCCTCTTGTACCAAACAAAGCACAGACGTTAATGATGCACGTTTCCCAGAGCTTTCATATTCCAGTTAATAAATTCAAAATAAAGAGATATCTTTCTACCTTTTGTGCATTTTTTTTTCAGTTGCAATTGCTCCAGCCACTTTCTTCTGGTTTCTTCATGTTTTCTGCTAACTGTCCATCGTCTGCTGTCCATTTGTTCTTTCTTCTCTCTTCTAGTTTTTTTTTCCATTCTCTCTCTCTACATCTGCTTTAACATACTAATCTTTCTCCTTTTGCTCTTTCCTCATTCCTATTTCATCCACACAAATTTTACCCCTCCATCCTCAATCCCCACTTACTCTCCCAATACCCGGCCAATTGTAGATTTTTCATCCCTCCCACACAAAATATTTTCCCCTCTCCATTTTACTCTCCCAGCCCCATCCCATTCTAATCCTCCCCCAACATCAGCTCCCTTCTAGTTCCAGTCTCACCCAGCATCCATTCCCTTCTAGTCCCTGCATCAACCCATTTCCAGTCCTAGCCCCCCATCAGCCCATTTCTAGTCCTAGCTCCCCCATCCATTTCCAGTCTGAGTCCCTTCATCAGCTCATTTCCAATCCTAGCCCCCCATCAGCCTATTTCTAGTCATTTCCTAGCCCCACCATCAGCCCATGTCAAATCCTAGCTCCCCTCCACTCAGCCCAATTCCAGTTCAAGCCCCCCCCCCATGAGCCTACTTCCAGTTCTAGCCCCTCCATGAGTCCATTTCAATTCAAGCCCCCACCACAGCCCATTTCCAATCTTAGCTCCCCCCAACAGCCCATTTCCAGTCCTATCCTAGCTGCTCCATCAGCCCATTTCCATTCCAAGCTCCCTCCCCATCAGCTATTTGCAGTTCAAGCCTCCCCTTCCACTCAGCCCAGTTCCAGTCATAGCAACCCCCCAACCCATTACCAGTCCTAGCCCCCATCAACCCACTTCCAGTCCTAACCCCCCATCACCCCATTTTCAGTTTAAGCCCCCCCTATAACCCATTACCAGTCCTAACCCCCCATCAGCCCACTTCCAGTCTTAACCCCATCAGCCCATTTCCAGTCAGACCCCATAGCCCATTGCCAGTCCTAACCCCCCCCCATCAGCCCACAGTCATTACCAGTCCTAACCACATCAGCCCACCTCAAGTCCTAACCCCTCCCCATCAGCCCATGTCCTGTCCTAGCCCCCCCATAGCCCATTATCAGTCCTAACCCCCCCCCCCATAGCCCATTACCAGTCCTAACCCCCTATCACCCCATTTCCAGACAGCCCCGATTAGCCCACAGCCCATTACCAGTCTTAACCCCCCCCCAGCCCATTACCAGTCCTAACCCCCCATCACCCCATTTCCAGACAGCCCCCATCAGCCCACAGCCCATTACCAGTCTTAACCCCCCCATAGCCCATTACCAGTCCTAACCCCCCAACAGCTCACAGCCCATTACTAGTCCTAACCCCTCCCCATCAGTCCATTTCCTGTCCTAGCCCCCCCCCCCCCCCGATAGCCCATTATCAGTCTTAACCCCCCCATAGCCCATTACCAGTCCTAACCCCCCATCACCCCATTTCCAGACAGCCCCCATCAGCCCACAGCCCATTACCAGTCTTAACCCCCCAGCCCATTACCAGTCCTAACCCCCCCAGCCCATTACCAGTCCTAACCCCCCATCACCCCATTTCCAGACAGCCCCCATCAGCCCACAGCCCACAGCCCATTACCAGTCTTAACCCTAACTAAGAATAATAGTAATATGGGTCTAAGATTACCAGATCTTTTGCAGGCAAACCTGGGACACCTATCTGAAGTGTGTGGGGGAGGGGGCACCTTAATTCCAGATTTCAGCAAGAAGGCATGGAGGAGGGAAAAGGAGTTAATTACTCTGCCCCTCCCATGACAGCAACAATATCACTTCCAAGTAGATAAATTGAAAGAGAAATAGAACCATGATGCAGCAAGGGAATGTTCCTAGGAGGGACTTGCGATCAGAGCATCAATCATTGCTTGTTGTTCCTACTGTAGCAGTGATAAAAAAAGGAACTGTGTGCTCAAGGGTGTTTTCCGTCGTTGGACCAAAGTTTTGGAATGCTTTGCCTCTTGTGGATCATGATATTATTTCTTTCAGGAAAATTTGAAAACTTTGCTGTTTAGGGAGGCTTATGTTTTAAATTGATTTTTTGTGTGCTGGTAAGTCTGTTTCATGTTTGTTTTCTTATTGTGAATGTATCATTGTATTACAGCTTAGGAATTATAAGCCATTTATAAAACTTTTAAATATATAATTAAATAAATGTCCCCCGTACTATGCAAAATATAAAGATAATGAATGTAAATTCTAGAAACTGACATGCTCAATTCACTAAATGGAAAATATTTTTTTTCTAACCCCCTTCTGTCCCCATTGCTAAAATAGGAGACAGGAGGATGCTAAATAGGTAGGCACTGGGGAAACAGCTCTAAAATCAGGAACATCTGGTAACCTTTACCTTATACGGATCTGATTATACACGCGACGAAGAAACGAACTAAGCGCAACCCTCCAAAACCAGAGAAAATGGAACTGAGCAAAGGAGGTGTGTGATCCAACAAGGCAGTACTTGCAGATCTTTGAGGCCTCAAAGAAATGATGCATGCTAGCTTAGAGTCACTGGTAGAGGCTGAGGCCGGAGCTCTTGTGCAACAACCAGCTAAGTATCAGCAGCGCCTTGAAATTCAAAAAATTGCATCACGCTGCACAATCAGCAACTTATCAGTTTGAGGCAGAAGATAAAGTTAGATTTCCAGCCAAGAAATTTGGAGGATTTAGCCACTTTAAATTGAAGGAGCAACATTCAGCTGGAAGGCCTGGCTGCTGCCGCGGCCTCCGCGGCAGAATGGAGTGTCCTGCGGGGCCCCCTCTTCTCGCTGAGCCCCTCTGCAAGGGCTTTCAGATTCGCGAAGGGAGAGCGTCTCCCTCGTGTCTCTGTTAAGCCCGCAGGGGCTAATGGGAAATTTCCCATCAGCCCCTCGCGTCTAAAGGGGCAGATGGGAAATTTCCCATTAGCCCCTGCGGGCTTAACAGAGACGCGAGGGAGACGCTCTCCCTTCGCGAATCTGAAAGCCCTTGCAGAGGGGCTCAGCGAGAAGAGGGGGCCCCGCGGGACACTCCATTCTGCCACGGAGGCCGCGGCAGCAGCCAGAGCCAGCCTTTA
Organism: Ichthyophis bannanicus; assembly: GCA_033557465.1. NCBI lineage: Eukaryota > Metazoa > Chordata > Amphibia > Gymnophiona > Ichthyophiidae > Ichthyophis > Ichthyophis bannanicus. The sequence continues at coordinate 1,765,211,407 of CM066031.1, forward strand.
TTTTTTTTTTAATGTAATTTTTTAAAAAAGCAGAATGTTCTTTGCGCGGGGCCCCCTGAAACACGGGGCCCTGTGCAAAGAACATTCTTGCTCAATGGACGGGCCGGCCCTGATTCCATCAGCCACAGAAAGTCAGCCTCCTCTGTCCTTTGGGATTTTTCCCCCAACTGCCTAACCTGACGCCTTTTTTTTATTTTTAAGAGAATTAATCAAATATGCGCTGTGTACATGGCAAAGTTACAAAACTAGAATCAAATCCTCCTTTTTTTTCTACTCTTCTTTCACAAATACATGAAGTACTGCACCAATATCCTGAACATTTTGTTGCATTGCATACACTCTGCTGGATGGATTAGAGAGCTCGGAGAGCCATTGGGAGAGGGGAAATCATTCCGGTGCAATACACCAAACATAAACCCTCCGCTGCTTTAAATCTTAGCCCTTCAGAAGGATCTAGCAGCAGCAAGCACAGATGCAGTCATTAATCTGACTGGAGGAGATTCAAGTGGAACGAGTACACGTTCAAGACCCAGAGGACCCTGCTGTCAGCAAAGGCACTAAAACTCTTTCAGCAGCTGCCGCAGTAACATCACCTATACCGGCAGCCATTGATAATGCAGTCATCAGGGTTAAGGGGCTGTAAGGATAATTATATGGAAGGGACTGGCGTGTCACAGCAATCATATGAGTGAATGCGGCTTCTTGCAGCAGGGCTCTTAATGCGAAGAAGATTAGAAGGACCAGTATAATAGACAAAGGGTCTCCAAAGGTTAGCAGAGACTGAACTAAAAACTGACCAACTGCTCGCAGCAGGAAGAAATTAAATGACTCCTTAATCTTCGTCAGTATCACACACAAGCCCGCTGGTGAGTCAGTAAAATCAAGCCCTGTGATACACATAAGGATGTCTGCCAAAGGCACATCAAAGCCAAACAGAAGAATCGGGCATAAGAGAAGGCAAATTTCTGAAATAAACTAGTTATAAAAGAGATGATATCTCTTTAAAATATTAATGTTTCAAGAGTATTTATCAATAAAATGTTATTTATTTAGCTCATGTATTTTCAGTAGTAGCTCAAGATGAGCTACATTCAAGTAATCAACATATTTCTGTACACCCAGAGAGCTTACGGTCTTATACCTGAGGTAATAGAGAGCTAAGTGACTTGCCCAAGGTCACAAGAGCTGGCTGTGGAATTTGAACTCTGATTTTCAGCCCACTGTTCTAACCACTAGTCTACTCCTTCATGAGTGTGGATAATAGTGTGAAAATAGTGTTGGTTCCATGTTCGGTCCAATCGGATATATAGAAATAAAGGTCTAACAAACAGGTTTTAAGGGGCATGTTTTAATTAACCAATATGAATGTATTTGTGGCTACCGTTCTGAGTTCTGAGTTCCCTTTAGCCAGTGAGCGCAGTAAGAAGCAAGGAGTTGGAGTTAGATAGTAGAAGGAGGGGGAACAGGTCTCTTCCTCCCAGGGCCAGCCCCAGAGTTGGATCAAGGTGTTGGCGCCCTAGGCAAATCTTAAGCCTTATATCCCTCTTCCCCAGCTGTCAGAATCTATTGTTTATTTTTCAATGCCCTGCTCTTTGCCAGCCCTAGAGGCTGCCCCCCCTAGGTGACTGCCTACGTTGGCTAATGGCTGGACCAGCCCCACTTCCTCCTCTTCCTGCATATCAACTGCAAGAAGGACACAGTCAATGTTAGGTCTGTGAGGTATGCTGAGGATGATTACAAGCTCAACCGAAGGGGTTTGTGAACAATTCCTTTTTTGTTTTGAGACTTTAGCTAAAGGGAGGAGATTTATTTATTAAAACTGTCCTTGATGGCATATCCAGGTCCTGATGTCTAAGAAAGACCAGAGTTCAAATCTCACGGACTCTCCTTGATGCCTTGAGCAAGTCATTTAACTCTCCATTGCTTCAAGTACAACTTTAGATTGCCTACAGTACCTAATTTATAACTCGCCTTGATCTACTACTGGAAAGACGTGAGTTAAATACTAAAATAAATAAATAAATAAGAGCAGTGCAGGAGTGCGCACTTCCCATATTTGGATGGTAGCCCTAGTCCTTGGAATTTCCATTCCGGCCAGAGTCAAATGCTGTGATAGTGCCCTGTTTTTCTACCTGGTTTACAAGTAAGAAATCGGCAACAAGTCACGTGTCCACTGATAGCTCAGAAAGGTGAAATTAGACCTTATCTGCTAATTTTCTTTCCTTGAGTCCCTCCAGTCCAGTCCAGACACGTGGGTTATACTCACCTACCAGCAGATGGAGAATGAAAACCACAGATTTGATGATGTCACAGTATAAGGGGTCCTGGGCAGACCTGCTCTCACAGTAGCAGTTTCCACAACCAGAGATTATTAGATGCTCCATCACAATAAACAAATCAACCACAGCATACTTACAGAAGCAGCTGTCTAGCTCCCAAGTATGCCAGACACAGGAGATATAAGTTACCGCTCTCAAGACTAACAGCAGCACAATGTACCCGCACAGCTATGGAGCCTACGAAGAGCTCAAAATAATAGAAATAAACACCGAAATAACTGCTTTGCTCTACAATCTTGGCATGCTTTCCATCATCTAAGGCCGGGAATAAACAGAAGAATATAGGGTGGGTCCTGGACTGGACTAGAGGAACTCAAGGAAAGAAAATTAGCAGGTAAGTTCTAATTTCACCTTCCTCATCATCTCTCTCCAATCCAGACACATCGGACGTACCAAAGCAGTACCAAACAATGGGGAGGGGACAAGAACAGCCCAGCCATAGCACCAAAGCACAGCACCCTACAAGGCAGAGGCTTGCAATGCTATTACGATATTAAAGAAAGTAGCACATACCATCCTAGATCAACAGGGGAGGAGTGGAGGAGTAGCCTAGTGGTTAGAGCTCTGGCTTAGGAACCAATAAACCAGGGTTCAATTCCCACTAGTACTCCTTGTGGCCTTGGGCAAGTCACTTAACCTTCCAATGCTCAGAAAAATCCAAGTTATCAATGTCCCTGATTAATGTACATTTACCAAGTTTAAGTTACAATGTAAACCACTTTGATTGAAATGATAAAGCAGCATAAAAAAAACTGTTAAATATAAATAAATAAACCAGGCACTACTGACAAAGCAACATCCCCCCTGGTGGTAGGAACTGCAACCCATGGCAGAAGAAAAGATCCTTCATGCCTTGTCAATCAGTTCACCCTGTGAAAGAAAATAAATCCATAAACTACACTAAGAGGTAATGCTTGCATGAAATATCTTATCTCCTTAAGAATACACAACAGAACAGCAGTCATCCAAGATACACTGAAGCTGCAACTAAAGATGCCTAGGAATCACTGAAGACAAAACATAGGCATAGACCTGGAAGCACCAAGCCACCCAAAGATCAAAAAGGGAAGATTTTCAAGCACCTTGAACATGCCAAAAACATGTCCACCTCAAGCTACTCACAAAACCAAGAGTTCTCTGTGCCAAATCCGCCAGAACACTTTGAAAAGCAAACTGAACAATTATTTAACCATTGCTTGACCTCAAAAGGACCACTGAAGGCACCAAGCTAAAAGAACCCTGTGTCTCTTTCTTTTTTTTATTTAAACTTAGTACTTCTACACAAAGAAAGGCAAGTCTCAAAGCAAGACATCTATGATAGAGATCGGCATTTTGTAATCTAGCTCCATACGAGCAAGAGGTGCTGAGTCTGAAACTGTCAAAGATGCTTTGATAGAATTCCCCTCAGAATGACCAACCCTGGACTGCTGAGACTAAGAAACCATTTCTTGCCAAAACCAGAGACCAACAACTGCAACCAACAACCAGCATGCCTAAGTTGCTAGGGTTGATGAACCACCACCAACCAGATGACATCAGCAGCAAAATCATCATGGACTGTTGTCCAGTGGATCCGAACACCTGGGCCTCAACTGATAGCGAATTGTGGCAGCTCAGGTCCCTCACTCTCACCACACATCATTGTTGTCCAGCCAAGATATATACTTTGAAGCAGACATTTGCCCTTATAAGACAATCCTGCCTCCCAAATTCAGACAGCTCAACCGCCAAGTAGGAACATATTGGCCACTGCCTTCAAGCAGCGGAATCTGACCATCAGCTCCAGCTGCACCTTTGTACCACTCCTGGGGCATCAATAAAGCTGAGGGCTTCAGGAGCCCTAAATTCCTACCCCAGGAAACCATAGGGATACCCCAAGCCCTCCTTGACGTGTGCAACTGACAGAGCCCCCAGGTGAGCCCAGAATACCTAGCCGCAACTGATGTACCTTAATGGGGTTATTAGCTATTTACCACTGGTTTTTCTCTTTTATTTTTTTTTTTGTCCTGCAGTCAGAGAGGATGCAAGACAGTGACCTTGAGTTAAAATGTAGGCAATAAGCAGAGGAATGCATTACAGTATTACCACCACTCAGAGACAACCTTCTACTCTGGAATGAAGCAAAGAGACCAAGAACTTTCCCCCACACTGTTAGCTCACCATACAGATGAATCCGCTATCCAAAGCTCTCCTTTCAAAATTGCACACCATATCGCTGAACGATATTCCAGGGAAAGCAAGCTGGAACCAGAAAACAACTAAAACCAGCAACAGCTGAGCTTATCCAGGCCAGGTCTATCAATAAATTATCATCTTGTTATGTTGTATTTTCTCTTTTGGCTCTGCTTTTTTTTTCAAACAATGAGAGAAATAGTCAGAAGCCAGAGCCTCTGCCAAGTTCACTGTAGCCCATTCAGGACTATTACCAGCCCACTGTGAAGTGCCTCTAAGAGCGGAGATCTCTATCAACAAGAAAGGCAATCTGCCTGCCAACTGAAGATATACCAGTCCTCCTACCCTTGGAGCATTTATCTCTGTTCCGGATATTTCTTTTGTTTTGAGGGGGTTTTCTTCTTTTTTTGAAATTGCAGGCACTAAAAACTCGACCAGGGTCTGGGACAAAATGGTGGAATCTGCTGTCCCAAATGACTCAGCCTGACCAGCACAGTACCTGCCGATGACGGATGCCGATAGCAGGGCCAAACTCCCTGATGCCAAAGAGCAAACCACTGTGAAAAGAAAATGGCTCCAGAGAAAGAAATAGACAGAGAAAGAGGCAGGCCCCGCCGGTGCAGAGAAACATGTGCCTGAAATGGCAGCAGCAGCAGCTTTCTCCCCATTAAAGAGGACATCAGCTGCAGAGATCCAGCAGCTCCTAACTAGCCCCAAAGACCATTATATTTTCCCCCCTTGTCAATACCTTGAAGGATTGCAGCGGCCTGACATTTGCCACATCAGCTTAGGCAGTTCAATCCATGTAGGTATTTTTTTTCTTTTGTCAAAAACAGGGCAACCCAGCCCCTGTTCTCCACAATATGGAGAGAAGGAAAGAACGACCTGGCACAGCAAGAATCCACCAGCCCCTTCCCAAGAGTTGGGGAGGAGAAACATAGAAACATGGCAGAAGAAGATCACATAGCCTATATAGTCTACCCTTCCTTATCAACTACAGTAGTCCCCTTTTATCCTTTAGAGATCCCCTGTTTGTCCCATGCTTTTTTGGATTCGGATACTGTCCTCATTGCTACAACCTCTACCAGAAGGAGTAGCCTAATGGTTAGAGCACTGGCTTAGGAACCTAGAAACTGGGGTTCAGTTCCCACTAGCACGCCTTGGGCAAGTCATTTAACCCTCCATTGCCTCAGAAAAATCCAAATGATCAAGTTATGTCCCTGTTTAGTGTACATTACCAAGTTTAAACCACTTTGACTGAAATGATAAAGCGATATAAAAAGCCTCTTCAATAAACAAATATTCCACATATCTACCACTCTTTCTGTGAAGAAATATTTCTGCATATTACTCCTGAGTCTATCCCCTTTCACCCTCACCCTATGTCCCCTTTAGCAAAGCTTGGGAAGGGACATGCCTCCACCAAGATTACAAACTCTGAAGCAAGGCAAGTGGGTAGACCGGGAGGGGGGGGGAGGGACCTGGTACCACCAGGTTCTGCACCCCTGGGGTCTGTAGCCAGCGAAGTCTGACTACACACAAAATTCCGAGAAATCCTCTTCTTCCATCAAGTCCAGTTTACAGGACCTACACAACCTCCATCGGCTGGAGACAGAAATACTGCTGAGAGCAGGTCTGTGCAGGACCCTTTATACTGTGACATCATCAAACCTGTGGTTCTCAGTCTCCATCTGCTAATAGGCGAGCATCTGGACTGCACATCTGGACTGGACAGCACAAGCACTGGCAAGTTAAATGCAAGGCATTGATAAGGCAGGCAAAGAGAGAATTTGAGAAGAAGCTTGCTGCGGAAGCAAAAACGCGTAATAAAGACTTTTTCAAGTACATTTGTAGCAAAAAACCTGTGAGAGAGTCAGTTGGTCCATTACATGATAGAGGGGTTAAAGGGGCACTAAGAGGCGACAAGGCGATAGCAGAGAGACTGAATGAATTCTTTGCTTTGGTCTATACTGAGGAAGATGTAGGGATGTTACCCATGACTGAAGTGGTATTTAAAGGGGCGGAAGAATTAAAGGAAATATTGTACATCGGGAAGATGTATTACAACTATTAAATAAGCTGAAGAGTAGCAAATCACCTGGGCCGGAAGATATACATCCAAGGGTGTTGAAAGAACTGAAATATGAGATTGCAGACCTGCTATTAGTAATCTGTGGACTATCATTAAAATCATCTGTAATACCTGAAGATTGGAGGATGGTGAACGTAACACCAATTTTTAAAAAGGGTTCTAGGGGTGATCTGGGAAACTACAGACCGGTGAGCCTGACGTCAGTACTCAACTCTTCACTGTCGCGTTCAGATCCTAACATCTATCCTCATCTTAACCTTACTTCTATCCTCATCTTAACCTAACCCCGTCAATTTTCATGATCAAATTGTAAAGACCATACTGTACCTTGCACCTTTTTGACTAATACCCTGTATTATTGCGCCTAGATTGTAAGCTCTGATGAGCAAGACTCTGACGAGCAGGGACTGTCTCTTGTATGTATGTCTGTACAGCGCTGCGTGCGTGGCGCTATATAAGTGCTAAATAGTAGTAGTAGTAGTAGTAGTAGTAGTAGTAGTAGCAGTACCGGGAAAAATGGTAGAAACCATCATAAAGAACAAAATTGCTGAACATGTAGATAGTCATGGCTTAATGAGAGATAGCCAACCTTGAATATTGTGTGCAATTCTGATCGTCGTATCTTAAAAAGGATATAGCGTTATTAGAAAAGGTTCAGAGAAGAACCACCAAAATGGTAAAGGGGATGGAAGGATACTCCTATGAAGAAAGGCTAAAAAGGTTAGGGCTCTTTAACCTGGAAAAGAGACGTCTGAGGGGAGATATGATAGAAGACTATAAATTAATGAATGGAGTGGAACAGGTAAACGTAGATCAATTGTTTACATTATCAGAATATAGAAAGACTAGGGGACATGCAATGAAACTACAGGGTAAACTATTTAAGACTAATAAAAGAAAATATTTTTTCACTCAACGTGTAATCAAACTCTGGAATTTGTTACCAGAGGGTGTAGTAAAGGCAGTTAGTGTAGCTGAGTTTAAAAAAGGTCTGGACAAGTTCCTGGAGGAAAGGTCCATAAACCATTATTAAGAAGGGACCCAGGATATCAATGAATGACCCAATACAAGCATTGTGGAATCTGTGTCTTTTGGGGAAACTGCTAGGTACGTATGACCTAGATTGGCCACTGTTGGAAACAAGATACTGGGCTTGATGGACCTTGGTCTGACCCAGTATGGCATGTACTGGACTGGAGAAACGATGAGGAAAGGAATGTCTTAGCAAACATGCCAGGGCCCTCCTCCCCCATGGTTTTAGTCCGAGAGAAAGAATAAGGTGCTCACAAGGACAAAGGAAGAGGAGACAGTCCTGCAGTGCAGCAGAGCACAGCATTGGATATCAGGTGTAAGGGATGTCCCAGAATGCAAAGCGATCCTCAGAGGCCAATCCATAGGGAAAGCTGAGCCAGAGGCACTAAAGGGAATCCTGAAAGAGGGTTATTGTAATTGCACAATGGCATAAACGTTCCTGATCTTAAATACGCGGAGGACAATTTTCAAAGCTTCTAGCTGTATAAAAGCTGCATTAAGCAGCTAGACTGACATTTTTGAACACTGCTTCCATGTACATGTGTTGCCTCATCATACATAATTATGCACATACTGCGTACTTTGAAAATTTGAGCATCTGCATGTCATTTAACTAAAACAAAGGTGGGTGCTCCACACAGTAGGTGTAGACGGAGGTGCACAGATTTTCTGGAATTTTCAAAGAGGAAGTTTCCACCTGCTTCCAGTTTTCAAAATTTGCCAGTCTTCGAAGAGAAAAATGTTTGTGTATACGTTTTACCCATGCATGTAGTTATAAAATTAGTCATACAGAGGCCATTTTCTACATGTAAATGCCAGTATTTACACAGGTAGACTACATATGTGTAAAGGCTAGTTGTAGAATAGGCAATTCACACATGGCACCGCGGCTTCATTCAACAGCTGCAATCCACGGCCGCCGACTATAATCTTCATTCCCTGCAACCCGACCCCCGATCTGGCCTTCAATAGCCAGGGTTGGGCTGCAGAGAACCTCCTGTAATCCCTCACCTTTCCGCCGCTGCCCAGGCCTGCCATCCCCCGACATCCAGGGGGACTTATTCCACCTCTGAAATGGAATAAGTCCCCCGTCCTGTTTGCTGGCCCCGGATGTCCAGGGCCGACCTCAGAATTGACCCTGTATGTCTGGAGTTGTGGACCACCCATGTCCCATCCTCACTCCGCCTCTGGAACGCCCCCTCCCGCCCCCATCTAAGCTACCCCGTACAAATGCTTGTTCGTATGGGCGGCTTTTGACGGGGCCTTATTTATTTAATATTTCTTATGTACCGCCTTTCATGATATCAAGGCGGTTTCAATTGAACAAACTGAAATTACATTAAACAGGGCATTATAACTTGGAGATAACTATTTTACAGGAACATGGAGGGTTAAGTGGCTTGCCCAGGACCACAAGGCGCACCTATGGGACTAGAAACCTCAGTCCTTCCGGCCCAAGGTTGCTGTCCTCTAAATAAATAAATAAAATAAATAGATATAAATAAAATAATAATAAAAATATCAATAAAATAAAAGTATGGGCGGCTTTTGACGGGGCCTGCAGGAGGACAAATAGACCCCATAGTGTTTATCTATTGAAAGAGATGTATGTCTATAGGCATGGATGTTTATGTCAATGGTTATGCCATTGTTCATGATTTTTCATTTACCCATGGAATGATGATGAGTGAGATCAGGTGGTGTGGCAGGATTTTCAACTGAGCCAGTAAATTCCACGGTTTGAGTTCCAATTAAAGTATATTGGATTGAATATGATTTTTTATTAATAAGTATTGTTGTTGTTGTTAAGTGCCGTCGAGTCGGTGTCGACTCATGGCGACCCTCTGTATAGTTGTCCTAAATTGAGTTTGGTCTTCAGTCAGGCGGCTCATTGTTGACAGACTGGTACCCGTAGCTGCTGTTATTGTATTATGGCAGTGCAAAAACTATTCATGTATTTCTCTTTTTTACAATGGTAATACATGTATATTGTGAAAACTTCAATTTACACATGCTCAGAGGCAGGCATAAGTACTTGCTTGACCTGGGTCTCCACTGGCAACTGAGGGAGTAACTGTGCTTACCTCTGTGATAGCTATTTTTTTTTCAAGGTGGTGTTAGATATTTTATTCAGCTACGCATTTACTTTTGCGAAATGAAGTGCCTAAGCACTGGTGTGTATATTGGGCCTAATAAGACTTCAATCACTGTCATTCCATAATAATTTGGAAGCTTCAGATTAAACTTTATTTTCCCAGAGCATTTAACTTGTGCCAGGTTCTTTGAATACTTAACATTTAGTACGTACAAAAGATTTTTAAACATACCTCTGTGCTACTCTACTATAGCAGTTGTGCTTTATTTTGGCCGTAATAAATCACAGGAAAGCTGGAAAAATATTTCTTCCATGGTGATGTCTAGCTGGAACTATTCCTCGCTTCATTGCACATTTCCAATATATCGCTCTATCAACAGAAGGGCAGCTCAGCGGATGAGCTTTGCTGAGGCGTGCAGGGGAAGCCATACCTGCTGAGAAGGGCTGCAATAATCTCTAATTGACAAGTGTCTGATCTTCCCGGGGACTGTGACATTTACCACCTGCTCTCTAAAACTGCAGAGCAAACTACAGGAATATTTCTACCTTGCTAGCTTGAAAATCTGGGAGGCTGAAATGGCACAGACTGGGGGAAGTATAGAGCTTTGCATCATCAAAAAGATTACTAATTTATTTTATTTATATTCTCTTATATACCGCGCTATTCTGCATCAGTGCGGTTTACATTGAACAAACTGAAATTACATTGAACAGGGCATTATAACTTGGAGATAACTATTTTACAGGGGACATGGGCTATGGAGGGTTAAGTGGCTTGCCCAAGACCACAAGGAGCACATGTGGGACTAGAAACCCCAGTCCTTCCGGCCCAAGGTTGCTGTCCTCTAGTGGGATTTGAACCCCCGACCTTCCGGCCTGAAGTACCTTATTTATTTAATTTATTTAATAAATACTTTCATTATTGTAAAGATTCCTTTCTATGTGAAGCTAAGCTCAGCACACAACAAGAAAACTTGTATTTCATTCCCTTTGGCACTCCAAGCCCTTGTTAAGCCTTTCAGAGAGACCCTTGTTCCCTCAGAGGCTTTACACTAGGCTCTTAGAGAGTAGGGAGGAGGGGAAGAGCAGGTATGCAAAAGTCCTGAAGTCATTTAATGACCTTTTTACGTGCATTAACATCCTTAGCGCATGATAAGAGCCATTGCACCCATAGAAATAGAGCTAGAGGCACTTAACGCTCGTTAACATCATCAATGCATGCTAAAACCTTAGTAAAAAAGCCCTAAAGAAATTAGTTCATGGAAATTCTTCTCTAGTCAAAAAATATATTCACTGAGATATCTGGGAGTACCTTTTTTTCACTTCGAAAGTAAAAGTCAATGTCACACACTTGAAAAGATTAATTTAACTGGAGTTTGTATGAGTTCCAAGTCTGCCACTACTCTTAATAGCACATAAGAACTGCTATACTGGGTCAGACCAAAGGTCTATCAAGCCCAGAATCCTGTTTCCAACCATGGTCAGTCCAGGTCACAAGTACCTGGCATATGCTTCTATGCTACTTATCCCCAGGGATAAGCAGTGGTTTTCTCTTGGTCTACCATACTGATTTATGGACTTTTCTTCCAGAAACTTAAACCTATATAGACCTTTACCACATCTTCTGGCAACAAGTTTCCAAAGCTTAATTATATGTTGAGAGAGAAATTATGTTCTCTTATCTATTGAAAATATACTACTTTGTAGCTCCATGGCATGTCTCCTAGTCTTTGTACTTTTTGAAAGACGAAACAATTTCAGTTTACCCACTCCACTCAGGATCTTATAGAGCTCCATCGCCTCTCCCCTCGTCCGTCTCTTCCCAGGAGAGTCGTTCCATCCCCTTTATCATTTTAGATGCCCTCCTCTGTACCTTTTCTAATGCGGCTATATGTATTTATTAAATTATCTATTATTTAGCTCATGCCTTTTCCAGCTATATCTTTTTTTGAGATACGGAGACCAGAAATGCACATAAGTCTCAAGCTGCGGTCCCACCATGAAGCGATACAGAGGCATTATGATATTCTTTGTTTTTTCTCTATTCCTTTCCTAATGATTTCTGACGTTCTCTTTACTCTCTTGGCTGTGGCTGCACACTACACAGAAGATTTCAATGTATTGCCCACGATGACTCCTAGATCCTTTTCCTGGATGGTGTCTCCTAATGGGGAACCTAGTATTATGTACCTATAGTTTGCATTATTCTTCGCAGCAAGCATCACTTTGTACTTGTCCACATGAAATTTCACCTGCCATTTGGATGCCAGTCTCTCTCAAGGTCCTCCTGCAATTTCTCACAATCTGCCTGCAATCTAACAATTTTGAATTTGGCGGTATCTGCAAATTGAATCCCTTCCTTTGTTGTTTCCAATTCCAATTCATTTATAAATATGTTAAAATATACCAGTCCCAGTACAGATCCCTGGGGTGTCCACTATTCACCTTTCTCCACTTAGAAAACTGACCATTTGTTCATACTCTCCGTTTCCAAGCCACAGTAGGACATTGCCTCCTACTGTATGACATGAATTTTCAATTTCCTCTGGAGTCTGCCATGTGGGACTTTATTAAACACTTTCTAAAACTCTAAATACACTATATTGACTGGTTCACTTTTATCCATGAGTTTATTCACTCCATCAAAGAAATGGAACAGATTGAGGTGTGACTACCCACGGCTAAATCCATACTGACTTTGTCTCATTTAGCCATGTCTCTCTATGTGTTTAGTAATTTTGTTCTTACTATTTTCCATTATTTTGCCCAAAATGACATTAGGCTGACTGATCTGTAATTTCCTGATCTCACCTAGAGCCCTTTTTATGCTCGGTACGGCCCTGTATAACACCAATGCTAAAACAGCTACACTGGCTCCCTAGAATAAGCCAAATAAAATACAACGTCCTACTAACCATTTTCAAAGTATACCACAAACTATCCTCTGACTACTTCCAATCAAGATCACATAAAGCACCAGATAACAGAGCCAGAAGACTCAGTATAACACAGAACAACTTCACTATTTCCTCTCTAAAAGCAAAAAGCAGCCAAACTGTCTCTAACTGAGCCTTCTCGCTTTACACACCGAGCATTTGGAATGTGCTTCCTTAAAACATTTGAGCCATTCCTGACATCACAGAATTTCGCAGAAAGCTTAAGACTCATCTCTTCCTTTAGCACTTGAATGCATCTTCTTACCACATATGCACTAACCTCACAGACCAAAGGGGCATGTTTACTAAAATCCGCAAAATAGCGCGCCGCAAAATAGCGCACGGCAACGCGGCACTGAAACGCGCAGAAACGCGTTTAAACGCCCCGCACACGTGCGTGTCACCCCCGCACAGGTACGCGGCTCACTAACGGGCCCCGTACAAGTGCGGGCCCGCAAATGTCCGATAGAGGCGTGGAACGGCGAAAGGAGGGCGGAGGAAGGCTCCGGAGGGGCGGAGGGACGGGGTCAATGGGTGGAGAGTGGGAGGGGAGAGGCTCCCCGCACAGTATCGGGCCCGAATTTGCATGTAAAAACTAAAGGGAAGAGAAACCATTTCCGTCAGCAATGTACAGGAAAACCGGGGAAACCAGCAAAACGTGAGCAGTGTGATATATGTGCACAGCACAAAAGTGAAAATAAAAATAGAAAATGACCACAACAGAACTATGAAAAATAGTAATTCAGCTGGGGAACAGTTATAGTGATGGGCAAATACAGAAATCACACCCAGCAAAGCTCCAGAAAAAAGAAATGAATTTTGGAAGGGTCTACTGAGAGGAGACTCTTCCAAAAAACATTTCCACGTTTTGGAGCTTTCCTGGGAGTGTTTGCTATGGTTGCCCATTAATATCACTGTTGCCCAGCGTGGTGATATTTTGTCCCACATTTCCCGTGGTCATTTCCGGGGTTTATGTGCACGTTTGTCACCAGACAGGGTGCATATGCCCACAGTAGAATTGCGTAGAGCAGGGTTTTTGACTCCATCCTGCCAGGCTTACTGCCTCCAGGGGCTGCACTGTCTCTGTGGCCAAAGTGTGGTACAGCGGACAGAGTCATTACCTCTAGGACCAGAGGTCACAGGTTCAAAGCCCAGCTGGGGCTACTGCCAATCCTGCCCACATATTTTTCCCACAACTAAACAGTGATAGTAAGGACACACCTTTCATGGCGGGGACATATGCAATGGTAAGACATCTATCTTTTACCCCACTGAGCACAGACACCATGAACAGGGGCAGTACCTAGAGCAGAATCACCCAAATGCAGTCCTGGTGGGCCACACACCAGTCAGGTTCCATGCTGACACTCATACAAATGCCTGTGCTGTATATCTATGCACCACCCCCATGGCATGTAGATGTAGCCCATGCATATTCATGAGGGATAGCAGGAAAACCCGAACAGTGTGATGCAAACCTGGACTGGAGTTGGGAATCTGTGCCGTAAAGCAGCAGCCATCAAGGGCAGACACACCCACACCCACAGGCCCCATTGGCCAATGTCTCCTGGAAAGGCAGAACATTGGACCGTGCATGCAGCACCCAAAACGAGCACTTGCATAACTTACCAATGTCACCCTACACCTGAGGTATACGGTACACAGCTCGGAGACGTTTGCTAGGAGCACAGGCAGGCAGTTATCCATACGTTACGTACATACTGCTAGTTGACCCCATCCAAACAATCTGTTAGGTGTTTGCGGGGCATGCTCCAGGCCTGGCCTCTGACAGTGCTTACCACCCTGGGGAGTGACCACCAGCTGTAATGCGTACCATATCCATGCCTTGCCGTGCTCAGGACCGGTTTGGTGGGCAAGGCTATTTACCCCCTCAATCGTAGCACCATGATGGCGGAGGTGTGGAAGTGTGTGTCTGTCTATACAGTGGGTGTTGGCTGCAAGCCCCTTCAACAGCCCGCACTGCCAGCACTGTTGCCAGTATTGGCCAGTCAATGTGCATAATGAGGTGCAAGGTACCATGGGTATAGCCAGGGCAGGGTGGCGTGGCCAGGATGCATCTGCACTGGGCATAGGGCCCTGGCAGGGACATTGGCTGGGATATTGTAGTGTCCGGCCACCACCTACACAGACAGGGTGGCCAAAGCATGTCCTTCTGGGGGATCACGCTCACCCTGACTGTGCAGTGACCACAGCATGGCTAGGCCCCCCCATAGTGCTGTATAGTAGTTCTCTCATGTGATAGATATGGGTTTCTCTTTGGGGCCCAGTCACTGCTCTATCTGCTTGCTGTGTATGCAGACAGCCCAGTTCTGGGTGCATGCATCTCCATTGGGAACATGCACTATGGACTAACCAGCAGACTGTTTGTAGCTGGTAAATGTCTTGCTATAATGGCTTGCAGGGTGCAGTGGCTGTTGGCTTGCTGCAGGGGAATATCTGGTGGTGGAGTGCAGCTTACCATACCCTGGGCTTATGTCTGTCTGCTATTGTGTTATGGCTGTGTATGGAGCTGCCTGCCTGGGGAGGGGGGGTGGTGGTGTTCCTCAGCAGGCCTGGGGTTGATGTTGCCTTCTACTGCCACCTTTGCAGGGAGGTAGAGTGTGGATCCCTTGATGGGGACCATGTTTGCCACTGGGGGTGCCTGATGGCGGCAGACAGGGATATCCATGGTGTTTGTGCAGAAACTAGCTATCTTACACATTAACACTGCTTTGGAACGCCCGCTTGGCCTCCATCAGCCATGGCAGGTGTTGTTGACCTGGTCCTGGCCACCTCATTGCACACTCAGGGTGAGCACAGTACCCGCACGATGTAACGGTGTGTGGCTACTCTGTGCCAGTAAAACACCCGGTCAGTGCCCCCTACTAGGCCAAGGTGCTGTGTGGGTGCACCCGGTCACTTCCCCCAACAGGGCCGAGGTGCTGTGGGGGTGCATTCCCCATCTTGTGTCCATCTGCGGACAGCTAATTTGCATGTGCAGTGCATCATGGGTACGGGTGGCCTAACCCTATCCTGTTGACACCAGCAGACTGTCTGTGAGGTGACGTGTAGGCTATCTGCAGCCAGCCAGGGGCCTGCTTACAGCTATGGAGCTGTAGCGCAATGGTTACATCACTGCCTGTGCAGCCAGAGGTCATGGGTTCAAACCCACAGTGGGGCCCTTTGGTAGGGCTGTCCACAGCTTTATTTTTCTTTACTGTACATATGTCTATGCCGGCAAGACCACCCTCAGCTTACTATACCCATTAGGTGCCTCTGAGGGTGCTTCATAGGGCGCCCTGTAGGCCACCTTATGGTTGCCATCCCTATAGGGTGCACTATACATTATCCTGTGTCGCAACATACATGCTGCCCTATAGGGGTCATTCAAGGGTGCCTTGGCGAACAGTGCACTGTAACATGTGCCTTATGGGCCGCCGTATGTTAACATGCTGGGAGAGTGCGTTTGCTAGTAGTGATAACAAAATAAAATTATACAGCCTCCTACAGCACTCCACAACATAATACATACTGCCTCAGCAGGCATTTTTCACTGGGCATTGTGAGGAGTTGAACCCCTGATCCCTGCACCATTGGTCAGTGTTTTAACCATTGTGCTGTGGCTCTGTTCCTGTGCTTGTGCATCAGCGCGCCGCCTTGTGCCTATCAGCGCGCCGCCTTCTGCCGCCCAAGGGGACCAGTGCGCCGCCTTCTGCCGCCCAAAAATAACTGTGCGCCGCCTTATGCCGTTCCAAATTAATTTGCCTCCTAAAACAATGTTAATCATTACAGTTACTGCCTCAGCTGACCTTTGTCGTTGCGCACACTGGGGGATTGAACCCATGGCCCCTGCACCATTGGTCAGTGTCTTCACCGTTGTAACACGGCTCTGTTGTTTTGTATACTCAGCAGCGCGCCACTTTGCCTTTCCACGCGCTAATGTCGACCCCCGCACATTAGCGCGACGCACACACGTCCGGTTGCTTACTACCGTTTTTTTTCTATTTTCTGCCTGAACCGCCCACTCCTTATATGGCACAGGCACACTAGCACGGCCCCGCACGTTAGGAATGTTTAGTAAACATGCCCCAAAGATTATTAATGTATATCTGTCAGTTGATATGTTTCCCCACTATACTCAGTTATTCTGTAAACTGCTTTGACTTTAAGATAAAGTGGTTTGTAAAAACAGTTAAATAAATAAAATAAACAGGAACACTTTCTGCCATACCAAGATGATGCTGTTCTTACAGTTGACCTATCATTCCTCCAACGAGGTGGGGCTTCTTTACTATGTTCCCATAGGACTCCTCTATATACCTCTCTGTCTGCCTCAACTCCTCTTTCTTCCAGAGATCAGATTCATTCTTTGAGAGCCAGGAGCTCTATCTCCCTTTTAAACATCAGCACCAGCAGCATATGACCTCTCACTATCTGGGAGATGATCATGCATGTGGCACTCAATGCAAAATAATATATAGTCGATATCTTGCTGCTGGACCGCTGTCAGTATCTTTGTAGTGGTGAGTTGTTTAGAGTTGACAAGGGAATAGGGATACTTAACCTGAAGGCCTTCATGAGTTTTAGGTATATTATATGCTAATATTGTGTATTTACTTCTCATTAAGCTGCTAATAATCTATTGAGGATTATTCACTTGCTGATGAAAATATGTAGATTGTGCCAGCTCATTAATGTCTCTTGCCATCATTATCTCTTATAGGATGAGGAGCAACTCCCTGATGAAGACTCAGGCTCCTGGATGCAAGGTCCTTTCATAATTCCCTCTAGTGACTGACAAGCAAGTCCAATCTTCATTAGCTCATATAGTAAACTGGGTTCAGCTTAGGAGCAGGGACTCCAGAACTCCAAGATGATGACTTTTTCCCCTTTAGGGAACTCAATCCACAAATGCTATTTCCTTCAGATGAATGAACTCACACATTTTATTTCCTGTTGAGGTCAATGGAGGAATGGTGTCATCTTAGTTCTTCATAAAGTACCAATCTTTTCCCTTGCTGCCTGAGGAGGTGGGGGCCACACTTACATTAGCATGAAGTGCAGGTGTAACCTTTTCCCCTCTCTGAATAAGCCTCTAGCCAGGGACCTCCACTCAATTCAAGTCTACATCCTGATTCACTCTTTCGAGTCATGACAGAGAATAGGAAAACCCTTCACTCCAGCTGTTCAGACAACAAGGGTTTGCATTCATCAACACATATTTGGTTAATTTGCAGACCTAATGTGCATGCAAATTCTTTATGCCACATATACATATGAATTAATGAGTGTACAATCAATTTGTATGCACAAAAAATTGACAAATGTGTGCAATCCATTGTAAAACAAGAGGATAACCCCTTCTGTCTCCAAGTTCCCTTCTAACCCTCCCAAAATGTTTTGGGTCACCATATGAAAGACCAGGATGGTATCATTGAGGCCACTCATACGGGGAGGCCCTAGCCCAGTGGTTCTCAATCCTGTCCTGATTTTCAGAATATCCGCAATGAAAATGCACAAGACAGATTTGCATACACTGTCTCCATCGCAAGCAAATATCTCTCATGCATACTCATTGTGGATATCCTGAAAATCTGTCCTTGGGGACATCAGGACAGAGTTGAGAAACATTGACCTAGACAGTGCTCCAGTTCACTCACTGCTCTTTTCAATCCAATATGTCTTCTGGTGGGAGGAGCTTAGTATCTCATAAAGAATCTATAAACCCCTTTACATGCTCATGAAGGGGAAAATATTTAATGATACTTCAGGGAAGAACAGACAACAAATTGGAATTTTCTGCCAAACAATCAGATATTTAATTCACATGAGGATTGTACACCACACACACACACACACACACATAATATATATGTATATACTAGGCCCAATTTTCAATTAGGCAGGCCCCCTTAACCCAGATTTTCACTTCCGCGGCGGCAGAAGTGAAAATACGGATTTGCTTGGATGTGCTAGCAGCCGCCGAGGCTACACGGGTAGCTACGATTTTCGATTCTACCCGCTTAGCCTCTGCACCTTAAAGATAGACGAGGGAAAACCTTGCCTATTTTTAAGGCACAGAGGGCTAAGCGGCTAGCATCGAAAATCACTGCTGCCTGTGTAGCCTTTTCCTCCACCCCCGCTCCACCCCGGAATGCCCCTAACATATCCCAATACTACCCGCATAGCATTTGGGCACGTTAGGGACTTATCCGGGATTTTCGAAGGGCATTACCCATGTAAGTGCCCTTCAAAAATCTCAGATAAGGCCTTTACACAAGTAACCAGGGAAGTTACCTGTGCAAAGGCCTTCGGAAATCAGGCCCACTATGTTATTGCCAGTCTAGAACTGCAGATATTTTCTGCACACATTTTGAAAGCGAGTAGTACGGAGCAGCTCCTTTTTATTTCCTTCTTTGGATCACCGCAACCTCTCCTAAGCACCATCTCAGTTTTAGGCCCCTTTCCATTCCTTTTAATCCACTAGTTTATCTCTGTCATTTCTATTGCCAGAGTTGCTCCTGTAGCTTTAGTAGGTGTCAGATCTGCTTCTGATTAAAGTTGCTGGCTCTGTAGCATATACTGAAATGGTTTCTCTTTTTCCCTTATTTTATTGACGGAGTTTAAAGCATTCCTTTAATCTCAAGTAAAAATACTAGTTGTTATTTTGGATTCTTTTTGGAATATTGCAAATAGTAAGGGAAATTTTTTTTTAAATAAATAATTACCTGAGGCACGCAGGGTTAGAAGAGATGTTGTCGGGCCCGAGTTGAGGTCTGAAGTCAGTAGGCTTGCCAACTGGCTCCAGTTGCACCCACCAGGCTTGCTCCAGTCCTGGGTTTATCCCATTGCCTGCAGTTAGTTGTAGTTTTCCTTTTCTTATGGAGTGCAATGGAGAAATCAGAACCATATATCCCTGCATGCAATGAGGTAAACCCAGGACTGGCTCAAACCTATCGGGCGCATCTGGAGCCAGTTCGCAACCCTAGAAGTCAGGTGGGGGAGGATGTCTCCAGGCCAGGGCAGGACTGTGCTGTGGAAGTTTAAAAAAAAAGAGTGGTTGACAGAGTTCAGGCCACATCTGGGCCCAGGAAGGTAGCTGCTGTAAATCGGGGCATTGGGAGGAGGCCGATGCATTAGGGGATCTAAGCAACACTGTAGCAGCAAAGCGCAGACAAACCAATAATACCAGGAGTCTGTTCAGAAGGTCCAAATCATTTATTTGTGCACAAGTCTCAAGCAAAGTCAATTTCAAAATGGCTGAGCAAAGTTTTCTAGCAATACAACAACTTTTATAGACTTCTGTTCCATTCTAGGTATAGAAAAACACTTCATTGGTCCCGGTACTCTCCCGTACCTCCCGTACCCCTTCCATTGGTCCCGGTACTGATAAGATTATCCAATTATGTTCCTTCAGTGGGCTCGGCACCTGCTTACCCCCCTTCTAGTCCCAATTACAATGGTCAGTTCATCAACTTGTTACTTTCATACTCTCAAGGCCATAGAGCCAATTTGTGCATGCAGGGGAGCAGGGCTCTGCTACTCATCTGTCAGCAATCCCAATTAAATCCCTTGCAGATGTACTTTTCTTATCAGTAACCTTTAAACATATTTTTCTGTATTTTTCCATCTTCCAGTTCTGCTTATCTAAGTTAGTTTAGTACTCTTGCTGAGTTCTATCCTACAATAGCAGCATGTTGGGGGATGTGCAATCCTATGGGCCTCTTCACAGGCTTCACTTACAGGTCAAGCTAGTTAGGCCTGCCTGCTTATGTCAGACACTGTGGATCACAGGCCTGCACCTGCCACAACACTAGGCTGCAAGGATGAAGTAGACCACAGAGGGGGAAGGTCAGTTTAAAAAAAAAATTGAAAAGCCGCTATTGCCATCGCAGCTGGAGCAGTGTTGAGGGCAGCTAGAACTATGAGTGGTTGAGCATGGTTGAACTAGTTAAAGGGGCCGCACAAATGTTTTTAAAAAGTTGTAAAAAGTGAAGGGAGCAATAATCTGTGGCTAGGGATTCCCAGAAGGGCTTAAGTGAACCCCAGCACTGAACTTGTTTTTTAAATTTAAAGAGACGGTGTTCCCAAAAATTGCAAAAGTTGGGCCAAGAGTGATCTGCGCTCCAGGGAGACTCCTGGTTGGGAGGGGAGTCAGAAGAGAACAGCAGGACGATAACCTGTTAGTGTCCATCAAAAATTTAAAGCGCCAGTCTCTTATTTTAGTGAGAGTGACACCAGTATAAGAAAGAGTGTAAAATTGGCCCCCAGTGGTCCATGGGGGACTAGTTAGGCTTAACAGTGGTAGTCAGATTGGACCAGAAATAAAAAGTTTAAACAACTGCAAAGTTCTAAGAAAATTGGGAACTTTGGAATCAAAAGTCAGGGGAAGCTAACCTTTGATGCCCTATTGGAGGATCCACAGAAATACCATAATAACCTCTCAGAGCCTAAGCTATTTCCAAGGGAACAGCATAGTAAGCTGTGGAGACCACTAGGAGATTTCAATGAAAGCAGATCTATGCATGTGAGGCTCAGCTTTTGGGCCTAGAAAACTAAGTAAAATTGGAAAAAAAAATTTATTTACCCTGATTGTGAGAGAGGGAGAGGTTGTATTAAAATTAAATCTAAGCAGCCCGTGAGCTATTTTTTGCAGCTTTAAGTGTCTCTGTGGTGGTTATGTGATAACCTTGAGAGAAATTGCCAGAGAATTTAGTTGAGGAGTGACCTATGGTTGCCCTGCAGCATATAATTACTCTGAAACTGGCTGATAGAAAGCGCTCCAAAGAAGGCACTGCCTTCACTCGGAAGCAGGCTGAAGATTATTGTATTATAAACCGCCTTGCTGTTTATTGAAGGGCTGTATATCAAGTTTTAATAAAACAAACATAAACATTGTTGGAACGGCTTGAAGGCTGCCTTATACTGGCTGCAGAGGGTTACCGGCTACTGGAATTTGCCACTGCCAAGGAAAGCTAAACTTGACGAATGGTATGCAGAGGGAGAGAGGGTGAGTTAAAGGAGGGAATGCATGCCTGATCTGAAGGACAACCTTAGCCTCCTATTTAGGTGGAGCGTAACTATTATTATTTTTTTGAATTAGGTAGAGAAGTGCTTGGAGTAGGGAGAAGCTCTTAGTGCAGTAAAAGAAAACACAGGACATAGTAAAAAAGATAAAAACAACATAAAATTGAGTTACACCCTTGTTAGGTAGTTTTCTATAGGGTTTTGCTTCTTTGAGTTGTTAAAGCATAGGACTGCAGGAGAAATGAAGAAGAGAACTGACCATCATGTGTTACCAAGATACACCCGACATGTGACATGTGCTAAGACGAAACCGGGTGAGAAACTGAACTGAAGAGCAAAGTTAAGTGTGCACACAGATAATCCTACACACATCCTAGCCAATGGTTTTAGGGGATTTTTTCTTAGGTTTTTTTACATTTTTTTAAAACGAGGACATAACACGTTATATAGTGTGAGACACTTGAAGCTGCCACATATAGGGACGACAAACGTGGGAGATACTTAACTGAAACCCAAGGAACTGTAGATAATCTGTTAGAAAGAAAAAAAAAACAATTTTACACAAAGGATCAGATCTAGTTTGTTGAATGGAAGCAAGGTTAACACAAAGTAATGGAAGGGTTACTTATCTGATTGAAGAAAATGTTGCTTGTATAGAAATTGAGGTTCACTTGAGCAGGAAAGGAATATGTATGGTCATTAGGATTAAACAGTATCAGTTGCATCTACGCAGTGTTTTTCATATGCAATCCTTGTTGGGAGTAATATTACATGTGCACAGTTGGCTCAATTTAATGGTTACCAACATTGTCTCCCTTGTTACATTTCTGGGTCTGGGTTTCTCATTATTTGTGTATTTATCCATATGATTTTCGTTGTTCATTAATGGTATTGTTGTTTTTTTTAGCATTATCTACTATATGTTTGGTTTTGGTGCCATACATTTACGTTTCTCCATGCGCTTCATCTAGTACATAGATTTACACAATTTGTAAGTATAATATGATTGTTTTATATTATATTTATTTTGTTTGTCTCATCCTCAAATTATGCATGGTCATTTATATGTTTGTATTTTTGTGTTCAACCTTTTCGATTTTAACTATTTATTTTTAACAATTTGTTTTTAATGTAATGAGTATATTTATTTGTTATTTATATTGTTATGACAAATACTGTATTTGTTTGCAGTCCTCTAGCCCCCTGATGACGGCATCCGCCGAAACGCATTGGGGTTTTCAACTTTAATAAAGCGCAAGTGACCCATACTCTGCTTGCCTCTTGTGTTCCCTGAGTTTTCTCTGTGAGCAGGTGCTCCTGTTTGTGTTCTCTGGTCATTAGGATTAACCTGGGACAGCTGATTCTTACAAACAAAATTGTAATGTCTAACTGTTATTTAATGTCTATATTTAAAGGGAATATGCTTATTTGAATTTGAAAAGAATAAATACATAGTTGATGCACAGTTCTATTCTTAATTGCCATTCTGGGTTGTGAAAGAATTTCTTTAGAATAACTTCAAGCTAAAATTTCTTTTTGTGGTAACTCACTCAACTGTTAAGAGTTAGAGTGAGTGACCAATTAGAGCTGAGGTAGTCCTTTTGGCATCATGACAGAGACATACTTCATTTAGCAGGGAAACCTGAGTAAGGCCTACCTTCCTGGAGAAGGGGTGATCTACAATATGCAGGCACATGTTGGTAATATGATGCGAAGATGTCTTGACCAGCTGCATGTTATTCAAAACAGGCATCCATACAGTATCTTGACTAAGAGCATGTCCTATAGCAGTGGTGTAAATTCAATTGAGTGACTCCCCAAGCAAAATTCTGATGAGACCCCCCCCCCCCATGGCGATGGTAAAGGGGAAACACGCCTCTCCCCTTCCCATCCATCCCCTGGAAATTTAAATAAAGTGTGGCAACCAGCAAATACAACTTACTTTAAGATAAATTTCCTGTGCTGTCTTCCTCCACCTTTCTTTATTAAAATATTCTTTCCCAGTAGCCAGAGAAGCATCTCCTATATTGAGCCGAAGTCTCTAGAGAACAGCCTGTGCTCATTTTCACATTCTTTTTAATGACTGAGCCTTGTGTGATTTTACACTGCAACAGCATTATTAATGCAAAATTTATACAAACTTTCACATGAAAAGTTTACTACTGTGAAGTGACTTGTCTGTTTCTAATGTTTTAGATATCTGTTTATGTATAGATATTATGTACTGTAAGCTATTGATGTAGACCATATGGAATGCGGTCTATAAGATGGTTTGTTTTTCGAAGACTTCACAAAACTGCATCTCACACAAGTTAGCACAAAATGCAAGGAAATTTACAAAATGCCAAAATGTAGGAATTCTGTGCTATTTTCCATATGAAGTGCACATCTGTGAAGTCACTTGAATCTTTAGTACCTAGGGCCCATACTAATTTCAGAGAGAAATTATGTTTCAAGTTGATCACTGCATCCTGAATTTAGTAGTAGTACAAAGAAGAAAATATATAGAAACTTTGAAGAGGTCTTTCTCCATTTATGTCCCCAGGGATCAGCACTCTTCTCCCTACTGTTCAACATCTACATCTGGCCGCTATGCACAACCATCCAAAAGTTCAATGTCAGCTACCAGATTTATGCTGATGACATAATGATATATGCTCCCCTTCTCCACACACACACCAGACTACTCCAATATCTCAGCCTGTTTCAAGGAAATAGTCAAGTGGCTACAGCATCACAACTTAACAGTTAACTTCAGTAAGACCAAAATCTTACACATCACCAGAGACCCCACATTCATACCACCACCACCACCAACAACCATCAAAATCGACAATATGGACCTCCAGGTCAAAACCCAAATCAAATACCTCGGAGTCACCCTAAACCAGCAACTTAACCTCCAGGCACAGATCCGAAACACTACCAAGGCAGTCTACTACGAGCTCAAGATGCTCTGTAATTTACGCCCCCTACTCTCCTCCAACAGCTTCCGCACAGTCTGCCAGGCCACCATCACCCCACTGTTCAACTACTGCAACGCTATATATCAAGGACTGCCAAAGCATTCTCTCCTACTACTGCAACTAGCCCAGAACACCACAGCTAGCACAATCCTCAGAGCACCCAAGCACTCCCACATCACCCCTCTACATAAATCCCTCCACGGGCTACCCATCGTCTCCAGAATCATGTTCAAAGTCCTCACTGTCATACACAGGGCCCAGAATGGCCTCACATTCCAGCATTTGCAAACATCTGTCAACAGACTGCGCAGGCACAGCACACGGAAC
The DNA here is from genome assembly GCA_033557465.1 of Ichthyophis bannanicus. Classification (NCBI taxonomy): domain Eukaryota; kingdom Metazoa; phylum Chordata; class Amphibia; order Gymnophiona; family Ichthyophiidae; genus Ichthyophis; species Ichthyophis bannanicus. Next base: position 1,765,236,393 of record CM066031.1, read on the forward strand.
CTCCTCAGCCTGCCGCTGCTAATCTGCAAGTGCACCCAACATACCCGGCTATGAGCCTTCTCACTCTGTGCCCCACACTCTGGAATGCACTCCCTTCCACCCATTCAAGCACCCAATGCACTCCCTTCCACCCTGTGAAGCACCCAATCAAGTAGCGCCTTCAACAAGCTCATGAAAACTCACCTGTTCCAGGAGCACTATGGCCCCTGAGCTGCCACCAGACCCACCGTCGCTACTTGCTATAACGCACTGCCTCTATGATAAACCGTGTAATACTGCACCAGCTTATGTAACCCATTGTACCTCGTCACACCCTCTCCCCCACTTATTTCTCACTGACTGTTCACCGTTTTGACTGGTAGAAAAACGGTATACCAAAACCAGTTAAATAAATAATAAATAAACAAAAGTTGGAAGATGCTCCCTAAAAAATTGTGGGAAAAGCAGGATTCTCTTAGTTTTAAGGGACAACCATGATTTCAGATATCTTTTAAATTTTAGGTGGGATCTGTAATATGATTCACAGCATAGAAGATGAATTAGGGTACTAGATGCTCCATTCTGGAAGTATGATTTGATATACCTGCTATTGTCTTGCTGAATTTGTATTTTACATTGCTTAGAATTTCTCAGTAATTTAGGTCGTTCATAAATGGAATGAACTGAATAAAAATGGGAGGGAAGGGTTTGAAGTCATATGTTATTTCAGTACAGCAATGAGTTTATCATGAGATTTATTGCTTGGCTTCTCTTGCGTTGTTATAAATGAGAGCCTCTAACATGCACTTGAGTCTGAAGAATTGTGCATACACTCCTTGAATAGCTCTCAGATTCTCTTGTTCAACCTCATATTTACTAAAGCATGTTGGCTGCTACCGTGGGGCTAACATGGGAATACCGCCCGATGGTAATGCAATGGAAATACGGCTACCACAGGCACTCTTCCACAATGTCTGCATTTCATGTGGTGGACCTGGGTGGAGGGGGCAGGGCAGGATTAGGGTGGGAAGTAGACGTGCCGATGGTCAGCAGCCATCTGGCAATGGCTGCAAAATCAGATCTCATCACAACTGCAGATAATGCCACCCAAGAAGTGACAAAATCTGTCGGAGAACCACCATGGCAGCAGCTATCTGCCCTCCAGGGAAGTGGCCCCTCTATTCACCAATCTTTCCCCCCCCCCATGTGACACTATTGTTGGTGCCAATGCTCCTGTCCCCATTCACCACTGGACTACCAGGGAATGAATGAAGGGACAGGGGGGTTCAGAATGGAGGACCCAGGGGACCTCCCAAACCAACTTGCTAGCTGGGTTTGAATGTCTAGGAGGGGGGGAGGGACCCCAACTGTCTAGCCAAGATTTTTTTTAAGGGATAGGGAAGTGAGGGGGAACTCTTGTTGCTCAACTAGCTAACTGAGATGGTAGAATTGACTGGGGGTGCACCAAGCCTCCCCGGAGAGCTCCCGATGGGGACTAGGAGTGGTCCAGGGGGTCTGGTGCTAAAAGGGGGCAGGCACTTCTTTACATATTGTCAGTACTGCGGATGTCTACATCTGTGGCACCAATAATAGAGACGCATGGAGGGGGGGTGATCAGCGCATGGAGTCCACTTTGCTGCAGGGCCCCAGTAGCAGTCATGGCATAGATCTCATGAAGCTCTGTGCTCCCAATCGCTATCTGTCCTCCTCATTGATTTACTGCAGAGACCAGGATACCTGCATCGGCAGGCACTGCGGGACTTCCCGCACTCCCTGCCAATACAGGTATCATGGGCTTCCAAAACCTCTGCAGTATCTGCAGGGGGAGAGCTGGGAACACCCCCCTGGAGGTACCACAGAGGCTTTAGACTTCACAGTGGTCTTTTGTGTCTTTCGAACTGCGATAGCTGCAAAAGGCTACCAAGGTTTAGTAAACATGTCTCCAACTATTGTGTTCTAGTCAAATTCACTTTCAATGCTCATATATAATCCAAAATGCACACTTGTTTCCCCCTAATAATTTTAATTATAAACTACTTTGTTGTCTCTTAACACAGAAACATAGAAAAATGATGGTAGATAAAGACTATACTATCTATCCAGTCTGCCCTACCATACCAACTACTAAGCATTAAAGTCCCTTTTTGCCCTTTGAGATCCTCTTGAAAGGACATATGTCAAGTGAGCAAACGAAACTACAATGTATGTGAATTTATTTCAAAACTAAAAAGAGAAACCCTTTTATCTCCCATATGGGGCAGCTCTGATTTCCCCCTTCCTACGATCCAATGCCCATTTCTTGTTTGAGCTAGGGACAAGAATTCAGACTCTGCCATGTTGCTTTTAGATATGCCATATTATCACGTATCAACTAGCCATCAGCTTGCCTGTGAACAGCTGGGTCATCGTACTTGAAATAATTTCATATAATCATCCCTCCTCCTAAGATTGCCGAGCACTCTTACGGCAGAAACAGAAGATGCACGTAGGAAGACCTATCCTTGTATGTCTGTCATTTATAATCACTCTCCTCTCTTACAACGAAAAAAAAGTCTTCTCGCAACATTGGAATGAAAAGGTAAACTTCCATTTAGACTATTCTGATCTCCGACATTGAATCCCTATATTTTAAGGGGCTGATATGACCAGCAGTAGGTACTGACTACATACGTCCTTTTGTTCTAATTATCCCATAAGGCTATAGCAAGATAATAAGTAAGATATCCATATAACGTTATTCAATGGCATCATGTAGATGTCTATTCAGTGGTGGCAGTAAATATGTAACTTTGGAACTGTGACATATCCATATAATTATATGCTTGGCGGTTGGCTGAGGATGTGGAATTAAACTTCTGCAAAGACTGGATTATTCATGTGCTGTTCTGTGCCGCAGGATTGATCAGACTCCGTCATTTCGATGCACTGTGATCTTGCTAATACTGCGTATTTGTAGCCCCTGCTCTAACCATCTTTCTCCCTGACATGAAATATGCAGAGAGATGAGCAAAATGTTAAAGACCAAGAGAGCATCAGCCCTGCAGCAGAGAGGAGCTAAATGCAGGATAATGGGGAAACGAAGGGCTTTTCCATTGCTTGTTGTATGCTGCCAGAGGAATGATTTTGCCATTTTGGAAGAGAAGCGGCGCTCGGTTTATTAACTTCAGCGCTTTAAGCTTTGTTGCGGAAGCACAGCAGTTGTTATCACTTACTGCTGGAAGCTAAACACAAAAACGAGAATATAATGAGAAAAGAAAGTAGGATTAATTTAGGACCTGATTTGAGAAGGCGTTTCTCCAATTCTTTTGCCTGTACGGGGCAGAAGCCTTAGTAAACCTGGTTCTTAGTCTGACCAATTTGTTTCCTTTTCTAATGCCATAGATTCCTCATGTCTTCTCAACTAAGGATCCTCTCTGCTTCCCCCAGACAGTCTTGAAAGCTAGAGCTCTTTCTGCCTCTGCCTTTTCCACTGCATCCACCACCCTTTCTGGGAAGGAATAGTTTGTAAAGTCACTTTTGAGTCTACATTATTTCAGCCTCATATCATGAGCCAAAAGTACAATGATATTGGAAACAGATTTACCTCTTAAAAATTACTACTACGACTATTTAACACTTATATAGCGTCACGCACGCAGCGCTGTACAGACATGACATGACATGAATACATGCATACTTGGCTTTATAAAATAGGGCATCAGTGCAAAGGAATGTGTTAATTTAAGTCACAAGCACTTACTCCGTCCTACGACAGGTGTAGATGCCCATGCCTACTTTTTTTCAAAAATGTATGTAAATTCTAGCATTTTATAATTTACATGTGTACGTTTGTGCTCTGTTCCTGTACATATCCACAGTGAAAATTCACATGATTGATCAACTGCTTACTTTCAGAATAACAACCACGTCAAATATGTATGCAAATGCCTATTTATACACATATATGACTAAAATACCTAGATTTATGTGCATAAATCTAGCACAACTTATAAAACTGCTCACAACTGAGTAAACTCCCATCTTCTCTTACAGCTGTGGTCGACATTATTGCCACTCTTGCAGCCCAACCCCCTAATGTCCAATATTTCCTAAAAAAGTGGCCAATGAAATGGCTTTGGACTATATATGCACTCATATTTAACACACTAAAGAATCAAATAGAACAAATCAATTAAAAACGGAAATAGTAGGAAATAGTATAAAAATTAGAACATTGCCAAGACATGATTATTAAAAACTATTATCCTGTCCCAAACAGATGCCTCCCTTTTGATCACAAATACATTCAAAAGAGATTTATTTTGTCCGACAATGACTACATGTGGGGTTAACCACTACTTAAGTCTAGTCCTTTTTACTCATGTTTGCAGTAAAATCAAAGCAAGTCAACCTTACTATATGATATGCACTTATCTGAATGCAAGCCCACAGCATAACGGAGCCAAAACATTGAGGTGAGTCAGCAACATAGCATCATGTTTTGGATTATGAATTTTACAAACCCTGCTTCAGGCCAAAGTTCCGTGACGAAGGAGTGGCTGTTTGGGGAACTTTGGCCTGAAGCAGGATTTGTGAAATATATAGACTTACAGTAGTGGTTAACCCCACACATAGGGGGATGTTTACTAAAAACCGCAAAAGTGCGCGCCGCACAATAACACACAGAAAAGCGGCACTTAAACGCTTCTAAACACTCTTAAACGCCCCGCACATGTGCGATGAACCCCCGTGCATGTGCGCGACACACTAACGGGCCCCGCACAAGTACGGGCCCGCAAATGTCCGATAGAGGCGTGGAACGGCTAACGGAGGGCAGAGGAAGGCTCCCGAGGGGCGGAGAGACGGGGTCAATGGGCGGGGAAGGGGAGGGGAGAGACTCCCCGCACATTATCGGGCCCGAATTTACAAGAATAAAATAGCGCGAGTGAAACACTCGCGGTAGAGGGCAGTTAAAGGGAAGAGAAACCATTTCCGTCAGCAATGTACAGGAAAACCGGGGAAACCTGCAAAACGTAAGCAGTGTGATACAGGTGCACAGCACAAAAGTGAAAATAAAAATAGAAAATGACCACAACAAAAATATTAAAAATAGTAATTCAGCTGGGGAACAGCTATAGTAATGGGCAAATATAAAAACCACACCCAGGAAAGCTCCAGAAAAAAGAAATGAATTTTGGAAGGGTCTACGGAGCGGAGACTCCACCAAAACTAATTGCCATCTTTGGAGCTTTCCTGGGAGTGTTCCCTATGGTTGCCCATTAATAGCACTGTTGCCCAGCTTGGCTAAAAGTATAGCCCCTGTTTTTCGTGGTCATTTCCGGGGTTTATCTGCACATATGTGACCAGACAAGGTGAATGAGCCCACAGTAAACATGTGCAGAGCAGGGTTTGCGACCCCATCCTGCCAGGTTTACCATCTCCAGGGACTGCACTGTCTCTGTGGCCACAGTGTGGTGCAGTGGACAGAGCCAGTACCTCTAAGACCAGAGGGTCACAGGTTCAAATCCCAGCTGCAGCTACTGCCAACCCTGTCCACATATTTTTCCCACAACTACACCGTGATAGTAAGGACAAACCTTTATTGCTGAGAACATAGGCATGGTTAATACACCTATATTTTACCACACCAAACACAGACACCATAAACAGGCACATTATCTAGAGCAGAGTCTCCCAAATGCAGTCCTGGAGGGCCAAACACCATTCAGGTTCCATGCTTCCCCTAAGAAAGATGCCTGTGCTGCATATGTCTGCACCACCCCCATGGTATGCAGATGTAGCTCATGCATATTCATAGGGGACAGCATGAAGACCCGAACAGTCTCTGGAACACCAGGACTGGAGTAGGGAAACTCTGCCGTAAAGCAGCAGACAACAGGGCCAGACACACCCACACCCACACCCACAGGCCCCATTGGCCAATGCCTCCTGGAGAGGCAGGACATTGGGCCCTGCGTGCATCTCCCAGATCTAGCACCTGCGTACCTTAGCAATGCCACCCTATACCTGGGTACACGGTACACAGCCCTCAAACGTTTGATGTGGGTACCGGCAGATAGACAGTCCTACGTTCAACACTGTTTGCTTCTTGAGCTCCATCAGAACAAGCTGTCTGATGTCTGCGGTGCGTGCTCCAGGTCTGGCCCCTGACAGTGTTTACAACCCTGGGGAGTGACCCCCAGCAGTACTGTGTACCACATCCATGGCTGTACCGTGCCCAGGACTGGTGTGGTGGGCAGGGCTACTAACCTCCTCTATAGTAGCACATTGCTGGCATAGGTGTGGGGGTGTGTGTCTGTCTATACAGTGTGTGGTGGCTGCAAACACCTTCCACAGCCCACACTGCCAGCACTGTTGCCAGTATTGGCCTGCCAATGTGCATAATGAGCAGCAAGGTACCATGGGTATAGCTCAGACAGGGTGACCTCTGTATGTGCTGCTGGGGGATCACTCCACCCTGACTGTGCATTGACCACAGCATGGCTAGGCACCCCCATAGTGCTATATAGTATTCCTCTTATGTGATATATATGGGTGTCCTTTTGGGGCCCAGTCACTGATGTAACTGCTTGTGTGTGCTGCCATCCCAGTTCTGGGTGCATGCATTTCCACCAGGACTAACTAGCAGACTGTATTCAGCTGGTCTGTGTCTTGAAGGGGTGCCATGTAGGGTGCAGTGGCTGATGGCTTGCTGCAGGAGAATATCTGACAGCGGTGGGGTGCAGCTTAGCATATCCAGGCCTAATGTCTGTCTGATATTGTGTTCTGGGGGTGTATAGAGCTGCTGTGACTGCCCTGTGGGGTGTCTGTTCCCCAGTAGGGCTGGGGTTGAGGGTCCACTCTACTGCCATCATTACAGGGGGGTAGAATGTGGATCTGTTGATAGGTGACCCTGTTTGCCACCCTCAGTGCATGGGGGGTTGGTGGTGCATGGCCCACCTGGGGGTACATGGGGGGTTCCCCCCCTGACTGAGGGAGACAGATATATCCAGGATGTTTCTGCAGAAACAACCTATCTCACAGATTAACACTACTTTGGAGCTCTGACATGGCCTCTCTCAGCCATGGAGGGTGTTGTGGACCTGATCCTGGGCGCCTCATCGCACCCTCAGGGTGAGCACAGTACCAGCACAATGCGACGGGGTGTAGCTACTCTGTGCCAGTGGAACACCCGCTCAGTACACCCTACCAGGCCGGGGTGCTGTGTGGGTGCACATGGACACTTCCTCCTGCCAGGCCGGGGAGCTGTTGAGGTGCATTCCCCATCTTGTGTGCATCTGTGGACAGCTGCTTTGCATGTGCAGTGCATCATGGGTACGGGTGGCCTAACCCTATCCTGTCTATAACAGCAGACTGTCTGTGGGGTGACATGCAGGCTCTCTGCAGCCAGCCAGGGGCTTGCTGTCAGCTATAGAGCTGTAGCCCAATGGTTACATCACTGCCTATGATGCCAGAGGTCATGGGTTCAAACCCACAGTGGGGTTATCTGATAGGGTTTTCCACAGCATTGTTTTATTTCTTGTACATATGTTGCTGCCAGCAATAACACCCTCAGCGTACTGTACCCATGGGGTGCCTCTTCGGGTGCTTTATTGGGCGCCCTATCGGCCACCTTATGGTTGCCATCCATATAAGGTGCACTATACCTTACCCTGTGCCGCAACATATATGGTGCCCTATAGGGGACATTCTAGGGTGCCTTGGCGGACAGTGAGCTGTAACATGTGCCGTATGGGCCGCCTTATGTTAACATGCTTTGCGTGTGCGTCTGCTAGTCGTGAGTACTAAAATAAACCTAACTTGCCCCCTACAGCACTCATCCCCATAATATATAATGCCTCAGCCAGCCTTGTTTACTGGGCACTATATGGAATTGAACCCCTGCTCCCTGCACCATTGGTCAGTGTCAAAACCATTGTGCTGTGGCTCTGTTCCTGTGCATGAGCATCAGCGCGCCACTTCTGCCGCCCACTATTTGAATGCCTCCGCACACAGCACGCAGCCTGATGCCCATCAGCGCGCCGCCTCCTGCTGCCCATAATTAACAGTGCGCCGCCTTCTGCCGCCCAAAATGATAGTGCGCCACCTTCTGCCGCCCAAAATGACAGTGTGCCACCTTCTGCCGCCAAAAATGACAGTGCGCCGCCTTCTGCCGCCCAAAATTATTTTGCCTCCTCAACCACTTTTAACCATTAAAGTTGATGCCTCAGCTGGCCTTTTTTGTGGAGCACAATGGGGAGTTGAACCTGTGGCCCCTGCACCATTGGTTTGTGTCTTCACTGTTGTGCTACGGCTCTGTTCCTCTATGTGCCCAGCGGCGCCCCACTTAGCCTTTCCACGCGCTAATGTGGGCCCTGCACATTTGCGCGGCGCGCACACGTACGGTCGGTTTTTTCCTTTTTTCAGCCTGATCCGCCCACTCCTTATATGGCACAGGCACACTACCGCGGCCCCGCACGTTAGGAATGCTTAGTAAACATGCCCCATAGTCATTGTCCGACAAAATAAATCTCTTTTCAATATATTTGGGATGAAAAGGGAGGCATCTATTTGGGACAGGCTAATAGATTTTGGTTAAACATGGGGCGAACTTTGTCCCATTAGCTCCTTTGGGGTTATATTTGATTTGGATTTTCCAGGACATGATTATTGGCACCCTTATAAACAATTTTTATCAGTTTAAACAGAAGAACCACATTCCCATTGCAGTAAAATTAGATGCACCTGTGATCAATTGTCAGTATTCACATGATTTGAATCAACCAATGAATGATGGCTCTAATATTTAAAATGGCCACATACACTCCCTGTTCCATTTTCACAATAATGAAGACAAGAGAGCTGCCTGAGGCCATCAGAAAAGCCATTATCACTAAACAGCAAACTTCAAAGGGGTAGAAGATCATCTTCAAAGATCTTGAGATTCCTGTGTTTACAGTTCACAATGTTATTAAAACGTTTTCTGCTCTTGGAACTGTCAAGAACTTCCCAGGATGTGGTGGGAAGAAAAAAATTAACCCAAGAAGTCTTTAAAGATTAGCGTAAACTGTTGGAGAAACACCATCTACAACATCCAAAGAGATTGACCTGGTTGTTTCAACCCACACCATATGCCATTCACTAAACAAACTAGGACTTCATGGGCGAAGGCCGAGGAGGACCCCATTGCTCAAAGACAGACATAAAAAGGCATGCCTGATCTTTCCCAAACCCACCTTGAGAAACCACAATCCTTCTGGAAAAATGTTCTGTGGACAGATGAAACCAAGCTTGAGCTCTTTGGCAATGCAGACCAGCAATACATTTACAGGTGAAGAAAAGAAGCTTATAAGAAAAAAAACACCCTTCCTACAGTTAAGTATGTTGGAGGTGTCATAATGTTGTGGAACTGTTTTGCTGCCTCAGGAATTGGAAGCCTGGAACATATTAATGGAATGATGAAGTCAGAGGACTGGCAAGGTATTTGGAATGAAATGTGCTACCTAGTGTCAGAAAGCTGGGTCTGAGTCGAAGGTCATGGGTCCTCCAGCAGGACAATGACCCAAATCATATATCCAAAAGTACAAAAGAAAGGTTAAAAAGGAACAAATGGACTGTTTTAAACTGACCAGCAATAAGTCCTGATCTCAATCCAATCAAGAACCTTTGGAAAGAGCTGAGATCTTCCTTCCCAAGCCCGTTTAGAACAGACCCGCCACTCTGCTTTCTTCTTTTTTGGACCCCTCCTATGGAACATGCTACCCACTCCCCTCCGGTTAGAATCCTCTTACCCTCAGTTCAAGTCCCTACTTAAGACCTACCTCTTTCAGAAAGCATACGACCTCCCCCCAGAAGCCCCTCCCTGATTGCCTGCTCGTCTTTTCTCACTAGGCTGTCCTTGTCTGTCCCCTGTTCGTTTGCCCCTGTTATCCGTGTTGCCCGGCTGGGCTATGTCTGTCCTATGATTTGGTGATTACTGTGATGTTACTGCTCTGTCCTGCCTCTTTCTTTCCTATTTTATTATTGGCGTTCCTTTTCATGGTTTGCAGTGTGTAACCCCTCCTTTTTATTGTACACCGCTTAATGTTATTTACAATAGCGGTTTATCAAATATGAATAAAGATAAAGATAAAGAAGATAAAGATAAAAGAAATCCTGGAAACATTTATGAGCTGGAATAAATCGCAGTTGAAGAGTAACTAGTAGCAGACAAATGAATGAAACTTATAGGTGGCTACAAGAAACATTTGGAGGCTGTCATCACTGCCAAGGGTTGTGCAACCAAATATTAGTGAAGGGTGCCATTATTCCTGTCCAGATTATACTTTGTTTTTTTTCTCAGAAATTGCTACATTTAAGTTCCACAGATATCTTTTTTTTGTTGTATACCCTTGAACACACTATTAAAATATTATGATGACGTGCAGTTGGAATATTTCCAATTATTTCTCAAGATATTTTGCACGACATACTTAAAATGCAAGGGGTGCCAATAATGATGACCACAACTGTACAACTATTACCCATACAGTAGAGCAGGGATTCTCATCCCAGTCTTCAGGCTACACCTAGCAAGTCAGTTTTTCAGGATAATCCTAATGAATATACATGAGAGAGATGTGCATACACTGCCACATTATATGCAATTCTCTCCATGCATATTCACCGTGGTTATCCTGAAAGCCTGACTGTCAAGGTGTGTCCCAAGGACTGCAGTAGAGATAAACGTGGCAATATCCCCAGTCGTGATGGCTAGGCTAAGGAATGATGGACCCGATATTGAGGTGGGCAGGCTATGTGTCACCACGGCGCTTAGCCTGTCCGCCGACCCCCGTAACTCGGATATTCATTTCCGCGCTGGTGGAAGGGAATACCCAGGTTAGCCCAGACGCCCCGGCAGCCGCAGAGGCTACATGGGTAGCAGCGATTTTTGTTGCTACTCGCATGGTCTCTGCATCTTAAAGATAGGCAAGGGTTTTTTCTCGCCTACCTTTAAGGCACAGAGGGCTATGCGGGTAGCAATGAAAATCGCTGCTACCTGTGTAGCCCCTTCCTCCACCCCTGCTCTGACCCACAACACTCCTAACACGCCCCGTTGCTATGCGGATAGCATCTGGGCATATTAGGGACTTAGCCAGGATATTCGAAGGGCACTACCTGTGTAGGCGCCCTTCGAATATCCCAGGTAAGGCCCTTGCAGGGGTAACTAAGGAAGTTACCTTTGTAAGGGCCTTTGAATATCGGGCCCAATGTTACCAGCTGAGGAAATCAATTTTCCAGAGATCCCTCTCTGAGGCAGGGTTATATAAAGGCTGCTACGACAACAGCTGCATCTTTCAACTTCGAGATTTAAATATACATCAGGGTCGACCCAACCACCAGGCAACCTAGGCAGTCGCCTGGGACAGCAGATTCTGTGGAGCAGCAAAGAGCAAGACATTCAAAGCTAAATAATAGATTCTGACAGCCAGTGGGGGCCTAAGGCTTAAGGTTTGCCTATGGTACCAACACCTTGAACCAACTCCAGAGCCGACCTTCATATACATGCAACCGCTTGCAAAGCTCTGTGTACCTCAGACGGCAACCTGCCATGCACCCACTTCCAGAATTCTCCGTATTCAAAGTCCACTTTCCTCTGAGACCATCATACTGACATATATGCTTCATCTGGACCACCTCTATCTAGGAGCAAGTTCTGGGTGCTGTCTTCATGTTATTGCTTCTGGTACATGCATGTACCCCTTTCTTTCCAAGAAGAGCTCTGGGCTATGGCATTCATATGGTGTGGTGTTCAATAAAGAAAAAACAGCATCTCTAAATACGCATACAAAATGTGCATACACAACTAAAGGGAAGACCGACTGGGGTTTATAAGTTACTAATATAAACAGTAGAAGCAAAATAGTGCATTCAGTTTTACATTACACACTTTCATTTACTTATTTCCTTACCGTGGATCCTGTCACCTCCGCGGTTTACAATCTAACATAAATAACTAAAGCAAACTTATACAACAGACAAAATAAAACAAATATGATAACAAAACATCATTCAATAACATCATCCGAATTCAGAAGCCAAAGAAAACGAGAACATATTTTCTTACAAATAAAGAAAAATGTATTAATCACAGGGAAAGGTAGCAAGACCAGTTTGCTGCAAATTATGAAAAGAAACCGACTGATCTCTCTTTAGTTGTCAATTCAGTATAGTTTAAAATGTGTTCTTTAATTGCAGCCAGAAATTAAAAATGATTTTTTTGCTCAATCGAGCTAAAATCCTTTGACAGCCTCTTGCAATTCTTGGATGATAAACTGGTGGCTGGACACTTGGAAATCATTTTTGTCCTGGGTCTTGACTGGGAATTCCACTTGACTCTAGAAAAAGCCTGCTCTCACCACAAAAGGTATTTTTTAACCTCTCACTTTTCCACAGTTTGGCTAAGGCGAGTATGCAAACTCTCTCTTATGCTGTTATAGCTAATCTTTTTCTAAGGATGACACACCCATCCTCTCTATAAAACAGCAAACCATATACCAGATTCAAAGTTCATTTCACCAACACATCCCGTTCTAAGATGCAAATAATTAAGCATCTTCATGGAACTTTCTTCAGCTTACAGTAAATCCTCTGCAGTTTACCCGTTTGCGGCTGTAGCCTTTCAATCTCACCCCTGCACTGATTCCCTCTGTATCTTTGGGGCACAGGTTTTGGCACCACCCTAGATGCAGGGGAGCAGGGACAGCCAATCCCCGGAAATTAGTGCAGCTTATCACTTTAAAACCACCATGGGGAGCAGCTACCTCCACCCATTGTGCTGGCAGTAGTTACCCACCCCCACCCGCCCCCACCAATTGCTGGCAGCACAGGCTTTCAAAACCTGCATTAGTGGCACTGCAGCGGAAACACCCATGCCCCCACCCAGATGTGGGCTGCCTGGGTAGCACTGGCACTTTTTAGTGCGGCACACAAGTGCATGCTAATCTCATGCTATCTGGGTAACATGCTTTAGGAAACATGCCCCACTGACTCTTTCTGAAAGCAAGGGAAGCTCACATCGTTTTACTCCAGGCTTTAAGGCGACAGCTTAATGGCATTCATTAATACTCGCTCGGTCATTAGATGGATCTTGTATCATTTTATTAGGTGACACAGTGTAAGGAGCCTTGAGGAGTGGGGGGGGGGGGGAGGTAGAATCTCTCCAAGTTCCTTCCTCTGCGGATAACCTGGTTTCCATGGATGGCTTGGTCCGCTTATCTTGGAGAACTGAGCAAGAAGAAGTCCACTTAATGCACTGGTGATGAAGGTTGTGCGACACTACCCAACTGCACCTCCCTCCTCTTCAAATGAGAATTACCTATGCCGTTGTTATAATGTAATTCGCCCACACTACCCCTGTCACTCCACCTTTTGCACCATATTTTTTGTGCACCGTTTTGACTGGTAGAAAACCAGTGTGACAAAACCAGCTAAATTAAATAAATAAATAAAATCTCTCAAATGATTTACAATGCTACCAACAAAATGAGGTAGTTACAACTTCGTCTCTTACTACAGAAGCTTCTTTCCGCATCCTCTCACGTCACGCCATGAACCAACAGGTTAAATTCCAGGACTCTCGCTCTGTTCGCTTCTAATGGAGTCTCTCCCTGGAATATTTCCTGGGTAACGTCCCACCTCTCTCACTCTTACTCTTTCCTTGGATATTGAAGAATGTTCCGCCGACCTCTCCTGCCATTTATTTTTTGCCTCCAGATCACTGTGACCTTGAAGATTCTTTTTAACATCTTTGTTAGTGATATAGCGGAAGGGCTGTCGGGTAAGGTTTGCCTCTTTGCGGATGATACCAAAATCTGCAATAGACACCCAGGAAGGTGTAGATAACACGAGGAGGGATTTAGCTAAGCTTGAAGAATGGTCTAGAATTTGACAGCTGAGATTTAATGCTAAAAAATGTAGGGTCATGCATTTGGGCTGCAACAATCCAAGGGAGCGGTACAGTATAGGGGTGACGTACTTTTGTCCACGAAAGAAGAACGGGACCTAGGCGTGATTGTGTCTGACAATCTCAAAGTGGTTAAACAGGTAGAAAAGACAATGGTGAAAGCTAGAAGGATGCTTGGGTGCATAGGGAGAGTAATGGCTAGCAGAAGAAAGAAGGTGATAGTGCCTTGGTGTGACCTTATTTGTAGTATTGTGTGCAATTCTGGAGACCGCACCTTCAAAAGGAAACAAACAGGTTGGAGTCGGTGCAGAGGGTTGCTACTAAAATGGTTAATGGTCTTCATTATAAAGCATATGAGGACAGACTTAAGGACTTTAATATGTACACTTTAGAGGAAAGGTGGGACAGAGGTGATATGATTGAGATGTTTAAATACCTCTGTGGCATAAATGCACAGGAGGAGAGCCTCTTTTGATTGAAAGCAAGCTCTACTACGAGGGGACATAGGATGAGGGTGAAAGGGGATAGACTCAGGAGTAATATGCGGAACTATTTCTTTATGGAAAGAGTGGTAGATGCGTGGAATAGTCTCCCAGTGGAGGTAGTAGAGACAAGGACTGTATCTGAATTTAAAAAAGCATGGGACAAACACAGAGGCTCTCTAAAGGAAAAAAGGGGACTCTTGTAGTGGGTGATATGAAAGGGCAGACTAGATAGGCCATGTGGTCTTTTTCTGCCATCATGTTTCTAAGATTCCATGGGCTTGGGTTAGTCTGGCTTTTCAGGCCAGCTCTTTGAAAAAAAGGAACTCTTCCCCATGGCTGTTTTCCCATTGTACCAGAGGTGATACTGAGCCAGGATGTATGAGATGGATCCAAGTCCAGGAGAGCTCATAGAAGTGTAAAATCTGCCCAAGCAGCCTCTGCAACGCTGGTGGGCCTAGGCAGAAAGGGGCTGCTTGGGCAAATGCTAGTTGCCACACAAAAGTGGCAACTAGCATTTACAAGTTTGAAGCTGAACACAGTATGATAGGTTGTAGGCTCCCAGAGCCAGACAGCGAGAATAAATGGTCTGTCTTCAGTTTCTTTTTAAAGCTTACATTTGTCCATGCTGCTTCGATAACCCAGCCATAAACCAGGAGTTTATTACCTGAAGTCATGTTTCTTTCAGCAGAACATTGTAAGAAAATGTATGTTCCTGTCCCCTCAATCTGATGCTGAGAACACAGCTCCCATGTTTCGGAATAGGAAGGGAGCAGGACTTAATTTGTAGACAAAGGAAAAAGGAACAGGGACCGGGGTAGGGACGGGCAGACCAGGGGCAGGAACAACAGGAGAAGAGGAGCTGGATTAAGGAAGAAAGTGACTGTTTTCTGCTCTATTCCAGACTCACCCCTTCCCGGCATACAACCCCTCTGGAGTCTGAAAAGTAGCAGAACTGAGTTCCAGTCATTCCCCCAGAAAGGAAGCCCTGGAAGGAAGTTACCCCGATGAACCTGTGTTGGGTTTAGGGCCAGCATGCATTTTGAAAGGGAAACAGATGAGGGGAACCAATACTGTGATGAGACACAGCTAAGTGAACTTCCAACTTTTGTACGTGCAGTAAAGAAAAACTGGAGACGTGAATGAATTATTTTTTAAGAATTGGGACCAATTGTCTGTCTCATACTCATGGGTGTGGGGGGGTGATTTAATAGTCATCTTAGTGTGTATGTGGCATTAAAGTGCACCTGCGTCCTCAGCAGCCCTGACAGCAAGCGTGTAGTAACATACTGCAAATCGGCTGCCATACCCTAACTCCGCCCTCACCCTACGCCAATCCTGCCCAGGATTCCTGCAGTGCGGCTCTTTTTAATGCGCAGTAGCCAGTAGTGGGCTAAAACCCATACCTACCGCTTACTGTACTTTACTAAACATCCCCTATATACGTAAATGATGGTTCACTTTCTATTAAAAACACATGAGATTATCTTGGGTTGTTTTTTTTTCCAGTCCGGTAGCCAGATAATTATTGCAAATACCTGTTTATCACTGCATAACTTCTCAGACTGAACAGTCTGTAGTTTGGGACTGGGGAATACACGTCTGTTTTTCTTGTCTTCCTTTCTTTTCCTTTTATGTAAAATCATTTTTATTGTTTTCCACATATAAACACACATTCACTTGTGCCCCCTCCCCCCCCCCCCCGAACAGGTAGAACAATCAATCCAGTAAACTAAAACAAGTAATAAGTAATATCTGTTAACAGAGGAGTGCAGAAAATCACTCAACAGGAAAATGCCAGCCAGTCGGGGCTAGCGTCTGACAGAAGAGTAACAATCAAAAAAAAAAAAAAAAGGGTTATCCCCTAACAGTAGTAGCAGTATGCCCGAGGTCTCTAATGGACCCCATAACTAGTATCAGCCTCACAGGGGTACTACCCAAAGCAACAATAATGAGGAAAACAGCAGCCAGGAAAGCAAAAGAAAAACAGACCCGCCCCTCCCAATATCCCCAGCTCCCTCTCTACTCCTCTCCCCACCCTCTGTGAGCACCCCCCACCCCACCCCCCCCCCCACCCTGACTTCCCCAAACCCTACCTTTTGCCCAAAGAAACCCAAGGGGGAACCACGCCCATCCCACCTTCCTGAGCCTACCAACCACTCCCCACTAACCGGTCCCCGAGTAGAACTGCACTCCCGGGGCACCCCTCTTAATCCTCTCCTGGGGGCAACCCAACCGATCCGAACAGGGGCTCCCAAATTAATTGAAATCGTTCCCAAGACTTGCGTCCGAGTAATTTGGCTGTTCTACGCTCCATCTGCATCAAATCTCGCAGGTAGTTTTCCCACTCCTCCAATCCCGGTCCAAACTCAGATAGCCAATGGCGCAGAATACAGCGCTTGGCCACTAAGAAGCCCTTTTCATAAAGCTGCCTCTGGGCCAATGCACCTTGGACCCCCGGGGCAGCCAAATGAAATAAACACCAGAGAGGGTGAAGGGACAGCTGTATGTGAGTCCAGCGACTTAGTTTTACTCCGACTCCCTCCCAGAATAAAGAGATGATGGAGCAGGACCAAAATCTATGCAATAAGGTTCCCACCTCCTTCTTGCAGAGACCACACACATCCACTGAGACGATGCCCATCCGCCGCGCCCTCACCTCTGAGATATACGCCCTCCACAGCAACTTAAATTGTGATTCACGATAACGCACTGCTTCCACCATTCCCCTAAGGAGCAGAAAAGCCTGTCCCAGAGTCTCCTCAGTAAGGCCTTCCAGCCCATCCTTTCTCCAGCGGGCCACCAAAGAAGATAAACATTGCAAAGTGGACGGGAGAGCCAGCTCAGCACGAACCTGACTTGCAGACGTGGTCTCCTGAAGTCTGCCCATCAATATCCAAAGACTAGTTGTGCTCGACCAGGGCGATGCGTCCCTAGCCAGACTAGCCACATAGTGGCGAGCCTGCAAATAGAAATAGAAGGATGACCTCTGGAGGTGATACTGACCACAGAGATGCGCGAACGATTCTAACTGATCGGAGGTCTCCATTCGCAACTGTCCCAGGTATTCCACACCTGCTTGCTTCCAGGCCCGAGCCACGCCCCCCTCCCTACCGGGCGCAAAACTGCGATTACCGAGCAGAGGCAGACAATCCGTGGTCGACCAGCGTTGCTGTCGAGACCGACAGATAACTCTCCACGCCAGCCGAAGCGTTCGTAAATAACACGACTCTCTCCAGAACGCCGGTAGCAACGAGCCCCCACAGTGCAACAAGAACACTCTGTGCCAGGACTCAGAGGCTTGATCCAGAAGAGTGACAGGGAGGCGTTCCTCGTTCCCCATGACTAGATCGCTCACCCGACGCGCTAGGTAACTAAGATTATAAGTCCTTAGGGAGGACCACCCCACACCCCCTTCACTCACCGGTCGCATAAGCGCTGCCAGGGCTATCCTAGGCCGTTTAGACTGCCAGATAAACCAACCCAGTCGTCTATGTAGCTCCAGCAAGTCTCGCCGAGTTACTCATATGGGCAATTGCCGTAATAGATAAATCCAACGCGGCCATTCCACCATTTTCACCAAGGCTATCCGCCCCATGAGGGATAGCGGGAGATCCCTCCACTTCTGCAGGTTTGCTATCGTCGACATCAGCATAGGCCTAATATTGACCTCATATAGACTCCGTGGATGTGCCGGAATATGTATACCCAGGTAACGAATTGGCCCAGACGCCCACGTTAATGGAAAGACCCCCTGCCAAGTTGGGCGCGACTGGTTATCCACATCTAAGACCAGGGACTTCGAGCGATTGATGCGGAGTCCGGAAAAAGCTCCAAAACTCTCAATAAGGCGAAGGGCTTCTGGCAAAGACCTTGCAGGATCTGTAAGGCAAAGTAAAAGATCATCTGCAAAAGCACTGACCTTAATGCCCCCCCCCTCGCCACTCGATACCCTGTATGGAGGACGACTCGGCCAGGGCAACTAACAAAGGCTCCAATTGTAACACATACAACAGCGGGGATAGAGGACATCCCTGTCGGGTCCCCCTGTGCAATGTGAACGGTTGAGAGCTCCCCCCTCCTGTGTCAACCATCGCTCGGGGGGCATTATAAAGCGCCTGGATCCACTGGGGGAACTGACCCTGAAAACCGAACTTCTGTAGGGCTGCGAACATATATTTCCAAGATACCCTATCAAACGCCTTTTCCGAGTCTAAGCTAGCAAGGATCAATGGTTCGCAATGGAGCAGACATTTCTCAATTCCTAGGAGTACCTTTCCTATATTGATCGAAGCCTCGCGTCCCTTAACAAAACCTGCCTGATGTCGTCCTATCAAGGCCGGAAGAAATAATTGAAGTCGATTCGCTAGGACAGAAGCGAACAGCTTCAAGTCCACATTGATCAGGGAGATAGGCCTATAGGAGGCCGGGTCCTCCAAATCCTTCCCCAATTTCGGAATCAAACTGATACTGGCAGTGCGCATATCACGTGGAAAAGTGCCCGAGGCACCCGCCTCCGCATAGACCGCCACCAGCGTGGGCACCCACGCCGACACCAATAGCTTGTAGGCCTCATACGTGAAGCCATCGGGCCCTGGGGCCTTGTGCGGGGATCCCGCTTGAATCGCTTTTTGGACTCCCCCCCCCCCCCCGTTAGAGGTTGATTCAAAGCCGTTTGTTGCTCCTCTGAGAGTTTAGGGAGAGAGAGTCGTTGCAGGAAGGTTGCCACTTGGTCAGCATCCCCATCTTCCTGCCTGTAGAGCTGTGCATAGAAGGAGCGAAACACTCGCGCCACCTCATCACCCCGCTTGTGCTGCCGTCCCTCAGTATCCCTAATTACCGTTACACCATGGGGACCTGCCTTATCTCTCACTAATCGTGCCAGCAGTTTACCGGACCGATCTCTGTACCGAAAAAGTTGATGGCGGTAATATTGTTGCGATTGAAGGGCTCTCTCTTGCAACAAATCGTTCAACTGTTTCTGGATGCCCACATATGGCCGAACGCTGCCCGCCCGGCGAAGTGCCTGTGCCTTCGCCTTGCGCAAATCTCGGGTGAGTCTAAGAATATCATCATTGACCCTACGTTTCTCTGCGGCGACATAGGCGATGATATGTCCGCGAAGAACGGCCTTACCGGCTTCCCAGAAAATGGCCACCGAACTCGCTGACTTCTCATTATGGTGCACATATTCCGACCAACACTTCCGCAGATACTCAGTGAATTCCGGCTTCTTCCAGAGATCTTTCTTTTCCTTTTAAAGTCCACCTCTATACTGTGCTTATTCCAGATGCCAGGAAAGGCAATTACAAAGTAGCATCTCCAAAGCCGTTGGTCCAAAGTAGAAAGAAGAAGATCTAAAGGAGCATCCTTGTAACCCAGTGACACCCAGATCCAAGAGCTTCCAAAATGGTGTACCGCTTATTTGCATCAATGACAACCTCCAGCTCAGATAGTACACTATAACAAGATAATATAGGAGCAGGGTTGCCCTAACGAGGGATAACCACAGAGCAAGGAAAAGGGATTGTACTTGTTTCTCTCTCGGCCAGTATTTACTGCTTTGTTGTTGTTATCATTAACTAAATAACTTAAGTAAACCCTTTGGTTGAGAACATCAATTTCTGACCTGGACCCTGTTATTGTGAGAAAGGGAAGTGGACTGAGTATAGGGATGATACCATAGGCCTCCCAGAATTTACTGGTCCTGTTCAAGGAGCCCTAATTATCACTGAGAGTTAAAACAGACAGAGGGTTTATTTTTTGTAAACCATTTTGGTGCT
This sequence comes from Ichthyophis bannanicus, assembly GCA_033557465.1. NCBI lineage: Eukaryota > Metazoa > Chordata > Amphibia > Gymnophiona > Ichthyophiidae > Ichthyophis > Ichthyophis bannanicus. The sequence continues at coordinate 1,765,256,561 of CM066031.1, forward strand.
TTTGTCTAAAGGCGGGTAATCAAATTTTACAATAAACAATAAAACTAACCCAGATGCCTTTAAGTACAGAGAAGACAGAGCCGAAAGATTCAAAATAACCCCTGCCAACAGACAACCAGATTGTTAAAATGAACAAAATATGACCTCTAAAATCCCTGAATGCAAATGCTAGAAGTCTAAAAAATAAGGTGGGAGAGTTAGAATACATAGCACTAGATGAAAGGTTAGATATAATTGGCATCTCAGAGACTTGGTGGAAGAAGGACAACCAATGGGACACTGTGATACCTGGGTACAAACTATATCGCAATGATAGTAGAGATCAAATTGGTGGAGGGGTTGCGCTCTATGTTAGAGAGGCCATTGAGTCACACAGGATTAAAGTTTTGCAGGAAACAAAATACACTGTAGAATCTCTATGGATAGAAATCCCATGTAAAAAGGGGAAGGCGATGGCAGTGGGGGTGTACTACCATCTGCCTGGCCAGAATGAACAGATGGATGATGAAATGCTAAAAGAGATCAGGGAGTCTAACAAAAGTTACAACACAACAGTAATTGGTGATTTCAATTACCCCAGTATCGAATGGGTCAATGTCACAGCAGTACATTGTTCAGCTTTTCTCTCTGAGCATATGAGCTGCTGATCCTCCATTTGGCGGTTCCTGCTTGGGAGAACATCCTCATTGCAAGTTGTTGCTAACTTGTTATGCTCTGTTCAGGCATTTTCCTGTTCCTGTTCAAAATCTAGCTTGTAATTTATTGTCCTATCTCTGTCTGTCCTTTACCCAGCTGCTCTCTGCAATGCTGTGTCTCCCTTCTCGGCACTTTATTTCCTCTGTTCTCTGACTAGTACTATCTGACTGCACTTTTAGGAGTGCTTTTTCTTGCTTTTTCTCTCCTTCTCCCTATTCCTCTACAAAGCCTGTCTTGTAGGTATCTAAAGTCTTAGGGCCCGATATTTGAAAGGCATTTATGCGGTTTACAGCCCAGTAAACCGTGTAAATGCTTTAACAAAGAATATTCAATGACACCTACACGGGTAGTGCCGTTGAATATTCCCGACTATGTCCCCTACGTGATATTGGACCACTACCTGGTTATCTATCCATGGCTAAAACAAGGCGAGCAGTTGGCTCACCTAGTTCTTTTTTTTTTTTATTTGTAGGATTTTTTCCAAAATATTACATTAACATAAAATACCAGAAGAAAATATTAATAACTTGATCACAAACAGAATAATCAGAAAAGGAATAATCCTTCCAGGAAAAAAGAAACACGTTCATAGCCACCATCCCAGAGAATAATGATAGGAAAGAGAGGAATATACAGATTAACATCACAACCATATCCCAATCCCAACACAAACCAATAAAACAATCACAAAAAGAAAATATAGATTAAGTTAATCACCTGCCATCCACTGCTTTACTATCCAAAAAACTCTCAAGCTGCAAATGATCTGTATGTACTTATCGAACACCATTGAATTCAACTAGGCATTTACATGGAACCCTAAGAAAGAAAGTCCCCCCGCAGCTGAACACAAGGCTTTAGCTGCAGGAAGGACTTCCTCCACATCTGCATGGCCCACGAGACATCTGGAAAGATTGCCACCTTTTATTTATTTATTTTTATTTACTTGCAATCTCTTTTATACCGCGCTATTCGATATCAGTGCAGTTTACATGAAACAAACGAGTTTATACAGGCAGAGATCTATGAAACATAGAATCCTTCTTAAGGAAAAAAAAACTCTTCATGAGTCGCACCTTGTCCGCAACGGTGGATAAGGAAACTATTAAAGTAGCACGAGTAGGGATAACCTCATTAGTAGATTCCAAAAATTTAGTAAACTCAATTTCAGACATCCTCAATTTGTGTCATCTCATCAGTCCTCTCCTTCTTATGAACTGGGAAGTAATAAATTGATACCATAGTATCTTCCACATTCTGCAATAATAATATATCTCTACAATACTTTTGAAACATCAATAATGGAGAGAAATACTGAGCCTTTGGAAAATTTAAAAGTCAAATATTTTTAACATGATAAACATTCTCCAATGCATCAATTTGCTTATAAAGAATGTACATATCCCTCAGTCCCCGTGCACTAGTAGCCTGACGCACAGTACTCTGAACCTCAAGCTTACCAAGCCCAGCACTCTGGCCCTCCAGCAAGCTCTCCCGGCGGGGATCGAATGGGCTGGAGCACCAGGCCACCCCCACCAGGAAGGGCTGCCCAATCGGGGCAGCCGGGCACCAATTTAAAAAGAACGCCGTCTGGTGCGAGGCCTCTTCAGCCCAGCACTCCGGCCCTCCAGCAAGCTCTCCCGGCAGGGATCGAGCAGGCTGAAGCACCAGGCCACCCCCACCAGGAAGGGCTGCCCAATCAGGGCAGCCGGGGCACCAATTTAAAAGGAACGCTGTCCGGCGTGAGGCCTCTTCAGCCCAGCACTCTGGCCCTCCAGCAAGCTCTCCTGGCGGGGATCGAGCGGGCCGTAGCACCAGGCCACTCCCACCAGGAAGGGCTGCCCAATCGGGGTAGCCGGGGCACCAATTTAAAAAAGAACGCCGTCCGGCCCGAGGCCTCTTCAGCCCAGCACTCCGGCCCTCCAGCAAGCTCTCCCAGTGGGGATCGAGCGGGCCGGAGCACCAGGCCACCCCCACCAGGAAGGGCTGCCCAATCGGGGCAGCCAGGGCACCAATTTAAAAAGAACGCCGTCCGGCACGCCCACACCTGGCGGACCCGCACCTGGCAGACCCGCACCTGAGGGCCTCGCCAGAGGGCCCTTTGGCGCGGCCCTTAGGTGGTATCCACCAGAGCCCCTGTCATCTGCTCTCCGACCTCATTATCCAACATCCTCTCCCATCGACACATCTAAGATGCTGAAGAAGCCGATGATAAATAAAATGGAGGGTTAAACCATAAAGGACGCTCTCCTGCCAACCTACTGCCCTCATCAACAAAGACGCCCTCCAGCTGTAATTCAATCTATCCAGAAGGACTATAACACCTTAACAGGTAATCAGCAAAACACAGGGTAACCATATGTAACAAAGTAGCTGAATCATATGTAACAAAGTATACTACTGCCAATGATACCTCTTGTAGCATAATAACTAATTGAACCCTGAGACCGTATTTAGCAAATTCCTCAACCTAGTAATCAGCTTATCAGCTAGCTACTTAGTTGTTTAAGAAATAAAGTGTATCAACCAAACACAGATACCTAATAGCAACTATAGGCAGAACCCCCTGATGAGAAGTTGACACTTCATCTGGTTATCCTAAGCACATGCCCTCAGAAGCAGGCTCACTTACCAGAAACCCATACTAAGTTACCTGGGGCTAATCATCACATTCGTAAACATGGCTATATCTTTGCTTACCCTCACTCTAATTTACACACTGACCTGCACATTTTACGAATCCACTGCTTTCTCACAGGATTATAACCCTATCCCACTGCTTCTCAACACAAGTAGGAAATATTACCACAACCAATACCAATCACACCCAAATCCCTACCCATAGAAGACAGTCTCATTTACTCTATGTCTCACTTGGACCCTCAGCAACAACAGAACTCAAGGAAAAACAGAACCAACAAACCCTCAAATGCGCCCTCATAAATGCACGTTCTGCCCGCAACAAATGGCCAGCCATCACAGACCTACTATCAAACCTCAAACTAGATATCCTAATGGTTACTGAAACATGGTTGTCTGAAACTGATAACGCCATACTAAATCAAATTACTCCACCCAATTTCTCGATCTTCACATGCAACATTTGGATTCACGAGTTCTACCCTGTGCTGGGGGTTCTTTTTTGACTGGGCTCTACAATACCGCACTAACTTCACCAAGAGCACGCAACACATAAATATGTTAACAGTCACCAACAAACTTAACACTTTAAACCTCATTTACAGAGCTCCTGGCACTGCGTCAGATGAGCTCTCTGATGTGATCGACCTAGCCTGTAACCCGCAAGATCCCTTCAAAGCAAACTGGCTGATGGGAGACTTTAATCTTGCCTCCACTCAGCGGGAATTATCTAACACCTTCCTAGAGGCAATGTCCAGCCTAGACTATGAACAAATCGTAAAGGATCCCATCCATCAACAAGGCAACCTCCTCGATTTAATCTTTGTCCCACCAAAAGATATGAGCAAACTAAGCCAAACTGAACTATCTGTCACCCCTGTCCCCTGGTCTGATCATAACCTAATAACATTTCAGATACCAACGCTACAAACAATGGACTGCAGTCTAAATACATGTGAACCAGAGAATCCATCCCGCTTCAAACAACTGGACAGAGAATTGATCACTCATCATGTACTACCAATTCTGTCTAAACCATCATCCAACCTCAACGAAATGCTCACCAATTGGAATAACACCCTCACTCGATATGCCCAACATCCGAGCATTGACAAAAAACCTACAAATAATAATCGTTCCCCCAAAAAGCGAAATGCCCCATGGTTCTCCCCCAAACTACGATCCTCCTTACTACACCTGAGAAAACTTGAAAGAAAGTGGTGACGGTCTCGCAGTATAGCAAACCAAATTATATACTTAGAACATCTGAAAAATCATAGGGAATCAACATGGGCAGAAAGGAAAAATTTCATGCCGAGCTCCTGAACCGCTCACTAAATAAGCCTCGTGACCTATTCGAATTAGTAAAATCACTGACCAATCAACCACCTCAGCCACAACAGGAGTGTATACAACCTCAGGATTACGCTGATTACATCCAATCCAAGGTAATAAAAAAAAGTACTACTACACCTCGAGGATCCTTTCAGAACCTCCACATTCAGTCTCCACTCACTAAGCTCTCACCCCCATCAGCCAAAACCATAGAGGAAATAATTGCCACCATCAACACCACAACGGCTCCAAACGACCCATGCCCAGCGCACTGGATCAGAACAATGCGCTCAGAGCTAAGCCCATTCATAGCTGACATCACAAAACAATCATTTACAACTGGAGTCTTCCCAGATGCCCTCAAGAAAACATCCATCCGTCCATTACTAAAAAAACACCATCTTGATCCGAAGAAGGAGGACTCCTACCGACCAATCTCCAGTATCCCTTTCTTGGCGAAAATACTTGAGAAGACAACCCAAAGACAGATTCAACAGCATATAGACACAACTTCCCCGTTAGACCCATGTCAACACAGATTCAGAGAGGCGCACGGAGTAGAAACCCTACTAACCTCATTAACAAACACAATCACCAATGGGATAGACAATATCAAAAAAGGCTTTGCGTTGATCTTTCTTGATATCGCCGCGGCGTTCGACTCAGTAGATCACAAACAACTCCTGATGAGACTCCACGGAAAGGGAATCCGTGACCGCGCTTGGGATTGGTGTAAGTCTTACCTCCAAGGCAGATGGCAGCAAGTTCAGATTGGCAACAAGACATCAGAACCCTTCCAGCAAAAACAGGGAGTACCACAAGGATCTTCATTATCGGCGCTACTTTTCAACATCTATATGCAGCCAATCTCCGACATAGCACGCTCTTTCGGCATATCATGCCTCATGTATGCTGATGATGTGCTGTTATTCACACCTATAACAGTCACATGCCCAGATTTCACAATAATAATCAAATGCTTGACGCAATAACAGATTGGCTTCTCAACCAGAATCTACGTATAAATTTTAAAAAAACAGAAGTGCTAATTATTACACGAAACAAAGATTTCTCTCCACCATCAACACTAAAAGTCAGAGATGCAGAGCTTCCGGTCAAATCCAACATATGCTATCTAGGGGTGATATTAGACCAACACTTGGACTTCAAAGATCACATCAAATGCACAGTAAACTCTATTTACTTCAAAATCAAAACCCTCCGCCACCTCAGACCCATGATGGAAACTGACAACTTCCGAACTGTTTTCCAAGCCCTAGTGACACCTCACTTTGATTATGCGAATATAATACTACAAGGCCTCCCAAAAAACACCCTGAATCCGCTACAGATGGCCATGAACGCAGCGGCGTGTGTCCTGTGCGGAGCATCCAGGAGGGATCACATTTCACCTATATTAAAAGAGCTTCACTGACTCCCAATAAGATCCAGAATCCTATATAAGACCCTCCTCATTACCTTCAAGGCATTCAATAAAATATCACTCTCCTCAATTGTCGATCTGCTCATTCACACCCCCAACAACAGATCCAGAAGAGCACTCACGGAAAATACTCTAGTGATACCAAGCGAATCCATAAAACATAACCAATCAACCATCAACAGAGCATTTACAAGCCATGCCCCCAGGTGTTGGAACGAACTCCCTTCTAGCATAAGGGCAATCAGAGACCTCATGCAATTTAGAAAGGCTCTTAAACATCACCTGTTTCTCTTACACTTTACACAGACAGATGATCCCCCCCCCCCTGACACTCACCCAGCAATGTCACCTGTGAACAAAGGCATACCAGAAATGCAATCAGTCCGTAATTCAGTATAATATTACTGCACTTTAACTATTCTTCACCAGCAGAGTACAAAATGCTGCAATCTGACTCTGATTGTAAAACCTGTTTAATTCAACCTGATATTCTTTTAAGCTAAATTCTCATATGTATATAGTTTCTCAGTTAACTCCATGTTATAACACTATTTTGTTTGATGCTAAATTCTCATATGTATATAGTTTCCCCAGTTAATTCCATGTTATATCCCTTTTTTTTGTAAACGTAGGACAAAATGTATGTCCAAGTGTTTAATGTTCGATGTAAACCGCACTGATGAGAAATAGCGCGGTATATAAGAAGTGTTAAATAAATAAAATAAAATAAAAATAAATAAATACTCTGAACCTCAAGCTTACCAAGCCGTTGGGAGACCGAGGCAATACCTGCATCTACTTCTAGGAACCTTTTCACAACCTGCTCTGAAAACTGAAGAGTTTGACTAATGAAACCTTGTAACAAGGAGTTAGTGTCAGTAACCACTCTCCAGATATCCGACAAAGTCACTTCAGAAACAGTCATTGAAATTTGGTGTACTGGCGACACAGCAGCATGTATAAGCACCAAACAAATTTTATCAGAGTCAGCAGATTGAGCCTCAACCGGGGCTTGCTTCACACCCTTGTTGAGAACTGATGAAGAGGACAAAATAGCCCCATCACCATAGGCCGACGATAAGCCAGAGTTAGGTGGTGGGTTCCTGCAGATGGAACTAAGTGAGGTGCCTAACGATCCTGGGAAAAGAAAGTCAGGGGGAAGGAGATCTTGTCCTACCTCTACTGCCACCATTGGTCGCACATGCAAGTCCATAGGTCCAACAGCTATTTTAGACATAGATGCTGCCATCTCTATTTTCTTCCCCACTGAATTAACTTTCTTTTTGCCACAACCCTTAGGCATCTCATACAGCAAAATTCGGGGTGTGAGCCCTGAAGTGGCCGCGAAATGGCACCAAAGGGGCAAACCCCTTTGGGCACATGACCGGAACAGCTGCACTGGTTTAAATTCCTTGCCGGGACTCTCAACACTGATGCAACCAGGGAGAGTCCTCCAATCACCTCGCTCAAGCAGGGTTCACTAGCAATTGTACAGAAGGTACCTTTCCTTCTTCCACTGCTCGTTCTCTTGGCTCGCCTAGTTCTAGCTACGGCTGCTAACTGGCTAAAGGTCCAATATCGCTGCTACCCAGTTAGTCTCTGCAGCTGACTCCACATGGCACCTAACCTGGATATTCAATTGTGTTGCCACAGCATTGAATATCCAGGTTTAGAGGTCAGCGGGCAGGGTTATTTATTTATTTATTTATTTTAAAGGATTTATATACCGCCTTTTCCTTGAATCAAGGCGGTTTTCACAGCAAACAATCACAATAGTGTTTTAGGGGTGGTCATGCAGTGGTCCAGTGTGTGTGTGTGTGAGTTAGGGTACCTTAGATTCCTGTTGAACTATTTACATTGTGCACTATTATACATTCCTATGACTATGTGGAGGGGGAGGGGGTTTGTTTCTAATGAACTATTTACATTGTGTGCTACTATACTTTCCTATGTACAAGTGGTGGGGGAGGGGGTTTGGTCTTTGTTCTTGTTCTGATTGGTGGGTAGATCATGTGACATCCCCATAGTGTTCAATGAAAAGTGTTGTCTTTAGCTGCTTCCGGAAGTCTTTGATGTCTGTTGTTAGGCGAAGTTCGTCTGGTAGGTTGTTCCACATTGCTGGTGCAGCCAGGGAAAGGGCTCGTTCTGAGGTGTCCTTGCATACCTTGGTGATCTCCTTTGGTGTGTTGACACGGTTGGAAGTGCCCCTTCTTCTCTGTCGTGTGGTGTTGTCAGGTTGTATGAGTGTCTGTAAGCTGAGGGCTGATGACTGTTGTTTGATTTTGAATATATTTATTATTGTCTTATATTTGATTTGTGAGGTGATTGGAAGCCAGTGTAGATCTTTCAGGATTGGTGTGATGTGTTCCTGTCTTGCTGTGCTGGCTATTATGCGTGCTGCTGTGTTCTGTGCCAGTTGCAGTGGTCTGAGGGTTTGTTTTGGGAGGCCAAGATAGATTGGGTTGCAGAAGTCTAGTAGTGGGGTTATTAGTGCCTGGCAGACAGTGCGGAAGTGTTCCGGGGCGAGGAGGGGTTTGAGACATCGGATTAGGCTCATCCTATGGTATGCATTCTTGGTGGTTTTGCTTATGTGAGATTGTAGATTCAGTTCGTTGTCCAGAGTCACTCCAAGGTATTTTACTTCTGTTTTTATGGGTATGGTTGTGTTTTTTATCTTGATGATGGGTGGGGGGACGAAGTCGGTGTTTTGGGTGATGATTAGTGCCTCGGTCTTGCTGTAGTTTATGATTAGGTTGTTGCCTTGGAACCAGTTGGTCATTTGTATGAGACAGTTTGCTATTTTGGAGTAGTCCGGGTTGTCGATAGTGATGGGTGCGTATATCATGATGTCATCGGCATAGATTGTATACTGTATGTTGTGTTCTCTTATGATGTTGCATATTGGCTGAATGTAGATGTTAAATAACAGTGCTGATAAGGCAGATCCTTGTGGTATGCCTTGCAGGACTTTTATGGGTCGAGCTGTGTTGGAGCCAACCTTGACCTGTATCTGTCTGTCCGTTAGGTATGATTGGAACCATTTCAGTGTGGATCCATGAAGTCCAATGTTCTGTAGCCTTTCCAGTAGAGTTCGGTGATCCACTGTGTCAAATGCTGATGAAATGTCGATGAAGATCATTAGTATTCTGTTCTTGCAGTTGTCTATGAGACGGAGAATGTTGTTGAAGAGGTACAGCAGGAGGGTTTCGACTCCGTGGTTGGGGCAGAAACCGTGTTGGTTGATGTCTAGCGGTGTGTGGTTGTCAATGTGATCCTGTAGCTGATGCTGTACTGCCTTCTCGATTATTTTTGCTAGTAGGGGTATGCTTGAGATCGGCCTGTATGCTGCTGGATTGCTCTTATCGAGTGGGGATTTCTTCGGGATAGGTCTTATCATAGTGAGCTTTAATTGGTTCGGCATGAATCCTTGGGTCACAGACCTTTGCACCATGTTGTGTATGGTGTGGATGAAGTTTGACTTGGTGGCTTTGATCCATTTCACTGGGCATAGGTCTGTCGGGGCTGTGCTTGTATTGAGTGAGGTGATGATGTGAGAGAGTTGCTCAACAGAATATCAGGCCCTTACGTTTTTTACTTTTCTGAGTTGTACTAGGGCACTTCCTGTGGAATCTGCCTGCTTCCACTTACTTGCCTTCAGAATTTGCCCTGCCCTTCACCCTTGTTCAGAATCTTTCCTCTATGAGCACATAAGCTGCTGATCCTCCTGCTTGGGTGGCTCCTGCTTGGGAGAGCACAATCATTGCAAGCCATTGCTAACTTGGTAAGCTCTGCTTAGGCATTTCCCTGTGCCTCTTTAGAATCTAGCTTGTTATTTATTGTTCTGTCTATATTTCTGTTTTGTCAGTGTGTGTCCTATCTTCTGTATATCCTTTATCCAGCTCTCCTGCTCTCTGCAGTGTTATGTCTCCCTACTCAACACTTTATTACCCACCCCTCCTCAGCCCACCCATCCCTGGCTTAAACTCTGTCATAGTCTTCCTCTGCTCATTGATGCAATTACTAAGGTGCACCGAAGCCACCAGAACTTTCTCCTCCCTCTCCATCTCCTTTGATTTACATTCTCTCCTCTTCTACCTCTCCTATGGCTACACATCACTGTGTTCTTGATGTTAACTCTCCCTAATCATTTCCCCTCATTCCCACAATTCCATGGCCCTACTTCTCATTCTACTTTGTCATCTGCCTTAAGCTCCAGCATGTTTTTTCCTCTCATTCAGCCATCGCCACTCTCACTGATGGAACCTCACCCTTCTCTTATCTGGAGATGTCAACCCCAACTCTAGCCCCCCTAGACTTTTTTCACACTCCCAGGGCAGGTCAATGCATAACCTTTCATATCCCTCTCCTTTCTCCCTCTTCTCTCCCTTTTTCATGCGCATTGTGGAATGCACATTCTGTCTCCAATAAACTTGCCTTCATTCATGACCTTTTTATCTCTAATGCTCTACATCTCCTGGCTCTTGCTGAAACTTGGCTTCTCCCTGAAGATTCAGCTTCAGTTGCTGCCCTCTGTCAGAGGCTACCTATTTTCCCATACATCTCAGTCCACTGGACATGGTGATGGTGTTGGGTTCCTACTCTCTCATTCATGCTAATTCTAGCCCCTCGTTCTGCCTCCATCTAATTCCTTTGCTTCCTTTAAAGTCTATGCCATCTGCCTATTTTCTCCACTACCTCTCCTCTACCATATAAATGCTGCCAATTAACAACTGAATTCTCATCCTTCTTGACCTTTCTGCTGCCTTTGACACTCTTCATCACCAGCTTCTCCTTGATACCCTGTCCTCGCTTGCATTTAGGGGCTCTGTTCTGTCCTGGTTTACTTCTTATCTCTTCCATCACACTTTTAGTGTATGTTTTGGTGGATCCTCCTCTACCGCCTTCCCACTTTCAGTTGGTGTACCCTCAAGGCTCTGTCATGGGACCTCGCCTTTTCTCTCTCTACACTCAGTCCCTGTCTGTTGGTGCACTTAATTCCTCCCATGGTTTTCAGTACTATCTTTATGCTGATGACTCTCAGATCGACCTTTCTGTGCCTGAAATCTCTCCAGTAATCCAGGCCTGGATCATCCTGCTTATCAACATTGCTGCCTGGATGTTTCACCACCATCTGAAATTAAACATGGCCAAAACTGAGCTTTTATCTTTCCCCCTAAACCCACTTCCCCCCTTCCTCCCTTCTCTAGTTCTGTGGCTAAACTACACTCCTCCCCGTTTCCTCAGCTCGCAACCTTGGAGTCCTCTTTGACTCTGCTCTCTCTTTCTCTGCACATATCCAACAGATAGCTAAAACCTGTTGCTTCTTTCTCTATAACATCCCCAAAATGTGGCCCTTCCTTTCTACACCCACTACTAAGACCCTCATCAACTCACTAGTCACCTCCCATCTTGATTATTGCAACCTGCTCCTCACTGGTCTCCCTCTGAATCATCTTTCTCCCCTTCAATCTGTTCAAAACAGCTGTACAGCTTATCTTCTGCCAGTGCCACTATGCTCATGTAACCCCTCTTTGCAGGTCACTTCCCTGGCTCCTTATCCATTTCCACATCCAGTTCAAACTTCTCTTACTTACCTACAAGTGCATTCATTCTGTGGCTCCTCACTACCTTTCTTCTCTTATCTCACTCTAGACTCCTCCTTGGGAACTCCGCTCCTCTGGCAGATCCCTTTTATCTGTATCCTTCTCTGCCCGTACCATCTCCAGACTTCATCCATACCACCTTGCTGCTCCATATGCCTGAAACATTGGGCTCCTTCTCTGTCCCTATTTAAATCCGGGCTAAAAACCCACCTCTTTGAGGCTACTTTTGGATTCTGATGCCCCTCAACCTCTTCTTTACTTCTTACGTGCATCTTACCATACTCTGTCTAGTCCCAAGTTTTGCAATGTTTTTTCATCTTGATTAGATTGTAAGCTCTGATGAGCAGGAACTGTGTCTTACATCTTTATGTACAGCACCACGTATGCCTTGTAGCACTATACAAATGTTTAGCAGTAGCAGTAGATAAAGTTTCTAGAGGAAATAAATTACTGCTTCGTGGAGCAGCTGGTTCATGAACCACCATGAAAGGGAAACTATTTTAGACCTAGTTGTTAGTGGAACACAGGATCTGGTACAAGAGCTAACAGTATTGGGGCGACTTGGCAATAGTGATATTAGTAACATGATTGCCTTTGATTTAATAAATAGTGGGAGGACAGCAAGGAAATCCACAGCACTAGCTTTTAACTTTCAAAAGGGAGATTATGATAAAAGGAGGAAAACAGTTATGAAAAAACTGAAAGGAGGAACTGCAAAGGTTAAAGGTTTACATCAAGCATAGGTGTTGTTTAAAAATACTATTTTGGAAGCGCAGATCAGATGTATTCCATGCTTTAAGAAAGATGGAAGGAAGGTCAAATGACTGCCCGCATGGTTTAAAGGTGAGGTCAGAGATTTTATTTATTTATTTATTTAACAGTATTTCTAAACCGCCTTATCTTATTAATCAAGGTGGTATCACAGCAAACAATCGGGTAAAGTGAGAGTGTTAAACATGCAGTGAGGGTGATATTTAGTTGAGTGTGTGTTGTATTGTGCTAGATTGGTTTGAGCTATATACAATGTGTGTTGTATTGTGTGCTAGAGTGGTTTGAGCTATGTACAATATGGGCTATATACAGTGATGCAAACCACATTTTCTATACATACAGTGTTTAGGCGGTATCATGTGCTGTTATACATTCTCTGAGGTTATGTGATGTGTCCATAGTGTTCTATGAACAGCATGTTTTTTAGCTGTTTTCTAAAGTCTTTGAGGTCTGTAGTTGCCCTCAACTCGTCCGGTAGTTTGTTCCAAATTGTTGGAGCAGCCATGGAGTGCTCTGTCTGTTGTGTCCTTGCGTGTGTGTTTGAATTCACTTGGGGTGCTGACTCGGTTGTGTGTTTGTTTTCTTCTAGGACGTGTGCTGGTGTCTGGTTGTATGAGGGTGTGCAGGCTGTTGGCTGATGTGTGCTGATTTATCTTGAATAGGTTTATGATGGTTTGTATCTGATGCGTGCACCGATTGGGAGCCAGTGTAGGTCCTTTAAGGTAGGTGTGATGTGCTCCTGTCTTGCAGTACCGGATATTATTCGTGCTGCAGTGTTTTGTGCTAGCTGGAGTGGTTTGAGGGCTTGTTTCGGGAGTCCAAGGTATATCGGATTGCAGAAGTCCAGTAGTGGGGTTATCAGTGCTTGACAGAAGGGTACGAAAGTGTTCTAGGGCGAGGAGTGGTTTCAGTCTCCTGATGATTCGCATCCTGTAGTAGACTTTTTGGATTGTTTTGTTGATGTGTGGCTTGAGGTTTAGTTTATTGTCCAGAGTAACTCCGAGGTATCTCACTTCTGATCTTATTGGTATAGTAGTGTTTTGTATCTTGATATTTGGCGGGTGTATGAAGCTTTGGTTCCGAGTGATGATTAAAGCTTCGGTCTTGTTGTAGTTCATTGCGAGGTTGTTGTTTTGACACCAAATCGTCATTTGGGTAAGGCAGTCTGTTATCTTAGAGAAGTCCGGGTTGTCGATTGATATCGGGGTGTATATCATGATGTCGTCTGCATATATTGTGTATTGAATGTTGTTCTCTTTCATGATGTTGCAGATTGGTTGGATGTAGATGTTAAATAGGAGTGCTGAGAGTGCGGATCCTTGAGGTACTCCTTGACGGACATTTATGGGTCGGGAGGTGTTGTGTCCCACCTTGACCTGTAGCTGTCTTTCGGTTAGGTATGAGTGGAACCATTCCAATGTGATACCGTGAAAACCAGTGTTTTTTAGTCTTTCCAGGAGCGTGTTGTGGTCCACTGTGTCGAAGGCTGAGGAGATGTCGATGAAGATCATTATGATTCCATTCCTGGTGTTGTCAATTATTCTTAGGATGCTGTCGAAGAGGTAGATCAGTAGCGTTTCGACTCCATGGTTGGGACGAAAGCCGTGTTGGTTGTCGTCGAGTGTTTCATATTTGTCGATGTGTTCCTGGAGTTGTAGTTGAACCGTTTTTTCGATGATTTTTGCCAGGAAGGGTATTCTGGAGATTGGTCGGTATGCTGCTGGATCTTTTTTGTCGAGAGTTGTTTTCTTTGTGATTGGTCTTACTGAGGCAAGCTTTAGTTGCTTTGGCATGAGTCCTTGAGTGAGTGAGTTGTGTACTATTTTATGTATGGTGTGGATGAAGTTTGATTTGGTGGCTTTAACCCATGACACTGGGCATGGGTCTGTAGGAGCAGTGCTTGTGTTGATTGTAGAGATGATGTGGGATATCTGCTCTGTTGAGGGTGAGTAGAAGGTGCCCCAGGTTTTGGTGTATGCGTCTGTCCTGGTGGTCCCACTGGGTGTTGTGCGCTCTGTGGAGTGAAATTTGTCTTTGATGTGGTCGGCAAATTCCTGTGGATCAATTTGTACTTCCCCTTCTGTTGTTTGCTCTTTTGTTAGTATCTTGACTATTTCGAAAAGTTCTCTGGGTTTGTTGATGGAAGTATTTATCATGTTTGTGTGGAATTCCCTCTTTGATTGGTTGATGAGTTCGTTGTATTGTTTTTGTTTTGTTAGGTAAAGATGTTGGTCGGCTGTTGTTTTGTTTTTTCTCCATCTCCGTGCTGTTATAGCCAAAAATGCATCTTTCAGGAAATGGAAAAAGGAGCCATATGATGAAAATGGGAAACAACATAAGCACTGGCAACTTAGATGCAAGGCAGTGATAAGGCAGGTAATGAGAGAATTTGAAAAGAAGCTTGCCTTGGAAGCAAAAATGCATGATAAAAACTTTTTCAAGTACATTCATAGCAAAAAACCTCTGAGAGAGTCAGTTGGATCATTAGATGATAGAGGGGTAAAAGGGGAGCTAAGGGAGGACAAGGCCATACCAGAGTGACTGAATGAATTCTTTAATTTGATCTTTACTGAAGAAGATGTAGGGAAATTATTCATGTCTGAAATGGTCCTGTATTGAAAGATGATGTATCAGAAGAACCAAAACAAATCTCAATAAACTGGGAAGATATTTACAACTATCTGATAAAGAGTAGCAAATCTCTTGGACCGAATGGTATACATTCCAGGGTGCTGAAAGAACTAAAATATGAGACTGCAGACATACTATTAGTAATCTGTGAACTATCATTAAAATCATTTGTAGTACCTAAATATTGGAGAATAGCCAATGTAATGCCAAAAAGAGTTCCAGGGGTGATCTAGGAAACAAGACCAGTGATACCAGGCAAAATGGTAGAAACCATTATAAAGAATAAAATTACCAAACAAGTAAGATAATGGGAGAAAGCCAACATGGATTTAGCCAAGTTGTATCTCAATCTTTAGAACACTTTTGACAAGGTCCCTCATCAGAGACTTTTGGCAAAACTAAAGAGTCATGGGATAGGAACATAAGAACATAAGAACATAAGATATGCCATACTGGGTCAGACCAAGGTCCATCAAGCCCAGTATTCTGTTTCCAACAGTGGCCAATCTAGGTCATACGTACCTAGGAGGCAATGTACTATTGTGGATCAGGAACTGGTTAAAAGATAGAAAGCAGAGGGTAGGGCTAAATGGTCAATTTTCTCAATGGAGAAAGGTGAATAGTGGAGTACCCCAGGGATCTGTGCTGGGCCCACTGCTTTTTAACATATTTACAGTATAAATGACCAGGAAATAGGAATAACAAGTGAGCTGATCACATTTGTAGATCACACAGAATTATTCAAAGTTGTTAAAATAAAAGGAGGATTGTAAAAAATTGCAAAAGGACATTGATAAATTAGGAGCCTGGGCGTCCAGATGGCAGATGAAATTTAATGTGGATAAGTGTAAAGTTATGCACTTAGGAAAGAAAAATCCAAACTACAGTTACATAACGCAAGGCTCCAAATTAGGAACTGCCACCCAGGAAAAGAGGATTGTGAAAAATTGCAAGAGGACCTTGATAAACTGGAAGACTGGACATCCAAATGGCAGATGGAATTTAATGTGGACAAGTGCAAAGTTATGCACTTAGTAAAGAACAACTCAAACTACAGTTCCAAATTAGGAACTGCCACCCAGGAAATGGATTTAGGCATCATCGTGGATAATACGTTGAAACCCTCTGCCCAATGTGCAGCGGGGCCAAGAAAGCAAATGGAATGCTAGAAATCTTAAGGAAAGGAGTGAAGAAGAAAACAAAAGTTATTATTATGCCTTTGTATCATTCTATGGTGCGACTGCACCTTAAATACTATGTGCAACTCTGATCACTGTATCTTAAAAAGAATATAGCTGAATTAGAAAAGGTACAGAGAAAAGCCACCAAAAATTGGAAGAGAAGGAAAGGATACCTCTGTGAGGAAAGACTTAAAAGGTTAGGGCTCCTCAATTTGGACAAGAGACGGCTGAGGGGAGATATGATAGAGGACTATAAATTAATGAATGGAGTAGAACGGGTAAATGTAGATCGGTTGTTTATGCCATCAAAAAGTAGAAACCACAATGAAGCTACAATGTAACCCCATTTAAGAGCATTAAGAGAAAATATTTTTTCTAGTGAAGTGTATTTTTTCAATCAGTGTGTAATCAAACTGTGGAATTCGTTACCGGAGGATGTAGCAAAAGCTGCTAGTGTAACTGGGCTTAAAAAAGGTTTGGACAAATTCCTGGAGGAAAGGTTCATAAACCATTATTAAAGAGGACCCAGGAAATCCTCTGCTTATCCCAGGACAAGCATTGTGGAACCTGTGTACCTTTTTGAGAACCTGCCAGGTACTTGTGACCTGAATTGGCCACTGTTGGAAACAGAATACTGGACTTAATGGATCTTGGTCTGACCCAATAAGGCCTATCAACGTCAAACAGAGCTTTCATGTTTAGCGCACCAAAATGCTGGAATTCTCTCCCACCTGATCTCCTCGCCATAACCGACCTAACCCAGTTCAGAAAGGCCCTTAAACTGCACCTTTTCATCAAATACTACCCCACATGAAGCGTAACATAATAGCCCCACCCTAATACAATCCACAGTCTCTCTCCTTGTTCCAAGCATTCCTGCTAACTTTATGTAAATAGTTCAAGCATGTGATCTAGTTAATAGATTATATACTCCATGTAAATAGTTCTCCCATGTTATCCAAGTTGATACTCCTGTTATATGTAATACCAAACAGCCTGTTGTTCTGGTTTCTTTATGTTATCTGTAAACCGCGCTGATGTCAAAGAGTGCGGTATATAAGAAGTTGAAATAAATAAATAAATTTCTTATGTTCTTATGTTCACTACTACCTAAACCAAGGTCAGTTTGCAAGCAGCTGACTCCTCAATGTAAAGACACTGGGTAGGTTTCAACCAGTCACAGAACACTGCAGTCTGATACATGAACCAGCCTCTCTGTGGCCACTAAAAACCAATCCAGCACTTCCCCACTTTGGGGTTTGCTGTTTGCAGTCCATATACTCAGGTTTGTAATCCCCAAAGTTGCCAACAAGAATCCATGCCAGGATTTGTGTCCTTAAAGGTAGAAACCTCTGAAAGGAGTACATCTTTGTCAATTTTTAATATACACAGGGGCTGGTGCCTCTATTTCAGTTAGGTCCTCACACGTGCATTCCCCATTTCATATGAGGAATACATGTGTATGACCAAAAATATCCATATCAAGATATACACCTGCTCCCTGGCACATTTAGGTTTTTAAAGGTGCTTGTTTCGGCCAGCCTTTTACAAGGGGAATTAAGGTGGTTCTCATCCTTAATTCTCCATTATTGTCAGTCTCCATACTGAAATTAGAGAAAGAGGGGTATCTGTAGTTAATTGACAGCATTTACATGTGAGGCTTGCAAAATGGCTCACATACATCTGTTTTAACTATTTTTCCCCTGTTTTTTTCACATCTGGGTTTCTAGAATATCAAATGCACCCCTGCACTTCTGTCTAGGTGTTTTAGAAATGGCTCCACATTTAGCAGAGCTCATTCTAAAATGCCACTAGAATTGTAAATGTCATGACCTTGACATTTCAATGTTGATCTCTGTACCTTTTCCAAAATGTGCTTCTAACTGCAAATATAATACATACAACACAATATACAGCAATGGGTGAAACATTACACTTCCCGATGTCAGGCAGCTCTTATCAAAGTTATCTCCAACCCAGGTGTTTCTGGTGTGTGTTGCTTTCAAGTAAGGTGTACTGCAGTAAGAAGATCAATCTGGTACATTTTAATTTTACTGTGTTCTATGCACAGTCAAAAGAAAAAGAAGGCTCCTGGTCCATAGCAAGAGGCAGATCAAATAAACAGAGACTGTCAAAGCAGAAGAAAATACAGCGTCAGTTTTTTGATGCATTACTTTGTCAAATGCAAAGCAAGATTTTTTTTTCTTGCTTGTTTCCTGCTTTGGCTGCGTGACGTGTCAGTTGATTTTTAGTATATGAGAGACTTCAATATCCTGAATGCAAGGCAGCAATCTCCATCTGTATTTTTAGGTGACGATACAGTAAAATGCATGCAAAGGTTTTCTAGTGAAGTATATTACTGGCAGAGAATAATAGGGCGATTCTGGAATCTGTAGTCACGATTTCTACATGTAAAATCAGGCATTTACCTGTGGAAATGGCATCCACGTGCAAATGGTGATTTTAGAAAGGTGTTCATTTACACTTTTGAAATTGCAAGGGGGTGTGGTTAGGGAGTGGTCTGGACAGGTCAGACTTCGAAATGTGTATTCCCTTTTTTGTTTAGGAAATACACGTGTATGATTGCAACCATCCACGCTGGGTATTTACAGCTGTTCCTTGGCACATTTAGATTTTTTTAAAAGTGCTCAGTTCAGTCAGCAGTTTACAGGAAGAATTAAGGGGGGTTATCCTATTTAATCCCCCATCGTTTATGTCCCCCTCAAGATCAAATTTAGAGAGAGAAGCATTTGTTGTTAATTGGCAGCATGTATATGTGTAGGCTTGCAAAATACAGGCGGAAGTTATAAAATCCTACCCTTATGTGTGTGGCGGCAAAGTTTACCATGGTGATTTTTTTTTCCTGTGTGTGGAACTACAAAATGGCTGCACCAGCTCCACGTATTGGAACATACACATGCATCCCTGCACCTCCTTAATCTGTATCTTAGAAAAGGTTCTATGGTTAAAAGAGCCTTTTCTAAAATACCACTGGCATAGTGAATGTCATGACTTCCATCCCTCTGTCCTAGTCTCCACATCTTTTCTAAAATGTGGCTTTAAATCTAGGTAAGTATTCTTGCTGTACTATGCAAGAGAAAAAAATTCCAGTCTTGCTCTCCCATCTTCCTTATTTTTCTTTAAAGCGGAGTATTGTCTAGTGCAGTGGTTCTTAACCAGTGTGTTGAGACACACTGATGTATCAGCACAAGCTGGGAAGTTTGACAGACAGCAAGCCCGTCCTTTCTCTAACAATCATATGTGCCTGCAGGCTGGGGAAGTACAAAGCAAGGGTCCAGGTATTTGAAATCCCTATAACTGCTCCCTCCCCCTCCAATGTTCATTGTTGCTGCCAGCCCAAGCCTTATTTTTAGCTATAATAAAATATTTGGGCTCCTTTTTCGTTCAGTCACAGACTGTAGAATTCAGTGTGCCTTGTACATGAATATGATCTGTCAGGTGTGACACAGCAAGAAAAAGATTGCGATCCACTGGTCTAGTGGGACCAAGAATTGGTGAAATTAAAAGACTAACATTACCAGGTATAGGGGCACTGAACTTTAGGGCAGATACTTAGCTAACTGCTAAACCAACTTCCACTAATGGTTTTGAGGTAAGAGAATTGTAATAAAGGAAAAGAAAAAGGACCTGAATTCTCGAAGGGATAGAGGTAGAAGAAATGAGACCTGAAAATATGATTTAATTATGGAAAGTCCAAGAGATTGGAGAACCAAAGGGAAATAGGAAAGACAAAGTAACTTCTATCATGCGCCGGCCATTAACTGATGCTTTGCCTTGATCAATCTTCCTACAGCACTGTAGTAAATTTAATCATCCTCTTTCCTAGAAGATTTATGATTCTTGTGATGGAAAACCCTTCGAAATATTGGTTGCTAAGAAGAAATCGCTGGCAAATATAAGCCTGCAATTAATCATATACCCGCTGTTAGGACTGTCTAACAACTAATGAAACTGCTCCGTTTTCGCTATTGATATGGAGAAATCCCATCTTCCCAACCCAGTAGGTTGAGATGTCAGACCTAATATTTTTAGACTGTCAGAATGTCTAGCATCATCAGCTGTACAGGCCTTACACTAAACCAAGTGCTTCCAGCAGGTTAAATCAGCAAAGCTAGATAAGCCTAAACAATTCACCTTCCCCATTACCCTCAATTAGTAATGCTATGCTAAACCAACTGAGGAGTCTGGAATTCTTATTATGACTTATTACCCCACGTTACATTATTGAGTAATATAGTTTCCATTATCCTTTGGACTGCAGCCAATGTAATCAGAAGAAGCACAACGCAGAAATATCTGAACTGGTTAGGGACACTTAGTCCTCTCCTCGGTTAGCAGCCTGATAGAATTCACTTCCTATAGATTAGTGGCGCTGAATATCTTTGCGTGCTGCCGTTGCATGCCCCGATGCTAAACGGTTAGCACTGGAGCGTTCAGGGGGTGGAGCAAGGGCAGCACCAGCGAATAACCAGGCAGCGGCGATATTGAGCCACTGTCCAATTATCGCAAAGCGATAAAAGTCAGGCACTGCAGTCCTAACTTTCGCTGCTGAAGCTAAACAGGCAGTAGCTGAATATTGCATTGACTATCTGAGTCTAATGTTCAGCAGCAGTGGGCTAGCCGCTTTAGCAATTCTAACCACCACCGCTGAATAACAGGCCCTTACTTTCTAGCTTACCTAAGTAACTGCATGTCTCAAAAGACTGATATGTGTGTGTGCGTGTGCTTTAGGGAGTTTTGCATTACAGAGACCTAGATCACATGCAACGGCCACAGAGGACAGCAAGTGAATAGAGAACAACAGCGGGAAACAGAGAGATCAGTCACCTCTGAGGTTTAATACCTCTTTTTCTTTAGTAGGCGAGAGATGGTTTCTGTGTGGGTAAGCATGTGGGCCATGAGCAGATAAAAGGACTCCTCTCCATGAAAGAGAGGACATTTGTCTAAAACTCGAAAAACTTGGAGGACAGAGTTGAAGAATTCCAAAAGAAAGACATGTGCTCTTAAAGAGGACCGAGCTATGAATTCCTTGGGTCTTTTCAGAGGGGGCAGAAGCTGGTGCCCCCTTATACGCTAAATGATTTATTGAGGCATGAGCTTTTGAGGGTAAAATTCACAGCCGTGTTTTGGTGTTGTGCCTGCATCAGAGTCACTTTACTAATTACCTTGTAAATTTTAAGTTGTTAAGTGCACAGTGCAAATCAAAAAAGTAATAAAATACTCTTCAGTTCATAGAAACTGAATGAGAACCACTCACTATAGTGAAGCTTCTAGTTGGGTAACAGCAACGAGGTACACAGACACCCAACAAGAGCAGAGAGTGATGAGCATACATCGGCTTGTTGACCTGTCCTCAAATGCTCATGTCTCAATAAATTGGTTAGCTTTGCAAGGAACTACCAGGATGGCTGAGAAGCTTAAGGTGCTGCATTTGGGTTGGAGTCTTCCCTGGAGGTATGGGCTTGAATTCCTCTTCTGACAAATGAATTATTTTAAGGTAAAAACTTGCCTCTTTGAGACTGCTTTTGGATCCTGATCTCCTTAGTCACCTGTTCACCTCCTATACGTTTCCTTAACATTCCCCTAGCTTTATCCTAGACCAGGGCTCAACATACCCCAAGCACTGGATCACCATGGTGACTAAAGAATCGGACTTGGCTCTAGAGGCTCAGAACTAGGGTTGCCAACTGATTCCAGATGTGTCTGACAGGTTTGATCCAGTCCTGGGTTTACCTCATTGCATTCAGGGATATGTAGTTCTGATTTCTCCATTGTCCTCCATAAGAAAAGGAAAACTACAAGTAACTGCATGCAATGGCATAACACCAGGACTGGAGCAAGCCTGTCGGGCGCATCTGGAGCCAGCTGGCAACCCTACAGTCAGAACACATAGGCAGAAGACTTGGAAAAGGTCATGATCGTGGCCAGGAGCATCGGTGTCTGCCCACAGGGATCCCTATCCCTCTCAGGCAGAGGTTGCAAAAAAGGCTGCAGTCATGGCCAGGAGTTTCGCTTTGGTCTGCTGAACCTGCTGGAAAAAAAAGGTTAGAGATGGAGTTTGCTGCACAGACAGCTGAACACATGTAAAGGGATAGAAGGTTTTAGTCAATAATGAATGGTGGGGGGGGGGGATGAAGGGTAAATGGGGAGATTAAACAGGAGAGAGTCTGGGAAGGGAAAAAGTGGGGGATTGGTGAGGGACAGCAGGAGAGAAGTTGGAGTTGGGGGGGGGAGGGAAGAGTGCAAGGGGTTGGAGGTTGAAGAGATGAAGGGCACAGTGTGTGTGCAAAAGCTGCACCCCTCTCCTACCATACATGCAGGCACCTCACCCTCCTCACCATGCATATGCAGGCACTATGCACTGAGCAAAGACACACACACATATACACACATAGTTTAAAGGGTTAGTGGGGGTGGTAGGGGTGGAGGGAGAGGGAAGAGGAGGAGTGGGGGTACTTCCTTTTGTTGGCACTGTTCAGTGGCCTATTTAGAGCCTGATTTATTAAGCTTTTTATCATGGAAAATGGGAAAACAATCTTAGTAAATCAGGCCCTAAAGCCTAAAAATGTAACTGCGATACACCATTTTGGGGGGCAGGGGAGTGCACTGTGACCTAGGTTTCAGCAGCCATCTTCTAGATTTTTAGGCTGGCTCCTAGATTCCAAGAAAATTTCTCAAGGCTTGTCCTAGTCGCAAGTCGTTGTGTTATTTGTCTTAACCAGACTGTAAGCTCTAATGAGCAGGGTCCATCTCTTACATGTCTCTGTACAGCACTGCACTTGCCTTGTAGCACTATACAAATGATGAGTCGTAGTATTAACAGCAAATTATGTTCAAATGGAGTATTTCACGTGTGGTAGATGTACGCGATCTTTAGAAGGATCAATTTGGAAACATCCTATTAAAGAAAAGTCACATTAAAAAACAAAATATTACGATATGTATAATCTTTATCTTTATTACTCAATTTGATTGACTGCTCAGGCAATAACATCAGAGCAGTTTACACAATTACAGTACCGTAATGCAGACAAGGAAAAGGAAAGGAATGTCATGAAATGACAGGACAGCAGGAGAAAGGACAGAGGTGAGGGCAGACAGGAGATCAGCAGGGAACCAAAGACAGGGGTGGGGAGCAATAACGGGAGGGGGAGGCATACCTAGGAGGGCTTGGAACTGGAAAGGCCAAGGGCCATCTGAAAGACGTGGGTTTTTAAAATAGCTTTGAAACGGGTGAAGGATAATTCAGCACGGAGAGGGGCGGGGAGAAAATTCCATAATGCAGAACCCAAGCAGAAAAGAAACTGATGTTCGGGTGCACTACAGACGGGCACAAGAAACAGAGGGGAGTATTAACCGATGACTGTAAAAGACGATGAGCCATAAGGAAACGAAGCAAATTGGCAAGATACTGGGAGATGCTGTACGGATAGTTCTATGGACAAAAGCAAAGATTTTGTACTGTATACTAAAAGGGACAGGGAGCCAATGGAGACGGATCAATATCGGAGTGATGTGGTCAAATCTGGAGGAGTGTGTGAGAGATACACAGCCATGTTTTGAACCAGTTGAAACCTCTGTAAATGATATTGAGGAATACCTGCCAAGACTTCATTATAATAATCCAGCCTTGAGGTTACTATGGATAGTAGCAGCACGGTCAGAGAAGGAGTGGAAAGAAAGGGGAGGACTGCACCAATTTGGCATAGGAAATAAAATGCTCTGTGGATAAGAATGGAGATGTGCTTTGCAAAAGAAAGGGAGGAGTCAAGTGTGTCACCCAGATACCGGAAAGAAGAGGCAAGAGGAATAGGGATAGCAGAGATTACGGGAGCCAAGAGGGAAATAGGAGCACCAAAGGTAAACCATGTGGCAGTGGACTTAGACATATTGAGACATAAAGAGGTTAACCAAGAATGGATAAGGGCCAGACAGGAATTTAGAGGGGCCAAATCAGGAAGAGCGGAAGCAGTACAGTGAAGGAAGATAATGTCATCAGCGTAATAATATGCCAAAATACCAGTCTGTTGGATTATGAGGGAAAGAGGGGCCATGAAAATATTAAACAGAAGCGGGGAGAGGACAGAACCCTGTGGAACACCACAGGATAGTGAGCCGGGAGGGGGGGGGGGGGGGTAGGAGGAAGAGATGGAGAGAACAGTGAATGAACAAGCAGTCAGAAAAGAATGGAACCACTTCAGGACAGTACTACGTAACCCAAGGTCATGAAGAAGTGAGAGAAGAGAATGGTGGTCTACCAGATCGAAAGCGGAAATGGTCAGATGAAATCACTATGTTCATGTGCCACATGTAGATCATTCAGAATAGAAAGTAAAATAGACTCGGTTCTGTGACCCTCCCAGACTGGCAAGGGTGCAAAGCATTAGTGGATGACAGATGGGTAGAAAATAGAGTAAAAAACAGTTTCTCAAATATTTTAGATAGAAATGGGAGATTGGAGATGGGACGCCAGTGGGCTAGGAGGGAAGGGTCCAGTGAGGGTTTCTTGAGGATAGGGCGGACAATAGCGTGCTTCCAAGGGGCCAGAAAAATACCCATAGAGAGACTATTGTTGAGAAGAGACAAAATAGAAGGAAGGAGAGCGACAGAGGGCTCAAGGAGCCACTTAGACAGAAGTGGATCTAAGGAGGAAGTGGTTTTCCGGGAGGAGGAATGTGTCTTGGACAATTCTGTGGACGTCATTGGTCAGAAAGCGAACCAGACATGGGACAGTGGGGGAGCCAGGGTTGAAGATGGGGAAGGATATGGTGGTTGGCCTGGGGAAAGAAGAGGCAGGCAGGAGGGAAAGGTTGCACAGAGGGAGAGAACCTTATTGGAAAAAAATGTCAGTCAAAAGGGCCGGTGCCGAGGCTGGTACCAGAAAGGAGCGCAAACAGGGAGCTGCAATGGCATGGAAGGTAGAGTACAGCTGTTGAGAGGAACTGGAGGAAGCAAGGATCTGATTAGAACAATAGTTCCATTTAGCAGCATGGATCAAAAAACGATATTCACTGTGGTGCAGGCAGAATATACAGAGAAAGTCTGCAGAGGGCCAGGTGCACCAACGGCGCTCCATCCAGCGAAGGTAGGTGCGATGCAGGTAGAAGCTGGAGTGGAATCAGAGATGGTGAGTGGGAATGGGAGACATGGAGGTGGGGCACAAAGGGGCTAATTTCTCAAGGGCATTGGAGAGAGAAGCATTCCAGGTGCGGACCTGGGAATCTGGAGACTGGGAAAGAAAATCAGGGGGTAGATGCTGATTTGATGATGGGAACTGCTGGAGAGTGAGTGACATAATATAGCGGCTAAGCCGAGATGGTTGAGAAGGAGAGGGGGGAAGGTAGGATGGACAGGGCAAGAGTAACATGAAAAAGACACGGAAATGATCCGACCATGGGAGGGGAAGGGTGGAAACCTGAAAAGGAAGAAAAGGCGAGGTGGAAGAAGTAATCAAAAGGTCCAGAGTGGACCCCACGGTATGAGTGGGGAGGAAGACATGCTGTTGAAGCGAGAGGTCGTAAAGAAGTGACTAGAAAGTCTTGCCTCGAGGTCTGTTAGGAGGATCAAGATGGAGATTGAAGTCCCTTAAAAATGAGAACACGGGGATAGTAGAGTGTGATCTCTGATATAATAAGCAAAAGAGAGTCCCGGTGGTCTGATGTCAAAGATGGAGGGGCGTAAATTAGAAGAAAGTGGAGCGAGGGAGCAGAGTCAAGTCAAACAAGCAAGGCCTCCAGGTAATATAGAGTCGGAGACTGATCTTCATTTCTTTGTGCCCTTTAATTTATCTATGACAACCTAAGAAAGTTTAAGCCATTTGATCAAACATGAAAGCCCATTATGCGCAAAGAAATTTGCAAGTACCTATTGTGCATAATTCTTATATTTGTTCATTCTTTTTTAGACAGTAAGGGGGTTATTTTAGAAGCCCCTATTCATGATATTCATATGTGAAAACTACCATTCACGTGTGCATAGCAGATCCATGCCCACAGTCATTTTAGAAAGACCTGAATTTGCACATGTCAGTCCCGATCACATCCAAGTCACACGGGGTCATGGCAGGGTGGTCTAAAAAACGAACCATCTGCATCCTCAATTTCACAACAGCACCACACATTAAACCCACCAGCAGATACATCCATATTTAGTCCTGCTCCTTGGCACGAGTACACATTACAAAAATGCTCATTTCAGCCAGCTCTCAACAGTAGAGATGACAGTGAAATACAGCATTACTCATCTGTAACAGTGATCTCTGGGAACAGCAGGAATCAGTCTTCACATATGGGTGATGGTACTGAAGGAGCCACGTGGGAATGCTCCCCAGCATCCAACTAGAAAGTTTTTGGGAGCAATCCACTGCGCCTGTGCATCAGCCTTCACAGCTCCTCTCCTGAGTTGAGTTTGTAGCTGAGAGATAAAGAAAAAAGAGTAGATCCTACAACTCCTAGGGAAGGAGGGCAGGTTATGAAGACTGATTCCTGCTGTTCCCGGAGATCACCTATTACAGGTGAGTAACAATGCTATCTCCAGGAACAAGCAGGAATGTAGCCTTCACATATGGGACTCACTAGCTCCTAAGTACCAGACTGGAAGTGGGTAGCTCTGGTATCCCTGAGGCTAAAAGATAGAGCCAAGAGTTTGGATACAATGTAGCCCCATTGGACTCGACTGCAGTCAGCTACACCACCTCTAATGGAAGTCTGGTACCAGAAAGAAGTCCGGGACTGAGGGTAGGAGTTGCATTTAAGTCCCAAAAAGGTGTTGGAGAACAACCTGACCAAAGACAGCATTCTGACAGGAGTCCTTGACTAGACAGTAGTGTTCAGCAAAGGTATGAATGGAGGACCAGGTAGCTGCTTGACAAATTTCATCAATGGAGGCAGAATTGAGGTTGGCAACTAAGGTTGCCATGGTTTGCACATTGTGAGCAGTGATGTGACCATCGAGGGAGAGTCCCACCTGCACATAGGCAAAAGAGATGCAGTCTGCTATCCATTTGAAAAGGGTGTGCTTTGTCACTGGAAATCCAAGGTGACTTGTATCAAAGGAAATGAATAGTTGTGAGGATTTCCTGTGAGCCTTGGTTCTGTCCAAGTAGTAAGCCAATGCTCATTTGCAGTCTAGAATGTGTAGCGTTGCTTCAACCCAAGAGGCATGAGATCTCGGGAAGAAGACCGGTAGGATTACCGACCGGGTCAGGTGGAAGGCTGATACCACTTTCAGAAGGAAGTGTGGATGGGTACGGAGGACCACCTTGTCATGATGGAACTGGGTGCATGGAGGATCCACCACTAAAGCTTGCAGTTTTCTGATGCAGTGAGCTGAGGTCAAAGCGATGAGGAAGATTAACTTCCATGTCAGAAACTTGAATGAAGTGTTGGCTAAAGGCTCAAAGGGAGGCTTTAGAAGTTGTGCTAGAATGGCATTGAGGTACCAGGCCACTGGTGGTGGTTTGATGGGTGGCTTGGACAAAAAGAGATCCCACATAAAACGTTGCACCAAAGGGTGCAAAGAAATAGGTTTTGTATCCAGAGGCTTGTGATAAGCTGTAATGGCACTAAGATGAAATCTGACTGAGTTAGTCTTGAGACCTGCCAAGGACAAGTGGAGGAGATATTGTAGAAGAAATTTCACTGGGCAGGTAGAGGGGACAATTTGCTTTGGGGAACACCAGAGTATGAACCTTCGCCATTTGAAGGCATATGAACGTCTGGTGGATGGTTTGCATGATGCAAGTAGGATATCCTTGACCTGTTGTAGAAGGTCTAGGTCAGCAAAGATTATGCCTTCAGCCACCATGCCATGAGGTGTAGAGTCTGTGGATTGGGATGGAAAAGCATCCCGTGATCCTGAGATGAACTCTGACTGAATTAGTCTTGAGACCTGCCAAGGAGAAGTGGAAGAGATATTGTAGAAGAAATTCCACTGGGCAGGTAGAGGGGTCAATTTGCCTGTCTATGCAATGAGGGAATCCGTGAGAAGAACAGTGGAAGTTGTGCATTCACCTGGCTGGTGAATAGATCTATGAATGGGATGTCACACATGTGGAAGATCCAAGATGCTGTTCCTCGCTTTAGGGTCCACTCATGTGGACGTAGGATATGGCCTAGTCTGTCCACAAGGAGATTGAGTTCACCCGGGAGATACACCGGGGTGGTTTCTCCAAATGGGCTAGTTTTGCACATACTATGGCAGTCGTGAACCTCACTTCTAAGCCAAGGTATGTGGAATATGATGTTAATCTCTCAAATTTACTGCTATACTGAGTGTAATACTTGCACCATGCCAAAGAGAGCGTCCTACTGGAGTTCATAAGATGTAACATGTATGGGTACATTGTCAAGAGGTCCTTGGAAATTCTTGCTTGTGGCTCCCAGTACAATGGGAAATATTTCCATATCTTTCTGCCACATTTTCTTGGTCTCTGACTGCAGGATCTTCTGCCTTTCCACGTGATTCACAGAATAAACACTTGGTGCCAACACTTCTATTATCAATGCCATTCTGGTATTCTTCTCTTTTACCACTATGTCAGGTTTCCTGGCATCCAGTTTCTTGTCCATCAGAATGGGAATGTCTCAGGTGATTATAACCTGATCATAACCTCTTCATTCTCTGTTATTCTCTTAGGGTCATGATCCCAGTGCTTTTCAGGGACAGTGATGTTGTAGTGTTTACAGAGTTTTCAGAGGAGAAGGCATGCTACTTTGTTATGCTTTCTGTAGAGAAATTTTCCACCATCAGAACTTCACAGCCTGCTATTAGGTGGGTCACTGTTTCCAGTTCTTTCTTACAGAATCGGCATAGGTCTGTTGTATCAGTTTTTTCAATACTCGCCATAAACCATCTCGTCTGTAATCCGCTGTCCTGAGCTGCAACTATCAATCTTTCATCCTTCAGTTTCAGTTCACCTCTTCTCAACCATTCATGTGTCCATTCTTGATCAACAAAAGCTTCTTGGAATAACGCTCTGTATTTTCCACTGTATTTGTGCATTTGCTATTTGTTTTTCCTCACCTGATGATCTAATTCTTTGAAGAGTTTTTTTTCTCTTGTTTTGCAAATTCTGTTACTTCCTTTCCCATGTGTGCCTGTGAATTCTCACTTATTCCTTCTAATCTTCAGAACGCTTGTCCAAGTTTGATGATAGAGGCAGATTCTGGATGTTCACTTTCATATTTCAGCACTTTTTGCGTATTTGGATCCGATGATGCTGTCAGATAGGCTTGGAGGCCTACGATAACAGCTCTGTAGATGTAGTCAATCTCTGTAAGCCCTAGCCCTCCTTCAGCTATAGGAATGTACAATCTTGGCATACATTGATTTTTGTAAATTATTTCATGAGCATGGAGGAGTTTTCTTATTCACACATCCAGTTTTTCAAGATCTTTATGAGGCCAATCCACAATCCCAAAACTGTATGAGAGTACCGGAATTGCTAGTTGATTGATGGCTTGTATCTTATTTTGTGATCTTAAAGCACTTTTCAATAACAGTTTTAATCACCTGTAATATTATTTACTGATCTTCTCTCTCAATAGTTTCTGCTCGAGTCATTCCTTCCTCTATTTCAAGATACTTATATACACTGCTCTGAGGTGAATGCGGTGTGCAATTGAGAAGAACCAGAGACGAAGCGCTTCCTGGCTTGTTAACATAGAACATGGCCACCTGGTTGTCAGTTCTGACTAAAACCTGTTGGCCCGAGAGTTGGGGTTGAAAAACCTGAAGGGCATTTGTAAGGGCACGTAGCTCCAGGAGGTTTATCTGTAACAGAGATTCCTGGTGTGTCCACTGACTCAGTGTGGTGAGATTGTTCATATTGGGTGCATACGGAGAGGAATGGCTAGCAGAAAAAAGGAGGTGATAGTGCCTCTGTATAAGTCTTTGGTGCTACCTCATTTGGAGTATAGTGTGCAATTCTGGAGACCGCACCTTCAAAAGGATGTGAACAGGATGGAGTCGGTGCAGAGGGTGGCTACTAAAATGATTAGTGGTCTTCATTATAAAGCATATGAGGACAGACTGAAGGATCTTAATATGTACACCTTAGAGGAAAGGCAGGATAGAGGTGATATGATTGAGATGTTCAAATACTTCTGTGGCATAAATGTTCAGGGAGAGAGCCTCTTTCAGTTGAAAGCAAGTTCTGCTATGAGAGGACATGGGATGAGGGTGAAGGGAGATAGATTCAGGAGTGATATGCAGAAATATTTCTTTACGGAAAAAGTAGTGGATCCATGGAATAGTCTCCCAGTGGAGGTGGTAGAGATGAGGACAGTAACTGAATTCAAAAAAGCATGGGACAAACACAGAGGATCTCTAAAGGTAAAAAGGGGACTGTTGTAGTTGTTGATATGGAAGGACAGACTAGATAGGCCATGTGGTCTTTTTCTGCCATCATATTTTTATGTTTCTATATGTGCTCCCCAACTGAACTTTGAGGCATCCGTTGTAAGGGTGCATTGAAGTGAGGCGTCTGAAAAGGTGACGCCTCCCCCCCCCCCCCCCCGAGTAGATTTTGAGAGGAGCATCACCACTAAAGGAACTTGAGAAGTGGAGGGCTGATGCATATTTTGTCTGAGAGATGCCCGGTTGCCTGGGTCCATTAAGCAGAGATTCCATTGGGCATATCGCATGTGTAGGCGGGCATAGGGGACTACATGGACTGTGGAGGCCATATGTCCCAGAAGACATAGCATCTCTCAAGCTGTTATGCAACTGTGATTTCTTATCTTGTGGGTTAGCTTGATGATCCAGGTAGAGTGATCTTGGGGAAGGAAAGCTCTGGCCTGTTGAGTGTCCAGAAGTGCTCCGATGAACTCGAGCTGCTGGGTTGGCACCAGGTGCAACTTGGGAAAGTTTAAGACGAATCCCAGATGTTGGAGCATAGTTATGGTGCAATGAAGGGAGATTTTTACGTTTTGTGGGGATTCTCCCCTGATCAGCCAATCGTCTAAGTAGGGGAAGACAAAGACCCCTAAAGTGTGAAGGTAGGCCGCAACCACTGCCATGTACTTTGTGAATACTCAGGGTGCAGAGGCTAAGCCAAAGGGGAGCACCCGATATTGATAGTAGTTCTGCTGAAATCAAAAATGCAGATACTGTCTGTGCTGAGGGTGAATCAGTAAATGTGTGTATGCCTCTTTTGAGGTCTAGAGCAACTCCAGACTTTGATCCTTCCACCTTGCTGCTCCTTATACCCGGAACGAACTACCGGAGTCTGAACATCAGGCTTCATCTATCTCCCTTTTCAAATCCATGCTAAAGACTCACCTCTTTGAGGCTGCTTTTGGATACTGATCCCTTGTTCTTCCTTATGTCTCCTTACCTTTCCCTATCTGTACTCTTATTCTCATCTATTGTATTGTCTGTCTTGATTAGATTGTAAGCTCTGATGAGCAGGAACGGGCTTTTGTATGTCTCTGTACAGCGCTGCATATGCCTTGTAGCACTATATAAATGATTAATAGTAGTAGTAGTAATACTAGTAGTAGAGAACATAGCCAGTCGTTCCTATGAAGATATGGCAGGAGTGTGCTGAGGGAAATCATTTTGAATTTTTCCCGAACGAGAAATTTGTTTAGCTCCCTTAGATCTGAACCGTCTTGTTTTTTGGAATAAGAAAGTAAGGAGAGTAGAAGCCCAGGCCTTCTTGGGGTGGCGGAACACTTTCTATGGCCCCCTGAGCTAACAGGGTAGACACCTCTTCTGAGAGGAGAGTGGTTCATAGGGGGTTTCTGGGATAATCTCCTATGAAGGTGGTGGGGGTAAGCTTTTGAAGTGAAGCGGATTGTTCCTTTGGACGATGTTGGGAGTCCACTGTTCTGATGTTATGAGGTGCCACCTGTAGGCATAGGAACAGATCCTTCCTGCTATGTATAGGGGGACCCTGCAAAGGCAGAGTGGCTATGCTGTCTAGTAAGGAGTCAAAAACCAGGCGCTGGTTGTGGCTGTGCAGCTGGTTGAGGTTTAGGAGCTTTAGGCTTCTTGGGTTGGTGAGGGCCCTGCTGGCGCTCCAAATTGCTGTTGAGGCTGGTAAGCAGTTGCAGGTGGATAAGAAGGATAATATCTCTTCTTCTTCAGGATAGAAAGATTTCTTTGGATTAGTCCTCCTCTTAGAGGGGTCCACTGTCTTTCTTGAAAGGTTCTTGAGGGTGAGATCATCTGTCTCAATCTCTCCGGCCTGCTCTGATAAGAAATTTTGATGTATTTTGATTCTGCCTGATTAGGATTTGGAATGCATTTCATTTGTTATCAAGAAGGAGAGGTGCAAATGTCTCCAGATCCCTGGGCACATCCTTGAGGAACATGCCCATCTAGAGCATGTAGGAGGTAATTCTAGATGTGAGCATGCATGCCTGAAAATATCGACAGCCAAAGGCATTGCGAGTTTTGTAGTTCTTGCTTGGAGGCATGGAAGAGTGATTCTTGGAATCAAGGTCCATCAAGCCCAGTATCCTGTTTCCAACAGTGGCCAATCCAGGTCATAAATACCTGGCAGGTTCCCAAAAAGGCACACAGGTTCCACAATGCTCATCCCAGGGTAAGCAGTGGATTTCCAGGTTCTCTTTAATAATGGTTTATGGACCTTTCCTCCAGAAACTTGTCCAAACCATTTTAAAACCCAGGTAAACTAACAGTAACTATTCCAGAGTTTGATTACACGTTGAGTAAAAAAATAGTTTCTTATATTAGTCTTAAATGGGTTACACTGTAGCTTTATTGCATGTCCCCTAGTCTTTCTACTTTTTAATGGAGTAAACAACTGATCTACGTTTACCCGTTCCTCTCCATTCATTAATTTATAGACCTCTATCATTGCCCTGGAGTGGAGGAGTAGCCTAGTGGTTAGGGCAATAGCCTACTGGGTTTCTTTCCCACTGGCACACATTGGAGAAGTCACTTTACCCTCCATTGCCTCAGAAAAAAAGGCATGGCAATCTACTTCTGGCCATACGTTGGCAAGAAAACCGAGGGGGTGCTGAGTCAGCACTGACTTGAAGACACTTTAAAAAAAAAATCATATCCCCCCTCAGCTGACTTTTTTCTACGTTGAAGAGCCCGACCTTTTAAACCTCTCCTCATGGAGGTATCCTTCTATCCTCTTTACCATTTTGGTGGCTCGTCTCTGTACCTTTTCAAATTCTACTATATCCCTTTTAAGATATGGCAACCAGATCTGCACACAATATTCAAAGTGCATCACGGAACAATGCAAAATGCAAATGCAATGTGTGCCTTTGAGTCAGTCCTGACTCCTGGCAACCCAGAAGCTCCTGGGTTTTCTTGGCAGTGTCACTTGAAGGAGATTGCCAGGCCTTTCTTCTGAGGCAATGGAGGGTTAAGTGACTTGCCTGAGGTGTGCTAGTAGGACTTGAACCCTGGTTGCTTGGTTACCAAGCCAGTGTTCTAACCACTAGGCTACTCCTCCACTCACCATAGAACAATACAGAGGCATTATAATATCCTTGGTTTTATTCTCCATTCTTTTCCTTATGATTCCTAGCATTTTATTTGCTTTCTTGGCCGCCGCTGAACAGAGGGTTTCAACGTATTCCACATTGCATATGACCTACCTGTTACGTGACCACAACTATTACCTGGATTTTATGCTGCTCTTCTCCCACCTTCTCCTTCCTACTCTTCCCTTCCCTCTCTGGTATGAATGTTTTATGCTTTTCTATTAGATAATGGCATTCCTCCTCTGCCTGTGCATTTATTTGTTTTTAAATTGTATACCGCCCTGCTGCATCAAGTGAAGGGTAGTCTATTAAATCCAAATAAACATAAATATAATCCACAATGACACCTAAATCTTTTTCCTGGGTGTGGTTTCTAAGGTGGAACCTTGCATCGTGTAACCATAGTGTGGGTTGTTCTTTCCTAGGTGCATAACTTTGCACTTCTTCACATTAAATTTCATCTGCCATTTGGACGTCCAGTCTTCCAGTTTATCAAGGTCCTCTTGCAATTTTTCACAATGCTCTTGCGTTTTAACAACTTTGAATAATTTTACATCATCTCCAAATTTGATCACCTCACTTGATATTCCCATTTCCAGGTCATTTATGAATATGTTAAAAAGCAGCAAAGATCCCTGGGGTACTCCACTATTCACATTTCTCCATTGAGAAAATTGGCCATTTAACCCTACTCTCTGCTTTCTTTTAACCAGTTCCTGATCCACAATGCTACACTGCCTCCAATCCATGACATTTTAATTTCACCAAGAGTCTCTCATGAGGGACTTTGTCAAAGGCTTTCTGAAAATCCAGATACACCATATCAACCGGCTCACCTTTGTCTGTTTATTCACACCTTCAAAAACATATAATGGATTAGTAAGACAAGACTTTCCTTGGCTAAGTCCATATTGGCTTCCTGCCATTAAACCATGACTATCTACATATTCAGTAATTTTATTATTTATAATGGTTTCTACCATTTTGCCTGGTACAGATGTTAAACTTACCTGTCTATAGTTTTGCAGATCACCCCTGGAATGCCTTTTTAAAAATTGGTGTTACATCGGCTATTCTCAAATGTTCCGGTACTACAGATGATTTTGATGATAGTTCACAGATTACTAATAGTAGGTCTGCAATCTCATATTTCAGTTCTTGGATGTATACCATCCGGTCCAGGTGATTTGCTACTCTTCAGTTTATCAAATATTTGTAATACATCTTCCCGGTTAATCAATATTTCTTTCAATTCTTCCAATATATTACCTTTATATACCATTTCAGGTACAGTTAACTTCCTACAAAGAATTAATTCAGTCTCTCCATTATGGCCTTGTCCTCACTTAGCGCCCCATTTACCACTCTATCGTCCAATGGTACAACTGACTGTCTCACAGGTTTTTGCTACAAATATACTTGAAAAAGTTTTTATTATGCATTTTTGTTTCCACGGCAAGTTTCTTTTCAAATTTTCTCTTTGCTTGCTTTATCAATGCATCTAACTTGCCAATGCTTATGTTGTTTCCTCTGTCATTTGGCCGTTTTTTCCATTTCCTGAAAGATGCTTTTTTGGCAAAAACAGCCTCTCTGATCTTGCCTTTAAACCATGCTGGCAGTTTTTTTGGCCTTCCTTCCACTTTTCTTAAAGGATAGAATTCATCTGGTCTGGGCTTCCAAGATTGTACTTTTAAATAATATCCATGCTTGGTGTAAATCTTTAACCTTTGATGTTGATCCTTTTAGTTTTTTTCTTAACTATTTTCCTTATTTTATCATAGTCTCCCTTTTGAAAGTTAAAAGGTAGTACTGTGTATTTCCCTGTCATCCTTTCTCCATTTATTAAATCAAATGTTATCATGCTATAATCGCTATTGCCAAGTGGCCCTAAAACCCACTAAGAACCAGATCCAAAATAGCTTCCCCTCTTGTCGATTCATGAACCAGCTGCTCCAAAAAGCAGTCATTTATTTCTTCTAGAAACTTTGGGCCCGATATTCATCTGTCCACAATTTGGAAGGGCCATGTGCCTCATCAGCGCATAGCCTTCACCGCCGACCTCTAAACTAGATATTCAATGCTACAGCGACCGCTTTGAATATCCATTGATTGCCACCAAAGCTGGAAGTCGCCAAAGCTAACTGGGCAGCAGCGATATTGGATGCTGCCCGGTTAGCTCTTGCGCCTTAAAGATAGGTGAGAGGTTTCCTCACCTATCTTTAAGGCGCTGATCTCTAACCAGGCAGCATCCAATATAGCTGCTGACCGGATAGTGCCATCCACCGCCTCCACTCTGCCCCGGAACACCCCCAACACACCCGTATAGCATCGGGGTGCGTAGGTGACTTAGATGGGGATATTTAATGGCATTAACCATGTAGGTGTCGTTAAATATCCCCATCTAAGACATTGTTTACTGGGCTGTAAATGCCTTTCAAATATCGGGCCTTTGAGCATGTCCTGCTGTGACATTGACCCAGTCGATACCGGGGTAATTGCAATCACCATTATTACTGTGTTATAACTTTTGTTAGCGTCCCTGATTTTTTCAGCATTTTATCGTTCATCTGTTCATTCTGACCAGGCGGTCAGTAGTATACCCCGGTTGCTATCGCCTTCCCCTTTTTACATGGGATTTCTATCCATAGAGATTCTACAGTATATTTCGTTTCCTGCCATACTTTAATCCTATGTGACTCAATGACCTCTCTAACATAGAGTGCAACTCCTCCACCAATTTGAGCTTCCCTTTCATTACGATATAATTTGTACCCGGATGTGGTTAATTCACTGAGCAACTGTTGCCTGAGCAGGCAGAGAGCAGTTAGACCCAGTAATTTCCAGCACACTTGTGGAATTCATCCTCATTATTTCATGAGAATCTGCACAACTAAGCTTTACTAACGTTTTTGGTTGGTTTTGATATAGATTTTCCATTGCCTATTTATTACCTGTTTTCACCTCTTATAACACTACTTAGCTGTGTTAGAGTAGTTGCACGTTAAAAGAAAAAAGAAAAACTAGTTTGCTTTTCCTCTTTGTTCTTTATGCAAAATAGAAGTTTTTTTCCTTACAAATTTCTACCTGTCCACAGCTAGACCTACAGTCTAGTGGCAAACAAAGGGATTTATATTCTGGGAGAGAAACTTAAACCCATTATCACACCAACACTGCAGGTGCATTGTTTGACGACGGTTCCTTTGGGACTTGCAGCTGACTGGAACGGGGCAATTTGAGGCCCAGTACAGCCCTTCTGTCACTAGAGGCCTACAGATTATTAACGACCCTACTCAGGCAGGATCTCTGAACAAGGCACTGAGCTGGTGATGATAAAGATGCTTCAGGACTTGATCTGTTTGAGTTCATTGATCACCAACCTAATCTGGATGAGCCCCTAGCAAGCTACATATAAAGACATGACAAGCTGTTATGGCAAACGCTGTGAAAAGCTCTTATTCAATCACTCACCCATAGAAGGAAAATTCACAGACAGGCTGGAATGCAAACAGGATCTTTAATGTGCACACAGGTTCAGATAGAGAGCCGGTACCCTCCACAAAAAGTCTGAGCCCCGAGGGACGTCCTCCAATGCCTTATATACAGTACAATTTTAAACTCATTCTATAATCCCATTTGCCACAGGTATTTCCTGTCCACCAATCAGCAGCCCCTGGGGAAGGTACCTGGGTGACCCGTCCAAACCGGTGTGCTCTGGTCTGTTGATTTCTGGGCTAGGGGATATTGTGCTCAGATCTGGAGTGGGGGAAGGGTGTCTACTGAAATCTTAATGTCTTCTCTTAGCAGGCTGATTACTTTATGTAAGAGCCTCATGGCTTGGGGGGAAGGGTCAGGCTGATCACTTGTGTAAGAGCCTCATGGCTGCCTCAAAGCGAATCACACTACTATTTTTCTGGACTATACCTATGACTGCTTGTTATCAGTTAAAAGACTCAGCCTGTACCATACATGGACCTAATTACTGTGCATATTTGCATTAAGTTAATTGAAGGGACAGTTTCTTGCATTTGTCCTTGCAGCAGTGCTTATGCCTTTGCGCTGTATCATTGATCATTCTTTCTACTTAGTACTATTAATACTGTTAAGATAGTTCTTATATTAATTCTTCTGCTTCTCCCTCCATCTCTTCTCTTCTCATGGCTCCACATTATTTTTTATTTCTATTTTTGTCACTCCCTAACCTTTTTCCCTCATACCAACTTCCTCATACCCTCCCTCCTTATTAGCCTCTCTCTTCTCTGCTTATCTCTTCCCCAATCGTGTCTTCCTCCCTTTCCTCAGCTCTTGAACTCCACCTTTTTCTTCCTTTCATTCATCCCTCTCCCTCCTTTCTTAAAATACTTCACCCTTGTTTCCGCTGTTCCGTCTCCTCTCTGTCCCGCACTCTTCTCCTCCTCCTCCTTCTTTCTTCTGGTGACATTAATCCTAACCCTGGCCCCTTAGACTATTCTCTCACTCTCATTCCTCTCTCAACCATTCTAATCTCATCTATAGTCCTCTCCTCTCCCCCTCCTCTCTCTTTCTCTTGTGCATTATAGAATGCACATTCCATTTCTAATAAACTCCCCTATGCTCACGATCTTTTCATTTCTAACTCCTTCTAGCTCTTACTGAAACCTAGCTCCTCCCTGATGACACTGCTTCAGTTGCTGCCCTCTGTCACAGTGAATACCAATTTTCCCACACTCCTCATGCCACTGGCCGTGGTGGTGGTGTTGGGTTTCTGCTTTCTCCTTCCTGCCAATTCCAATTCCTCCTTCTACCTCTGTTTCACTCCTTTTCTTCCTTTGAAGTCCATTCCATCTGCCTTCTTATTTTATTTATTTATTTAACAGGTTTTTATACCGCCTTATCATAAAATCAAAACGGTTTACAATATAACTCAACAACTTTACAGATAACTTGCAGTATAGGTCGGGATGGCATGTGGGACATGCTAGCAAACATAACTTACTTACAGTGTGCCATATATACAGTTACAAGATAGCATACTGTATGATAGGAGTCTGGGGTGTTCATAGTCTGGAGGCATAGGTTATGAAGGAAGTCCGGAATGAAGCATGCTAGGAGAGCTCATTGAAGTGTTCCAAGAATAGGAAGGTTTTTAGCTTCTTCCTAAAGTCTTTTAAGTCTATGGTGGTCCTTAGTATCTCTGGGAGAAAGGTCCAAATGGCAGGTGCTGCAAGTGATAGAGCTCTCTTTGTCATAGAGTTATTGGCTTTGGTGAATGAACTGGGTGTTTGGATGATGTCAATGGCACTTTACCTTCGTGGTCTGGTATAGGACTTTATGCACATTAGGTATAGGTCAGCTGACAAGTTCTGTCTGATTTTGAAGATGGTCAGGGCCATTTTGTATTTGGCCCGTGAGGTGATCGGGAG
Organism: Ichthyophis bannanicus; assembly: GCA_033557465.1. Taxonomy (NCBI): domain Eukaryota; kingdom Metazoa; phylum Chordata; class Amphibia; order Gymnophiona; family Ichthyophiidae; genus Ichthyophis; species Ichthyophis bannanicus. Next base: position 1,765,295,753 of record CM066031.1, read on the forward strand.
CTAGTGGAACTGGTGTAAGTTTGGCATTATGTGGTCAGATTTCGTGGAGCCACAGATGATCCGGGCGGCAGTGTTTTGGACCAGTTGCAGTGGCCGGGTCGTATGTTTGGGTAGACCATTGAAAATGAAATTGCAGTAGTTGAGTATAGACGTAATGACAGCTTGGCAGACTGTCCAGAAGTGTTCTAGGCTGAGGAAGGATTTGAGTCTTTGGATAATGGCCATTTTGAGAACGCATTTCTGGTGATCTTGTTGTTGTATGATGTTAGGTTTAGGTTAGGGTCCAAGATAACTCCCAGGTACCTTACTTCTTCTTTGACTGGTATGGAAGTGTTTGCCAGGTTAATTGAGGTTGGGGGAGGGAGAAGGATTTGTCCCTCGTAATGATTAATGCCTCGGTCTTTTTGAAGTTGATGCTTAGGTTGTTTTCTGATAGCTAGCAGTTCATCTCTTATATGCATTCTGCCATGGTTGTGTAGTCTGGTAATTCTAAGTGGATTGGGGTATATACCATAATGTCATCCACAAATATGGCATATTGAATGTTATGTTTTCTGATGATGCTGCAGACTGGTTGTATATACAGGTTGAAGAGTAGGGCAGACAGAAAGGACCTTTGTGGGACACCCTGTTCTGTGATAAATGGGGTGGAAGTGTTTGCTCCAACTTTGACATCATCGGTCGCTGAGGTAGGACTGAAACCATTTAAGTGGTGTGCTATGAAGACCTGTGTCCTTGAGTCTGTTTAGTAGGATGCTATGTGAAACCATGTCAAATGCAGAGGAGATATCAATGAATATGAGAAGGAAGCCCTTTTTCATCTTTTCAATACCTCTGATCAGGGTGTCAAATAACTGCATGAGAAGGGTTTCCACACTGTGGTTGTGTCAGAATCCATGTTGGTGGGGGTCTAGAGGGACACTGGAGTCATGCTAATCCATTATCTCTCCAGATGGCTGCTATTTATAGACCCCCTGATAGTCCATCTCTACTTTTCTCACTAACTTTGTCTCCTGGCTTTCTCTATTTCTAAATTCTTCTTCCCTCTCGCTCATTCTTAATGACTTCAATATTCATGCTGATTACCCTTCTTATCTATCTATCTATTTATTTAACATTTATAAAGCGCTTCAAACATATGAAGCACTGTACATACATGAAGAAAAGACAGTCCCTGTTCATCAGAACTCACAATCTAGTCAAGAAGATCACAAAATACAAATACAATCAAGTGAGACAAAGTATACAATAAACAAGAAGAGCAAAAACAAAACCCCTATGCTTCTAAACTCCTTTCCCTTACCTCCTCTTTCAATCTCCAACTTTGCTCTTCTGCTGCTGCTCATCAGCGTGGTCACTGCCTTGACTTGGTTTCTTCTCTGTTTACCCTCCAGTTTCTGTATCTCAGTTCTTCCCTTATCTGATATCACCTCCTAATTTTCACCCTTCATCACTCCCCACCTCAATCCTGCTCTGTCTCCTCCTGCCTTTTTAGGAATACTCATGCAATCGATCCATTGGCTCTTTCCACTATCATCTCATCACCTCTTTCTTATACTTTGTCTTCTAAATATGTTGATGAGGCTGTATTTTCCTATAATATTGCCCTCTCCTCTGCTCTAGATACTCTTACTCCACCCATCCCACATTGTGTAAGCTGCACTACATCCCAGCCGTGGTTGTCCTCAACTACCCGCTATCTCTGCTCTTGTGCCTGCTCAGCTGAACGCATTTAGCTCAAATCTCGCTCCCTTTCTGACTTCCTTCATTTCAAATTCATGCTTACCTTCTTCCAGTCAGCCTTAGCACTTGCCAAGCAAAACTATTATATACACCTGACTAGTTCTCTTACCACTGACCCCCGCCATCTTTTCTCTACTCTTAACTCTCTCCTCAAGGTGCCTCTTCCTCTGACCTTCCCTTCTCTTTCTGCCCAAACCCTAGCAGATTTTTCCATAACAAAATCCACAAGATTACTCTCCAGTTCCCCACTAGAACAAGTTCATCCCCTTTTCCCCCACCTCAATACCAACTTTTCCCATCAATCTCTTCTATCCTTTCATCCTTTCCCATGATCTCTGAAGATGAAATCTCTCATCTTCTTTCCTCCTCCAAACTTACTACTTGCTCTTCTGATCCTATCCCCACCCATCTCCTTAACTCCTTTTCCTCCTCTGTCATCCCTTCCATCTCACATATTCTCAACCTCTTGCTCTCCTCTGCTACTGTCTCTGCAGCCTTCATGCATGCTGTGGTCACACCCCTACTCAAGAAACCTTCTCTTGATCCTAGCTCTCTTTCTAATTATCCCATCTCCCTTTTCCCTTTGTTTCCAAACTTCTTGAGTGTGCAGTCCTCCATTGTTGACTTGAATTTCTTTCAAGCCCTTCTGGCTTGAACACTTGATACAGGGCTTAGGGCCCGAAACGTGTGCATCGTGGATATGCTACCTGACCGCTTTTGCTATGACGCTATCTTGGGATGCATGAAACTTCACTGGAACACTTTCACGAGTTAAGTAAAGTATTTCTATTTAAATAATTAAAAAGGAACGGGCTGTCTGGTGTGGCTGGGTTTCCCTTTCAGTCGCCTCCAGCCTCTTCCGACAAAAATGATATTTTAAATAGGGGGAGATTATATTGCTTTTGGGTTTGGTTTTGTCTTTATTGAATTTCAATTTTACCGAACCAAGGATTAGGTTCCTTTTCATTGTCTTTTGGATCCTGCACATGGAACAGGAAGCATTTCAGAGAATGCTACCCTGGAAGTTCTAGATTTCAACTTCCTACCTAAAAGCCTAAATTTGGCCTCCAGAACCTCCCTCCCACACTTTCCTATGTCATTGGTGCAAATATGTACCAAGACAGCAGACTCCTCACCAGCAATATATAAAACCTTGTCTAGGTGACAAGTGAGGTCTGCTACCTTAGCACCAGGCAGGCATAATCAGGCAATCCTCATGTCCACCAGCCACCCAGCTATCTACAAGCCTAATGATCGAATCACCAACTATAATAGCCATCCTAACCCTTCCCTTATGGGCACATTGTCCTGGAGAGACCTCCTCAGTGCAAGAGGGTTTTACATCTCCTGGCAGACAGGTCCTAGCTACAGGATCACTTCCTGCCATACCAAGGTGATGCACTTCTTTCACGTGACCTCTCTCATCTATGACATCTGAGAGGCTGCCAGACTGGAGGTGGAACTTCAGTATTACATCCCTGTAGGTCTTGTATATGTACTTCTCTGTCTTCTTGTGTCCTCCAAGTCTGCTACTCTAGCCTCCAGAGATCGGATTCATTCCCTGAGGCAAAGAGCTCCTTGCACCTTGTGCACATGTAAGACCTCTCACCCACTGGGAAAAAATCATACATGTGACACTCAATGCAAAAGATTGGATAGCCCCCATCTCATTGTCAGACTGCTGTCTGCATCTTAGTTTTGTTTTGTTTAGCTATTTAAGTTTTTTACTTAAAGTTGCTTGGGATGCTTTTACTACTGATTCAACTATACCAATTCAGTTTAAGGGACTTTGTTCACCTCAAGATGAATTAATTTCAGGGCCTTAATTAATATATTCATGATGAGGATAACCAGCTGAACCTGAAAGTGAATTTGACCATCTCTCCCCCTTTAATAGATTTAAGAGCCTATAAAGCTAAGATTATGCCTGGGGTGGGTGGGAAATAATTAAAACTTAGTAAAGGCTGGCTTGCTACACAGGTCCCAGACCTGTTCTTCTAAGGTTATTTATTAACAATTTCCTGGGTGATTCACAAAGCCCTTGGTTTGATAAAGGGAGCCTTTCAAATTGTCCCTTTGATCTGTCACATGGTTTTTAATACCTATTTAAAACTAATTCCCAGATCTCTTGCCTCATAACTTGAAGGTTTCTTTGTAAAGGTCTCTAGAAACAATTTCTTTCTTTCAACTCAAAGAATGTTTACCCTATTCTTTCTTCTATGCTAAACTATACTCTGATTGGATTTAAATTAAAAGCTCTGCTAATACTAGGCCTTGACTGAGTTCTAAATGTAAATTAAAAGCTCTCTTCTGATACTAGCCCTGACCTAGTTAACAAATACTCTGGATTCTAAAATACACAGATTTATCATCTTTAGCCCAGAGAATTCCCTTTTCCTCAAGATTTAGAGAATTTCTCAGAAGTAAATACTTAGAAGTGCAGATTTCTTTCCAGCAGTAGCAGCCCCTTTTGGTAGTTCTTCAAGATTCTGGTAGTCCTTCAAGACTATATGCTGGGTGAAAAAATTATTTACTCCAATTAATCTTAAATGCCTACATTGTAGTTTTATTGCATGTCCCCTAGTTTTTGAAGGAGTAAATAACCGATCTATGTTTGCTCTTTACACTCCACTCTTTCTATAGACCTCTATCATATCTCCCCTCAGCCTTCTCTTTTCCAAGCTGAAGAACCTTAATCTTTTAAGCCTTTCCTTGTAGAGGTATCCTTCCATCTGCTTTACCATTTTGGTCGCTCTTCTATGTACTTTTTCAAATTCTGCTAGATCCATTTTTTTTAGATATGGCAATCAGACCTGCATATAGTACTTGAGGTACGATTGCACCATGGACTGCCACAGAGGCATTAGAAAGGATGAACGTCTACAGAACTCTGAAACTGAATCAAGACTATGCACTGAATTGCCTTTGCAGGGAAGGAAAAGTTAAAACTAAAGTTAATTTGATTGATTGAGCATTGGGCAGCTACCGTTTTTAAATTCACAGTGAATTTCACAATTTTCAGTAGAGGCAATTCAAGAGAGATGTTCCATTATGGAAAGATCCCTGAAGCAGTAGCTTGTAATATAGCATGTATAAGATCAACCAAAAATTACATGATTTGACATTGTGAAAGTAATTTTATAGCCCGGAATCTAGTTTTAGGTACCCAGAATACACCTGTCTTAAACCTATTTTATAATGAAAAGCAGGTGCCTAAATCGCCTTATAAAACAAGGGCTTGTCTGAAAACACACATTAATCTAGGCATGGGCACTTACACCATCCCTAAGGCTGGCATAAATTCCTGTGCCTTAGATTTCTAAAGAACACGCTTAAGTTCTAGTATTATAGCAGTGCTGTTTGCCAGTTTGATTCAAAGTTGGGGCTAAGCCTCTTATACAGTGCAACTAGGGAGCAGCTTATGCACGCACAGACAACATACATACAGACAGACAAAACTCTTTTAAGCTGGCTACAGCCTCAACAGTAAGCATGACGCTAAAGCAAAACACACATAAAAGGATCATAGGAGACTGATACTATGTGCAGAACTTTCTTTTTCAAATCTCCATGTCTACTTTCCTGGGGTATGCATTCATGTGTTTCTGAGTGCCTAATAACCAAAGGTATGCACAAATCACTTGCATGCATGTTTACCTGTGAATTAATGGGAGTAAAAGTGGTTGCATGAATGTTTAACTTCTTGTGTGCGTGCAGCGCACGCCTGAAAGAATGAATAGTTCAAACAAACATGAAAAAAAAAACGGCCAAAAATTGGGAAACATTTGTTTTAAAAATAAAACACACATGTACTTCATACTTGCTTCCAGTGTGAGTGTGTTGGAAAACAGCACAAAATAGGAGCTCAGGAGACGGAGTTTGCAGGAGTCCTGGGAGGGAAGAACTATGGGTGGTTCCTAGTGAAACTAGCTCTGAGGAGGACTATAGATCTTACCAGTAGAGCATTCTTTCTCCCCAGTGAAACAAGCTTCAGAGTTGGAGCTATAGAGATTCTATCTGCTGGTGATTCTGGGACAGAAAGGTGAATTAGCTGATCTTATGTTGTCCGGAAGTGTGTTCCATATTGATGGAGCATACAGGGAGAATGCTCTGTTGCTGGTCTGTTTTGTGGTTTTGGTCTTGAGTATGGGGATGTTCAGGAGATTCTGACTGGTAGCTCTTCTTGGTCTTGTTGTATGCAATGTTGTGATCATTTCAGAGAGACAGAGAGCTGATAGATTGATTTTGAAGGTGTTGATGATGGCTTTATACGAGGGGTGTCCAATATTAAAGGTATAGGAGGCAATCATATCGGCTACGCATGCGCAATAGTGCTGTCATATGCAGGACTACTTGTACTCATAGTAGGAGAGTCTGTAGCGTTGTTTTGTTGAACACTTAAGTTACGAGTAGTGTTTTGGAAGCAAACAAACATGGTGTGTGTAATCGCAGAGTATTCGAAGTTTGAGGTGCCTGGAGTTATCAGATTTTTGCAAGCCGAAGGAGTTAATCAGAGCGAAATTCATCGCAGATTAGATGGCGTGTATGGCCCGAAGGTTTTAAGCCTAGAAGAAGTCAGCGTCTGGTGTAACAAGTTTAAAGATGGCCGAACGGAGTTGAATGATGATCCAGAAAAGAAAAGAGGCAGACCAAGGACCTCACACACGGTTGACAACTGTGGTTGACACAGCGGAAGTGGGAGGTCCTGCTACATCCTCCGTATAGTCCAGACTTAGCCCCTTCAGATTTTCATTTATTTGGACCTTTGAAGAAATTCTTGGCGGGGAAACGCTTTGCAGATCAGGAGGAATTGCAAGACACCATTATGGACTGCTTCAAGTAACTTGACACGCAACTGTACCGTGAAGGAATGTTCAAACTAGTGTCACGCTGGATTAATGTCTCAATGTTTATGGCGATTATGTGGAGAAGTAAACAAAAGTATGTAGTTTTGGTGGAATGTATTGAATAATTTCTTTAAATACAAATGTTAGTGTAATTTTGGCCTTTACCTTTAATATCGGACACCCCTCGTATTTTGCTCATTGTGCAATTGGGAGCCAATGCAAGTTTTTAAGTATTGGTGTTATATGAAGGATTGTTGGACTGGCTGTGAGGATTTTAGCGGCGGTGTTTTGAACTAGTTGTAGTGGGGATAGTGCAGATTTTGTGAGGCCCTGGTAGATGATGTTTCCATAGTCAAGGTGTGGTATGACTATGGCTTGTACTATTGATCTGAAGTCAGTCTCGTGTAAGACATGTCGAAGCAGTTTGATTAACTTTAGCTTCAAGTATGCCAGTTTTGCTGAGTTCATGATGTGGGTTTCCATGTTGTGGTTGCTGTTGATGGTTATACCTAGGTATTTGATCTGTTGTTTTATAGATATATCGGTATCTTGTGTTACTATCTTTTTTGGTGCTTTGAATTCTTGGTCTCTGAAGATGAGTAGTGCTTCTGTTTTATTTCTGTTTACTGTGAGGTTGATATTAGCTAGGAAATTAGTCACGGCATTGAAGATATTTATTTACATTTTTATTTATTTATTTACATTTCTTATATACCGCACTATTTGACATCAGCGCGGTTTACATCAAACAAAACATTTCAGTACACAAAAATGTCTGAGTTACATTAAACAGGGTTAACAACTTGGACAACAGGGTAATTTTACAACTCAGGTAAATAAACTTTGATTGTAGTGTAAACTATTTACATCAATAAGTTAGGGCACCGTTGAGACGTAATGGTCAGTTGAGCGTTGAACTTACTAAGTGGGGAATTCAGGGTCAATGGGTGATTCAGAGTTTCTATAACTAACAGTGATGGGTCGTGATTCTGCACTCACTGGGAAGTATATAAGGAATAGGTAATGTTTGAGGGCCTTTCTGAATTGGAGAATGCTGGTAATTGCTCTAATATCAGGTGGCAGCATATTCCAAAGCTTCGGGGCACGGAGACTGAAAGCTCTGTTTGCTGTTGATGAGGTGCTTTTTGTAAGTTCACGGGGAACCAATAGCGTATTTAATGCCATTGATCTTCTTGATCTATTAGAAGAAATGGGTTTGATGAGATCAGTTAATGATGTGGATGAGAGACTATTTACCGCTTTGAAGGTAAGTAGTAATGTCTTGAAAATGATCCTGGCCTGTACAGGAAGCCAGTGTAACTGCTTCAGAAGGGGCGACACATGCTCACTCCTAGATGCCCCATAGAGAATCCTCGCAGCGCTATTCATTGCAAGCTGTAAAGGGTTCAAAGTGGATTGAGGGAGGCCTAGCAAAATGACATTAGCATAGTCAAAGTGGGGCATGATCAGAGCCTGGTAGATGGTACGGAAATCCTCAGGTTCAAGCAGTGGGCGAAGGTGTCTTAGTGATCGGATTTTGTAGTATATGGATCTTACCGTGTTAGCTATATGCGCCTTCATGTCAAGGTTCTGATCAAGTGTGTAACACCCAGGTAACGTATTTGCTGTTTTGATTGTAGCTCAGCATCTTTCACCTTAAGGAATTGTGGAGGGCTGAAGTTCGGGTTCTTTGACATGAAAAGCACCTCTGTCTTCTTATGTTGAATCCGGAGGTTTTGTGATAGGAGCCATTCTGATATGGCGTCAAAGCAGTTGCTCAGAGGGGACAGGTCCAAATTGTCAATGTTGAAAGGCATATAAAGCAGGACGTCGTCCGCATATATCATGCAACCAACATTGAAAGACCGGATGATCTTGCAAATAGGTTGCATATAAATATTGAACAACAAAGCAGAGAGAGAGGAGCCTTGTGGGACCCCTTGCCATTGGTGGAATGGATCAGACATCACTCCCCCAGCACGAACATGTTGCCATCTTTCGGATAAGTACGATCTGCACCACTCAAGGGCAGTTCCGCCTACTCCTTTCTCCTTCAGCCGTAATAGGAGGAGGTCATGGCTCACAGAGTCAAAAGCAGCGGCTATGTCCAGGAACACAAGTGCGAAACCCTGTCGGATGTTGTTGATATCTGTTATAGTCAAGAAGTCTGGATTATTGGTACTGAACGGCATGTAGAACATGATGTCATCTGCATAGAGGTGGTAGTGCATGTTCCATTTCTGTAGAAGGTTACAGATTGGTTGAATATATAGGTTAAATAGTAGACCGGAAAGAGCTGAGCCTTGAGGGATACCTTGTGATGGTCTGGAGTTGGTGGTGCCAGTCTTCACTTGCATGGTTTTGTCAGAAAGGTATGATTCAAACCATTTCAGCGTGTTATCTGTTAGACCAATGTCTCTTAGCCTGTTTAGCATGGTGGGGTGAGACACTGAGTCAAATGCCGCACTTATGTCGAGGAATAGTAGCATAAATCCCTGTCGGGGCTTGTCCAGACCAGTGATTAGTCTGTTAAAGAGATATGTTAGGAGGGTGTCCGTGTTGTGGGCGGAAACCATGTTGGCGTTGGTCTAGTGGTGCGTGTGTATCTACATGGTCTTGTGGTTGTTGTATGGTTTTCTCAATTATTTTCGACAGAAATGGAACACTCGCAATTGGACGATAGGAGCTAGGGATGGTCTTATCCATTGAGGCCTTTTTAAGGATAGGGGGTACAGATGCTTGTTTGAGCACAGGAGGTAGGTATCCTAATGTCAGAGAGGAGTGAACGATCTGTAGGATGGCTTGGGCGAACTGGTTGCATAGATTTTTCAGCCATGTCACAGGGCATGGGTTTAGAGGTGAGGTTGTTGTATTAATGTTGTTCATGATGTAAAGTATTTCTCTTTTATTTATGAGATTGAAGTTGTGCCATAGGTGTTTCTTTTCTGTATCTTTATTTCGTTGGGGTAGTACAAGGCATTGTTGTGTAGTTGTTCGTTGTTTGCTGTGTAAGAAGTTGGCCATAATTTGGGGGTCAATTCGCGTTTTTTCAGTCGTTGTTTCAGTTGTGTTGAGGGTCATTTGTCATTCGGGTTACAATGGAGAATAGTTCTCTTGGGCGGTTGAGTGATTTCATTAGTATGTTTGTGATGTATTCCTTTTGTGCCTTGTTACATAAATTACTGTATTTCTTTTGTAAGATGCACAGTTGTGTCTTTGTTGTATTTTCTTGTGTTCTTTTCCATTTCTTTTCGAGGTGTCTAAGATCTCTTTGAATCTGGTCTAGTATTGTGGAAAACCATGGTGCTCACGTAGATTTTTGGTGTATTGTGGTTTGTTTTTTTGTGGAAGGTTGCAGCATTGGTTATTGTTTGGTTCCACGAGTCTATGAATTCATCTAGATCAGCTATGTTTGCATCTATTAGTGATGATGTCTGGTCAAGGAAGTATTGTGCGTTGAATGCCTTGAAACGAAGTTGGAATTGCTGCTGTTGAGTAGTTTTCATTTGCGTGGTGTTGGCCGGTATGTTGATGGTTATTATGGTATGATCTGACCAAGATACTGGGTCAGTTTGTATGTCTAGGTTTTCTTTGTGTAGTTTGTTGGATACGAAGATGAGGTCTAGAATAGACCCTTTGGAGTGAGTTGGTGTATCAATTATTTGGGTTAGCTGGAGGGCTTCCATCACATCCAGGAATGTATTAGCTTGTTTGTCTGTGGTTGAAGGGAGGTTGAGGTTGCCCATAAGGGTGTAGAGATTTCCAGTGGCTGTATGGGTACATGCCTCGTTTATTATTGCAGCTAGATCTTCGGAGTTGGGGGTTGGCTTTCTGTATGTTACGGATATGGTATGTCCAGGGTTAGAGATGGTTAGGACGTCTAATGTTTGTAGAGACTGAGAGTTTGTAAGTGTGAAGTTCAGATGCTTTTTTGTAAGTATGAGCACTCCTTCCCCTCTCTGGTGTGCCCTGGGGCAGCTGAATAGTGTATATTGTGATGTAGGTAGTTGGGATTTAGTAGGATGTTATCGTAGTCATTGATCCAGCTTTCTGTGATGCACATTACATCTGTGTCATTGTTGTGAATATATTCTGCTATAATCTGAATTTTGTTATGGATTGAACGAGCGTTGATGAGGGAGCATTTGATTGAATGCTGCTGATGTTTAGAGATTGTTGTGTTCGTTGTTAGTGTTTCTGTGTTGATGTGTATGAGTCTCCGGGCTTGTTTGGGGGTTGGAAGTTTATGGTGAGATGTGAAGTGGAGTAGATTTGTTCTATGTAGAACCTGTATGCGTCTGTTCCAGTTATTATTTATGTGGGTTGATGATGTGATGAGAACTGTTGCAAGAAGGATGATCATGTGGTATATTATGTTATGTGGAGCCATTGTTGTTGATATGTTTGTGGGTAGCGGTGACTGGTTGTTCTTGTGAAGCTCGCTGTGAATCCTGATGTTTAGTAGTATGGATTTCTTGAATATAGAGTGTTTTGATGGGCTATGTTTTCCGGTTGTCTTGTTGTTTCTTTTTGGTTTGATTGTAGTTGATCTTTTATTTAGTGTTGTAGTTCATTGTGTAGAGTCATTCCATCTTGCCATCATACCATCCATAGAATCATCCAGGAGGAGAGGGGCACCTGATTGGCTTTGCGGTGCAGATCGGGGGGGGGGGGGGGGGAGCGATCATTCCCACTCTACTCCATGGCACCTCTCAGTGGAGTCCCGGTGTGCTGGTGATGATGGCAGCTTCAGGAGATCCGCTTGTGAGGTCTTGTTTTAGAGCTGGATCAGTAGCGCTGAAGTCTTGATTGGCAATGTGAAAGGTTACTTATGGGCTTTTGGGTCGTTTCTCTGTCCTAACTGTCAAGGATAGCTTGGAGATCAGAGTGTTCTTGTGGAGCATGGTGGCTCCCGCTTAAGGGCCACGCCAAAGGGCCCTCTGGTGAGGCTTGATATTATGACTTGGTATGGCCCTGTTGACTGTTAAGCCTTATCAGCTCTGGAGATTTTTTTCTTGGTCGGAGTAAATCCAGACATGGAGGCCTTGCTGCCTGTCGTGGGACTCAAACCAAGCCTGCAGGCAGCTAATGGAACCACCCCACCCCCGAATGGATTCTAGTAGCCCAAGTCATAGGAACTCAAAGGAAGTGCTGGACTAACTCTACTCTTATCAGTAGAAAAATGGCTAACTTCCATTTGGTAACAGCCCTCTGGAATCCTTTAGAAGCAACTTGAGTTCAGTTTGAATTTAGCTGGTCAGAGAGAAAGAAGTGGAAAGATGTGAGGGGAAGCTGGGACTCGGCTTCCACTGCAGGATTTTAGAGCCCTGGAGCGCAATTATTAGAAGTATTCCAGCAAGGAAAAGGGCATTAACCTGCCGCAGCTCTGGGCCAGAGAGAAGAAAGAATTAAGCATTTTCCTACCCTGTGCAAGTCAAAGTTCCCCTGATTTCAGGGTTGAGCCCAGTTCCACTGGAGACTAACATACAAGAGGAATTTGTACCAGAGGAAACCTGTACAGATTGTATTCCTCTGCCCAGTACAAGGGAGTGGACTCAGGCTAAAAACATTGAGCTCTTATCTAGAGCTCATCCAAGAGCGACTCCAAGAAGTTGTCTCAGCAGGAGCATGTATAGATTGTGTGATTTATAAGTATCTGCACTTACAATCACAGATTTAACCTCACTGCAGTGCACAAAACTATTTAAGAGACTTGAGAAAAATACCTCCACTCCAAGAGGAATAGCCTTTGACTGCTGTGCACCCCTTGCAGAGTTCTTTTTGTGCTGAAATGTTTACCTCCTTTTATTTTTGAGAGTATTGTTTTGATATTGTGGCTTGGGGATTACTTGGAATCCTTTTATAGCACTGCTAGGCAGGTTTGGACAACATGCATAGTAATGGCAATTTTTCTTTTACTGACTGTTGTAAGTTTATTCATGGGTTTGCTTTCTGTAAATATTAGTACCAGTGCCAGCCCTGGGCATGTGCGGGTATGTTGTCCATACATGGCCCTGCTTCGGAACAGGCTATGCACTATACCTGGCTAGTGAAACGAGGGCACTTCCTGTCTTGCACAAGGGACAGAAAGCGCCGTGTGTCCCTTTTAAAATTACAGAGATGCGATCATGCCGGTAGCTGTAGAGTAGCACAGCCATGGGACCAAAGGAAAATGCTCCCACGGCTGTGTAGTGATTGCAGCAGACTAATCCACTCCACCAGGAGAAGGAGAAAGGAGAAGAAGGGGTGATTGAGCAGGGGGAAGGGGAGCAAAACACAAAGAGGGCTTGCATGCTGGGGGGCAAGGACTAGAAGGGAGTTGATGCTGGTGGTGACAGGGACTAGATGGGAGTTGATGCTCAGGAGGACTGGAAGGGGGTGATACTGGGGGTTGGTGAGCTGAAAGGAGGAAGATGCTAAGTGTCAACGTGGAGAAAAAGACCGGGGGAGGGAGGATGTGTAGGGGTACAGATATTTTGTGTAGGAGGGAAAAACGTCATACAGAGTGAAATATTGAGAGGGAGAGGCATTAGATGGATGCAGGGGTAAGGAGAAGAAAGGGCAGAGTTAATGAATATCACAGGAGGAAGTAGCTGGGTGGGTGTGGAGAAGGGATGTAGGCAGCAGGAGGGTGGGTTGTGAGGAGAGGGAGAGCAGGGAGAGCTGGGACTTGAACTTAGGTGGAGACTTTAAAATTGAGTGGGATAAAGGTAGGTGACAAACTCTAAGATTGGCTGGGCATTAGGAGAGTAAGTGGGAACTCAAGCGGAGGGCCCTGGACCAGTGCAACTCACTGTACATGCAGCCCCCGCAGCAGAAAGATCGCAGCATCGTGCGGCACCATCCCAAGCTTTATCTTTCTTTCTCCAAGTCAGTGGCAGCAGCCACCGTTGCCCATAGCTTCACTTCCAGTGCGCAGGGCCATTGAATTATGCACCAAATGCAGCATGCTGACTCAGAGAAAGAAAGGCCAGGGATGGTGCTGCATGATATTTTTGCCAAGGAGCAGAGGGGGGGGGGGATCACAGAGAGGGAGATATTGGTTTGTGAGAAAGAGAGAGAATGGATATGCTGGAGGGGGTAGGAGGGAATAAAGGAGGAGAGAGAGATTGGGTTATAAGAGAAACGGGATATAGTGCACTGGGGATGACAAAGGGAGAGATGGAGGGCTGGGAGGGGAGAGAGGAGAGATGCCAGACCACTGCAGGGGGAGAGGATAGAGAAGGGGATAGATGGCTTCTGGTCTATGGGGGGAAGGAAAAATAGGGCTGGGGAAGTGGAGACAGAAGGAGATGCTGGACCTTGGGGGGAAAGGGGAAGGGTGAGGGGACTGGGAGATGCTAAAAATGCGTGATGATAGAGAGAGTGGAGATGGTGGGCGTGGTAAAACTACTTGAGAGAAGTCATGGGAAGTTGGCAAGGAGTTGAGTGAGAGGAGGATGGTGATTACAGAGGGTGGAAATGTGGTAACGGGAGGGAGTGAAAGACAGAGGGGAATAAGAGGCTAGCAAAGGAGTGAGACGGGAAATGGGAGAGATGGGCTGGAGGTTAGAGGAGTAGATGGAAAGCTGCTAGGTAAAAAGCCAAAGAGGGATTGAGGACGGGTATGTGAGTGTGTGTAAATATCAGTGGATGAAGAAGGAGTAAAGAAAGAAAAGGAGGAAAGTGCAAAAATGAAAAGAACTATGTCAGAGGCAGATGTAGAGAGAGAGTGGAAAAAAATAAGAGACGAGAGAAGAAAGGACAAATGGACAGCAGACAATGGAGAGTTAGCAGAAGATATGAAGAAAACAGAAGAAAGAGACTGGGGCAATTGTGACTGAAAAATAAATTGCTCAAACAACAAAAGGTAGAGAAAAATTATTTTATTTTTAATTTATTAACTGGAATATGTCAGCTCTGGGAAATATGAATCACTGATGCCTTTGTTTTTGTTCAGTACAAGAGGAAATGAATTTATAGTTTTATTTCTCCAGCGTTGTGGTACATTCCAAGTTTGGCTTTTGGGGTTCCCAGTTCAATTATTGCCTTCATATTTCTAAATTGTGATCCCTTGTTCTGTATTTGGTGAAGTCTGTATGTTTTGCATATATGACCAAGCTGTGGTATTCTGTTTATGTAGTTTCTATGTAGCAGTCCTACTTGTTCTCTTTTACCAAATCGGAGATGTGCTGGTTTTCTGAGATTTTTCAGTGCTGCCTTTTGATAGGTAGGGTTTAGTGCTGTGAGAGTCCTGGTTGTGCTGTTATGATATGGTGGGTTTGCTGTTGTGAGTACTAAATGAGCAGGGTTTTGTAGTACTTCCTAATGTACCTGGCAGTTGGCACTGAGGATAGTAATGTAGAAATCTGGTAGCCTTTCTTTATCTCGCTGTCCATGTAAATGGAATTAACAGGCATGTCTACTAAAGGTTAATGTGTATTCACAAATGTTAACATGTGCTAAGTGCACATTTATTTCTATGGGCGCAGTGACACTTAACGCACATTAGTGTTTAGTAAACATGTCCCTAATTCATTGCTGAGACAAAAAAGAGGTTTATGAAGAGCTCCTTCGGAAGACTCCTAAAATTTTAGATGGATGGTATATAAATTTTAAAATTAAATGTATGCAAAGGAGGCCTAGTGGATATGTAAATATTTATGCAAATGAGGTCCCACAATCAGTCTCCATACATGGCCCCACATCGCCCTTAGGTCGCCCCTGATTAGTACATTCTACCTTGTAATACATGTGTAGTTCCCCCTCCCTGAGGAGTTGATGCCCTTGGACTCCTAAAATAGTACTAAAGATATTATAGTGCAGTCAGATGGCCAAGTGGTTGTTCAGAGTCCGATACTCACTCAGATGGAGGTTTACAGAGTTCACTAACCTCGTCTTATCTTCCTCCACCCTGGTGAAGAGAAACATAAAAGGAAAAGAAAACTAATTTGGATAAGCCACTTCTCAGAAGAGACAGACAAAGTGGAAAAGGAGGAGGTGCAGCCTTGTATGTAAAAAGCAATATTAAAGCTACTGCAATGCAGGGGACACGGGGAAAAGAAGAAGCGCTCTGGATTGTGTTGGAAAGAGGAGATGGCACTGTCATCCATACTGCTGTAGTCTACAGACCTCCGACTCAAATCAAAGAAATAGATAATGAATTGATTATAGATATTGCCAAGATAGCCACAAAGGGGGAAGTGATCATATTGGGTGACTTTAATCTACCCGATGTGGATTGGAGTACTCCTTCTGCGAATCTGGCAAGAAACAAAACAATTGTGGATGCTTTCCAAGATGCGTCACTTAAGCAAATGGTGATGGAACCAACCAGGGAAAGCTCAATGCTGGATTTAGTGCTCACCAACGGTGAGAGCGTGTCGAATGTCTGGGTGGGTGCCCCAAGGTGGTAAACTGGATCAGAAATTGGTTGACTGACAGACGACAGAAGGGGATGGTAAATGGAGCTCACTTGGATGAAAGGAGGGTGATTAGCGGGGTGCCCCAGGGTTCGGTCCTGGGCCCGGCACTCTTCAATGTATTTGTGAGTGATATTGCTGAAGGGCTGCATGGAAAAGTCTGTCTTTTTGCAGATGACATGAAAATTTGCAACAGAGTGGACTCCCCTGGCGAGTGGATAACATGAGGAAAGATCTACAAAAGCTGGAAGAATGGTCTAATGCTTGGCAGTTAAGATTTAATGTGAAGAAGTGCAGTGTCATGCACTTGGGAAGCAGAAATCCAGGGGAAATGTAAGTGATAGAGGGCGAGAGGTTGGTGTGCACGGACCAGGAGAAGGACCTTGGTGTGATTATTTCTGCAGATCTCAAGGTGGCAAAACAGTGCGACAAGGCAGTGGCAAAAGCCAGGAAGATGTTGGGTTGCATACAAAGAGGAATTACCAGCAGAAAGGAAGAGGTACTAATGCCACTGTATAAGTCATGGGTGAGGTCTCACTTGGAATACTGTGTTCAGTTTTGGAGACCATATCTTGCAAAGGATATAAAAAGACTGGAAACTGTTCAGAGAAAGGTGACCAAAATGATTTGGAGCCTGTATCAGAAGACTTATGAGGAGAGATTTGAAGACCTAAATATGTACACTCTGGAGGAGAGGAGGGACAGGGGAGATATGATTCAGACCTTTAAATACTTAAAGAGAAATAATGAACAAACAAGCCTCTTCCAAAGACGGGGAAGCTGTAAAACTAGAGGGCATAACATGAAGCTGCAAGGGGGTAAATTGAAAGGCAATGTCAGGAAATACTTTTTCATTGAAAGGGTGGTGGATGCTTGGAATGCCCTCTCGATGGAGGTGGTGGGGGCAAATACAGTGACGGAATTCAAAATGGCATGGGACAGACACAATGGATCCCTTTACAGCAACAGGATAAAATCAAAATAAACTTAACTAACTAACTTCTCAAAATACAGGGCTGTCCTACACGGAGCGGTGGGTTCACCCCTAAAACAAAGACATGGAGAGGGGTGGCCTGCACGGAGTGGCAGGTGAGCAGCAGGTGCACCTACTGCTATCTGCAGCATGCCCCGACGCCACTTTCTGGCACCATATAAGTGTTTCAGCTCGATGAGTTTCCTCAGGGGGCTTCCTTCATTCAAACACTTCGTTATGAAATATAACCAGACAATTCTCATTCAAGCACTGTCGAGAAAATATTATTGTCATGTCTCTTGCTGCCATACCACTAATTCCTTAAATTAAACCATAAGCATATATGTAAAGATGTACTATCATACCTTTGTTGAAAATATGATCAGGCGATTCCCCGTTGCATGGCGTGTGATCGTGAGCCTCCTGGCTTCAAAAAACGCCACGCATACGGATTAGAACTCCGATGTCACTTTAAATACACGTCGAATGCACCAGTGCAAGCAGAACACGGTGATGTTCAGAACTCATGGGTTTATTAAGCAAAATTTTCCATTGATCAGTGTGGTACTCTTTCCTTATTCATTCCTTTATTCCTTTATTATTCATATGCTGGCGCCCCACTCTATCGCGTTGTTTAAGTCACCTGGGAATACTGTCTGTAACCTATGAATCCACCTCTACTCACGTATTAGTAATGTTTGTTCTCTAGACTGCCCGGAACTACCACTTAAGACCATATCTATGCAAAAGCATCGCAGTCCCCCAAAATCATGATTATTCTCTAAACAATGTGTTACAATGGGAGCTTCCCGAACCTTGCATCGTAGGTGAAACGCTTATATGGTGCCAGAAAGTGGCATCGGGGCATGTTGCAGATAGCTAAGATAAGCACTTTTTGGATCTTTATGGAGTACGTTCCTCAAATGTGTGACCCTAGTTTTCATAAGAGGTCGTTGATGCAATAACTGGCAATGTACAAAGAGATATGTCCTGAAAACAATGCCAAGATAAGTCTGAGACCTCTAGGTTCACACATATTTAAGAACACAGACCTCTCTAAGTTCATAGTTTAATGCAAACATAATCGGGAAACGATTTGAGAATTTAAAAATTAGAAGTCCATAACTGTCTACAAATAAACCTAGCCTTAAGGATAATTGGAGGAATGATCATTTAAATATTGCGGTAGTCCAATCCTCTATAACTTAGACCAATATTTGAAGTGATAGTACACTGGTCTGTGGTGACATCGGGCCACTTGTGAGTGAAGAGTGCTGGGCAGCCCCCTGTGGGCTAGTGGGGGATTCCCAGAAGGCCCCACCCTGGGAGTCAAAAGCTCCCTCCAGGTTGAGCCGGAGCCAGGGTCTGTGGCTTTGGGGCCTTTGGCTTACTGGGACCATGTCCTTGGCCTTTGGGCTGGGATTCCTGCTGCTGCTGGCTCAGGAAGGCTTGGTAGTGGTGACTCTGGTGAAAAGGGCCCTTATTCCTTGAGAAAATTGGCCTTTTCCCTGAGGTTTTCTTATGGGGAAAGGTAGAGATCTTCTTTGAGAGCCTCTGCCTGGTCACCATCTTGGCCTCAGTCTCGGCCATCTTGTCAGCCATAGGCTTCCCAAAAAGGTTCTCCCCAGTGCAGGGGACATCCAGCAGCTTTTTCTGGACCCACTGCTCGAGGTCAGAGATCTGCAGCCAGGCCTGGCACTGAGCAGCGATGCCAGTGGCTGCTGCCCAGGTTGCAGCCTCGAAACTATCGTAGGTGGCCCGGGACAGGAACTTAGAGCAGGGGTTCCTGAATGAGGCTCTTAAGTTACATACCTATGTAGAGCTTATAGGTTTGAATCCGGCAGCCTAGTATGGCCACTTGGAAGCACTTGCATCCCAAGGCATTGAGGGCTGTGGCCTCTCTACCCAGGGGTACAGAAGAATAAGTCTTTTATTTATTTATTTATTTAGCTGTATTTATATCCCGCTTTTCACCGGGTCAAAGCGGTCAATTGGGGGATACATTTAACACGAGGGGATATGAGACTCATATGCTAATACTTACAGGGAACTGGGCAATGGAGGGTTAAGTGGCTTGCCCAAGACCACAAGGAGTGCCTATAGGACTAGAAATCCCAGAACCTCCGGCCTGAGATTGCGGTCCCCAGGTGGGACTTGAACCCCCGGCCCTCCGGCCTGAAGTACCTTGTCCTAATCACTAGACCACTCCTCCCTTTTGACTCTTGAGCTTCTGCATAGAAGATTCCACCACCATGGAGTTGTGGGGAAGTTGGGACTTCTGTAAGCCTGGGTTACTCTCGACACAATAGATGGTATCGAGGCATCAGCTGTGCACTGGCACTGAGGACGGGGTTTCCCCACATCCACAAGAGCAGCTGCTCGAGGATAGGTTGCATTGGCACTGAAAGAGCTTCCTTTGATGGGGACTCATACTGGAGGATCTCCAGTTCTTTGGTGCATGGGTCCTCCTTGGACTTGGTTGGAACCGGGAGGGCTCGGGCCATATCCCGGACGAAGTTGTGGAATGCCACATCCTGGGGTGGGGAATGGCATCGGGGTTCTGGGGGAGACGGCTCCGAGGGGATGTCTCGGTGTCGAGAGGTCTTGGGGGAGGGGGGGTCCTTGATGTCTGTCTCCCAATCGGAACTCGAAGGCATTGAGGACTCCGAGGCTCAGAGATCCTGTGTCACGAGGCCTGCATCGGGGAACTGGGATCTCCCAATGGGTCTCGGGTCAGAGTCCCAGAAACTAGCTGGAGAGGACCGGACACCCAAGGATCAGGACCAGGACCTTGATTGATGCCTAGGGCTTGCTCGAGGCTGATAGCACTTGGGACCTTGCTCGACACCCGGGGACACCACTGCAATCGGGGGCCCGGTTGTTGGGGCAGCTGATGCGGACATCATCACCTGCTGCATGACCATGATTGGCAGAGATACTTTGTTCCAGGGCTGCCATTCTAGCCTCGATACCAGAAGGCTCTGCAGCTTTCAGCGTGGGGACAAGGGTCTCAGGCCCAACGCCGGCATTCTTGTGAGTGCATTCTCGACAAGGGCCATGGCCTCGGGGAGCCTCGTATGGTCACTGCCGGCTGAGGGCTTCTTTCTAGAGACCTTAAGGGGGCAGTGCTCGGAATTGCTCGAGTCCCGCCGCAGACCTTACCAGGTTTCCCCGGTAGAATCTCAACTAGCTTTGAGGGTTTTTTCTTGCCAGAGTCAGGCATCTTTACAGGGGAGCTGGCGCCATGGGACTCCGAAGACGCCCGGGCCTCACAGGAGGTGCTCGGCTTTGGACTCAGCATCAGTGAAGCTGAGGCTGAGCTGGACGATGGGAATATTTTCTCCCGTAACTCCGACCTTTTCTTGTTGGTTCGCGGGGTCATGGCCTGGCACAAGTTACAGGAGGCACTGTCATAGTCCAGGCCGAGGCAGTGCAAGCAGCAGTTGTTGGTGTCTGAGACAGACATAGTTTGACCGCAACAGTCACATTTTTTAAAGCTACTGGGAGACATGGCGGATCACACCCGGGCGGGGTCGACGACCCCCCGACAAAAAAAGGGTGTGAATGCCAGTCGAGGCAAGCCTCGATGAAAAAAGGAAAGGGGAGCCGGGAAGGCCGGCTCGAGGTGGGAAGAGTAACTGGTATGCAAACCAGGAAAAACTCAACTATAAAGGTAATTTTAAAGGAATTTTTCCGAGGGAACAGGACATGCATCCGTTGGGCTCCGCGGATAAAAGGAGACTAAGCAAGATGTCACCCAAAGGCTTTCTTTGAAAGTTGGGGAAACGCTCCGCGCGGGCTCTGTCGGCGCCGATGTCACCATATTGACGGATATTGACTATATTGAGGATTGACTTCCTGCTTGTTCCTGGAGAATGTAGAATAATTGACTCAAGTGCCTCATGATGGCTGCTGCTGACCCTTCCTTGATATTTTTCCCTCCCAGACTGGCTCCAGTTTGTCTGGAAGCAACAGCTGATGAAAACTATGCTTATGAATGATGATTCTTGTGAAACCCCTGAGCATGTGCACTTGGTTAATTGACACTGTAATAACCCCAAAATTATGATTTTTGTCAATTTTTCCATTCATAAAAAAAAACTAATGCACATGCTTAGTAGTTACTGTTGCTGAGGTAATAGTAGCTAGAGGAGTAGGATCACAAAAGTGCTTAATTTATAAAGGCAATGTCGGCACCCAGAATCAGCCTCAGTAGTGTGCAAATGCTGATGTACACATTTACTAGAGGTGTCCATGGCCAAAAAAAGTTTGGTTCCGGCTTGTTTAAAACACATTGTACTGTAGAGGTACTGTTTCTAGCTAGGTCGTTTGTACACAAGTGGGTAGTACACATACAATGAGTGCCTAAAGAACTAATGTGTAAAATGAACACAAAAAGATGCCCAAAATGTAGAGACAAAGAGACTTCCAGATTCTGGAAGAGAAACTTAAACCCACTGGCAACACTATAGTATTCTCAGAAGTTCTACCTGTTCATGCTAAGGGGGAAAAGAGGCCGCATCACATAACCATCTTTAATACGTGGCTTCTAACCTGATGTACACAAGAAAGATTTCAATATATAGGCAACTAGGGAAATAGACGGAACAAGAAGCTATACTGTGTTAATGGACTGCTTCTCTGTGTGGCAGGGAAAAGATTCTAAGTGAACATAAGAATATAAGAAACACCTTACTGGGTCAGACCAAGGTCCATCGAACCCAGCAGTATCCTGTTTTCAACAGTGGCTAATCCAGGTCACAAGTGCCTGGCAAGTTCCAAAGAGGCACCCAGGTTTCACAGTGCTTGTCCCAGGGCAAGCAGTGGATTTCTCAGGTCCTTTTTAATAATGGTTTATGGACCTTTCCTCCAAGAACTTGTCCAAACCTTTTTTAAACCCAGCTACACTAACAGTTTTTACTACTGATAGAAAATGTAAATTAATATTCTTACAGAAAGATCAGAAAATTAATGTAGTTATATAGAGGTTACTAGAAATGCTTGGCAAAACAAAACTGTCTGGGATAAATGCCTGCCATCTCATGCAGATTCTTATCTCTCTCCATTGTTCTGCATTTAGAGATAGCACAGCCTAAGAACCACTAAGTACATACTGCTCTCTCGCCCCACTCCTTATCTTTGTGGTCCTTTATGATAAGGATTGACAGAAAGAACAGAAACCTAAAGTTAGAAGGCATAATGTGTGGATCATGAAAGCCAAAAATTGTTAAAAAGGTTAGGGAGCTGCCTCCATATAAAATATAGAGGATTAAAGTGCGTCTATTATAGTACTTATAAGAAATCTGTTTCTTTTAGTTGCCATATTGTAAGAGATAAGAGCTCTCAGTAGGAAATATATGCAAGACAGAAAAATAAGTTTTGCAGAGGTCAGGGCTGATTTGAGTAATATAATGAAGCTATGGTAAATAAAAGAGATCCTTGCTCTGTTGACCTCTTGCAATGCAAAGGTCTTATGGAGCAAGCACAAAAGTAAATAAACCATTGACCATCAGTATGTACTACCATAAAGGGGTCAGAAGAACAAGGAAAACTGCATTCTGGCATATGGTCTGTCATGCAAGAATATAGAATTATGTTAAATAAAAGGGATGAGCAGAAACCCACGTGTGTTGCCTGAGCACACTAGATAGGTCAATAACACTGTATTAGTTAGCCAATAAGATACTGGGGGTAGGGGCATGATGATTTGACAAAGGTATAAATGTCACTGAAATATGTAAAGGGGTGTGACTACTTGCTGGTCCCCAATCTTGCAAGATTGAAAATAAATTGAAAATAAATTCTTCTTCATTGCTTCATGTCCATGTCTTATTATAAAATAGTCTAGGTGGCGCTATTTCCAACACTACATCCTCTGATAACGAATTCCCAAGTTTGATTATGGGTTGAATAAAAAAATATTTCTCTTATTAGTCTTAAATGGGTTGCATTGTAGCTTCAATATGTGTCCTCTAGTCCTTCTACTTTTTGATGGCGTAAATAACTGATCTACGTTTATCTGTTCCACTCCATTCATTAATTTATAGACCTGTATCTTATCCTCCCTCAGCTGTCTCTTTTCCAAGTTGAAGAACCCCAACCTTTTAAGCCTCTCCTCATCGGAGTATTCTTCCATTCCCTTTACCATTTTTGTCGCTCTTCTTTGTACTTTTTCTAATCTGCTATATCCTTTTTTAAGATACAGCGATTTTATTATGCATTTTGAAAACATACATACCTTGTACATAGTTAAAATCTGGTTCTTTGTATATAGTTTACAACTGTTAATTGTAAGATTGAATTTCTTTGTAGTTTCACATTGTTATCTGTAAAAACAGCATTGCCTGTTTACTGTTGTTCCATGTAAACCGCAACTGATCAATGGAAGGTGCGGTATATAAAAACTCGCTAATTAAATTAAATTAAAATTAAATTTTTGCTTCCACGGCAAGCATCTTTTCAAATTGTCTATTTGCCTGCCTTATCATTGCCTTGCATCTAACTTGCCAATGCTTATGTTGTTTCTGGTGTTCATTAGGCTCCTTTTTCCATTTCCTGAAGGATGCTTTTTTGGCAACAACAGCCTCTCTGACCTCACCTTTAAACCATGCTGGCAGTTTTTTGGCCTTCCTTCCACTTTTCTTAAAGCATGGAATATATCTGGTGTGGGCTTCCAAGAAAGTACTTTTGAACAACGCCCATGCTTGATGTAAATCTTTAACCTTTGCAGCTGCTCCTTTTAGTCTTTTCTTAACTATTTTCTTCATTTTATCATAGTATCTCTTTTGAAAGTTAAAAGGTAGTACTGTGGATTTCCTTGCTGTCCTTCCTCCATTTATAAATTTTTTTTCGAGAGCTGTTTTGGTTATTCTACATAATCTTTATGTTTTTTGGTGCGCTGAATCCGAAAATGACCTCCATTTTGTCATAGGACATCACGTTTCTTGACAATATAGGTAACTATGTTAAATAAGGCAATACCTCAAAATAAATGGAAGTAGACTTATAAAATTAAAGTTTTATTACAATATTTTCATGAAAATCCTTTTTTGAACTGAAATGAGCCCACCTAAACACACTAAACTCAATTCGTCTTCCTTGTGAGGCTCCTCTTGGTGCATTTACGCTTGCAAGTAGCATCTAGAATGTCTCTCTGAAGCATCCAACAGTAGTCTGCCATCATTGTAATGCTCCATTTTCCCTGGTATCTCCTTTCCATCTCTTTAATGTCTTGGTGGAATCGTTCACCTTGTTCCTCACTCACAGCTCCCAAACTTTCAGGAAAGTAGTCAAGTGGGGGACTGGAGGAAATGCACTTTCAAACTCATCAGGCAACCTAAGCTTGAAATGCTTTCAGCATTCGTCCGACGATCTTTTTGTAATGAGGATCTTTGTTATTGCCTAAAAATTTCTGTACGACTTCTTTAAATGCAATCCACCCTTCTTTTTGAGGATCCATCATGGTATTGACAAACTCTTGATCAACTCTAAGCCTTCTAATCAGGGGCGGCCCAAGGGGGGTGCGGGGCCATGTGCGGAGACTCGGTGCGGGGCCTCATTTGCATAAATATTTGCATAATGTTACCATACACGAACTTTTAGTAAACATGCCTCTTAATGAGTGTATGAATAAAGAAAGACTAAAAGACTTCTACATTACTATAATCCAATACCAACCGCCAGGCACATTAGGAACTACTACAAACACTGCCCATTTAGAACCCATAGCAAACCCGCCGTATCCTAACAGCACTACCAGGACTCATAAAGCACCATACCCTAACTATCAAAAGGAAACGCTGCAAATATTAAACCATTACATTTCAGAGAACAACAATACTTGAGCTACTAGGGAAAGAGAAGAAGTGGCAAAGTCAAATAGTAATTACATATACAGATTAACTCAGATCAGTTTTTCATGCATAACATAGACCATCACCTAACAAGGAATCTCAATTTAGAATCATGAAGTCAATTTTTATACTGGTAATACCAAAAGACTATCTTTGAATGTACAACACTGTAGAAATAAAACTATACATTAATTTGCTCTTGTACTAAACAAAGCGCAGACGTTAATGATGCACATTTCCCAGAGCTGACATATTCCAATTAATAAATTCAAAATAAAGAGATATTTTTCTACCTTTTGTGCATTTTTTTTCAGCTGCAATTGCTCCAGCCACTTTCTTCTGGTTTCTTTCTTCGTGTCTTCCGCTAATTCTTCATCGTCTGCTGTCCATTTGTCTTTTCTTCTCTCTTCTAGTTTTTTTCCATTCTCTCTCTACATCTGCTTTAACATACTAATCTTTCTCCTTTTTGCTCTTTCCTCATTCCTATTTCATCCACTCAAATTTTACCCCTCCATCCTCAATCCCCACCTACTCTCCCAATAATCCGGGACAATTGTAGATTTGTCTTCCCTCCCACACAAAATATTTTTTCCCTCTCCATTTCACTCTCCCAGCTCCATCCCATTCTAATCCTCCCCCAACATCAGCTCCATTCTAGTTCCAGTCCCACCCAGCATCCGCTCCCTTCTAGTCCCCGCATCAGCCCATTTCCAGTCCTAGCCCCCCATAAGCCCATTTCCAGTCCTAGCTCCCCCATCTATTTGCAGTCCCATCCAAGTCCCTCCATCAGCTCATTTCCAATCCCAGCCCCCCATGAGCCCATTTCTAGTCCTTTCCTAGCCCCACCATCAGCCCATGTCAAATCCTAGCTCCCCTCCACTCAGCCCATTTCCAATCCAAGCCCCCCCTGAGCCTACTTCCAGTTCTAGCCCCTTCATGAGTCCATTTCAATCCAAACCCCCACCACAGCCCATTTCCAATCTTAGCACCCCCCAACAGCCAATTTCCAGTCCTATTCTAGCCCATCAGCCCATTTCCTGTCCTAGCCCCCCCCCCTCACCCATTTCCAGTCCTAGCTCCCTCCCCCTCACAACCCATTTCCATTCCAAGCCCCCGTCCCCATCAGCTATTTGCAGTTCAAGCCCTCCTTCCACTCAGCCCATTTCCAGTCCTAGCCTCCTCATAGCCCATTACTAGTCCTAACCCCCCATCAGCCCATTACGTCCTAACCCCCCATTACCCTATTTCCAGTCCTAGCCCCCCATCAGCCTATTTCCAGTCTTAGCCCCCCTCCCATAGCCAATTACCAGTCCTACCCCCCCATCAGCCCATTTCCAGTCTTAGCCCCCCATAGCCCATTACCAGTCCTAACCCCCCCATCACCCTATTTCCAGTCCTAGCCCCACCTCAGCCCAATTACATTCTTAGCCCCCCATAGCCCATTAACATTACTTTACCCCCCATCACCCTCTTTCCTGTCCTAGCCCCCCCATCAGCCTATTTCCAGTCTTAGCCCCCCCCATAGCCAATTACCAGTCCTACCCCCCCCCATCAGCCCACTTCCAGTCTTAGCCTCCCCCCCCCATGGCCCATTACCAGTCCTAACCCTCCCCCCCCCATCAGCCCATTACCAGTCCTAGCCTCCCCCCCCATGGCCCATTACCAGTCCTAACACCCCCCCATGGCCCATTACCCGGCCTAACACCCCCCCCCCCCCTGGCCCATTACCCGTCCTAACACCCCCCCCCCCATGGCCCCTTACCATTCCTATCCCCCCCCCCCGGCCCATTACCAGTCCTAACCCCCCCCCCGGCCCATTACCAGTCCTAACACCCCCCCCATCAGCCCACTTCCAGTCTTAGCCCCCCCCATAGCCCATTACCAGTCCTAACCCCCCCATCAGCCCATTTCCAGTCCTACCCCCCACTTCCAGCCTTAGCCCCCTCCCCATAGTCAATTACCAGTTCTAAACCCCCCCCATCAGCCCACTTAGCCCCCCCATAGCCCATTACCAGTCCTAACCCCCCCATAAGCCAACTTAGCCCCCCCATAGCCCATTACCAGTCCTAACCCCCCCCATCAGCCCACTTAGCCCCCCCCCATAGCCCATTACCAGTCTTAACCCCCCCAACACCCCACTTACGCCCCCCCATAGCCCATTAACCTTCCTAACCCCCCCCACCAGCCCAACTCGGCCACCCCCCTAGCCCATTAACAGTCCTAACCCCCCCCCCCCCCCATCAGCCCACTTCCAGTCTTAGCCTCCCCCCCCCATGGCCCATTACCAGTCCTAACCACCCCCCCCCCGGAACATTACCAGTCCTAACCACCTCACCCCCTGGCCCATTAACAGTCCTCACCACCCCCCCCATCAGCCCACTTCCAGTTTATCCTCCCCCTCCCATCAGCCTACTTCCAGTTTAGCCTCCCCCCCTCCCATAGCCCATTACCAGTCCTAAACACCCCCCCCCGATCAAACCAAAATAAAATTAAAAAAAAAACCAAACCCGCAGCAAAATCCGCGGCAGCTACCAGAGCACAGCCGCGGCAGCAACAAGAACTCTGCCGCGGGGCCCCCCCCCTGCCCGGCAGAGCCTCCGGGCATCTTCAGCTCTTCACGTCCAAAACACGGGCTTTTTTCAGAGCCGCGAGAGTTTCTTTTCTCGCGGCTCTGTTAATCCCGCCGAGGGTGATGGGAAATCCCATCAGCCCCGCGGGATTAAGAGAGCCGCGAGAAAAGAAACTCTCGCGGCTCTGAAAAAAGCCCGCGTTTTGGACGTGAAGAGCTGAAGATGCACGGAGGCTCTGCCGGGCAGGGGGGGGCCCCGCGGCAGAGCTCTTGAAGCTGCCGCGGCAGAGCTCTTGAAGCTGCCGCGGCAGAAGCAGCCGGTTTTTTTTTTTTTTGTTTTTTTTTTAACTTGGGATGCTTAAGAATGTTTTTTGCGCGGGGCCCCCTGAAACGCGGGGCCCTGTGCAAAAAACATTCTTGCTCAATGGACGGGCCGGCCCTGCTTCTAATGTCTGGTCCGATGAACACACCTTCCTTCAATTTTGCCTCCGACAGGCCTGGAAACTTGGTGACCAAGTATTTGAAGCATTCTCCATCTCTTGGAAGTGATTTTATGAATTGCTTCATCAATCCCAATTTTATGTGGGGAGGTGGTAGAAGAACTTTATGGGAAGGTACCAAAGTTTCTCGGAGGACATTTTTTTCACCGACTGTTAGCACCCTCGGCTGCCAACTCTTCTTGGTCCAATGATTTTGTCGGTCTCAACTGTCCCATAGACACAGAAAACAAGGATATTTGGTATACCCAGCTTGTTGCCTGAGCAGCATGCACAAGACCTTCAAGTCCCCACACACTTGCCAACCATGGTCTTCATATTTAAGTTTACGAAGAACCAATTCCAAGTTCTCGTAGGTTTCCTTCAAGTGTACGGAATGACCTACACGTATGGAAGCGTAAAAACCCTTGTGGAGTAAAACTGCTTTGAGACTTCTTTTTGAAGAATCTATAAAAAGACGCCATTGCTCTGAATCATATTGTATTTTAAATTGACCCATCAGACCTTCGACATCGCTGCAATAAACCAACTTGTCTTCCTGGGCGAAGTAAGGAACAAACTCCTTTTCACGATGTCTGAACCATGAAGATGACACTCCTGGCAACAATAAATTCCTGCTTTTCAGCCTTGATCCGAGTAACTCAGCGGCATCTTTGGAAAGATTCAAGTCTCTTACCAAATCATTCATCTCCTCCTGAGAAAACAATTTTGGTGTTGTATCATCTTCAAAGTCAGAACTTGATTCATCATCTGGTTCAGGTATAACTTCTCCTTCATCAGAGCTAGGTATCTCTTCCAAGGTAGCAGGGGGTTTGGGTACTGGTATATCTGTGCCATGGGGGATGGGACGAATTGCCGAGTGAAGATTGGGGTATGAAATGGGATGCTTCCATTTGGAATTAAACCCTTTCACATCGCATGAACAAAAGTAACAGTCGTCACTATGGTTCTTTTGCTCTTGCCATACCATAGGAATCCCATAACGGAACGATTTTTTCTTACCCCTGAACCAGTTTCGGAGGTCCTCAACACACCGTTTGCACACTTTATGAGGCATCTAGAATTTATCTTGATCTCCAATTTTTAGTCCAATGTATGCAAAGTATACTTTTTTCACAAAGTCTGTAATATTCTGCTGTTGCTTCAACACTGTATATTCACCACAGATGAAACAGAAACTGTCTGGCGAATTAATACACTTTCGTAGAGCCATAACATAATGGTTGAAGAATGACGAGCTAACACGAATTGCAATGAAAAAGTGTGAACAGCTTAGAACCAAGAACCTGATGATGATTCGTGCACAAGTGTGGCATGCAGGAGAGAGCAGCTCTGTGTCTGTACACGAGACACGTCACAGTGCTGGCCACGCCCCCCTGCACTGACCGGAGCTGCTGATATCTGCCCTGTATCTCCCTCACACTGGATTCTTCAGGAAAGATTAACCCCTTCTACCATTAGAAGCACGGACTTAAAACTTGCTTAGCTTATGTATATATTGCTGACCATCAGATTTACAGTGCTATTTTTTTTTTTTTACATAACTCGGACAACCCCTTTAAGGTTTTTTAGGCATTTTATATCTTAAATGCACTTATGTGAATTAATTAATAGTAATTTGAATTAATTAATAGTAATTTGAAAAAATGTGATAAATTTGAAGACAATTTTGCATGTTGTGGCAAATCATGACGTCTAGGAGTTTTTTCAATATTTTATTTGTTTTCAGCACACCAAAATACATGGAAATTAGATGAAAATAATCAAACAGCTTTTTAGTCACAGACCTGTGTTATTAAATCAAATGTGATCATGCTATGATCACTATTGCCAAGTGGCCCCAAAACCCTTATCTCTTCCACCAGATCTTGGGTTCCACTAAGGACTATGTCCAAAATAGCTTCCCTGGTCTGTTCATGAACCAGCTGCTCCAAAAAGCATTTATTTCATCTAGAAACTTTCTCTCTCCAGCATATCCTGCTGTGACACTGACCCAGTCAGTACCGGGGTAATTGAAATCATCTGTTATCACTGTGTTGTAACTTTTGTTAGCTTCCCTGATTTCTTTTAGCATTTCAACATCCATCTGTTCATTCTGGCCAGGCGGTCAGTAGTACACCCACACTGCTATCACCTTTTGCTTTTTACATGGAACTTCTATGCATAGAGAATCTACAGTATATTTTGTTTCTTGAAAACTTTAATCCTATGTAACTCAATTCCCTCTCTAAGATAAAAATACTGAAAAATTCCGTCAATATGTGGACAAGCATTTAAACTAGGGAAAATGGGTGATGGATGAGAAAAGAACAAGTTCAGGATGTCACTCCCTACAAAAACATAATAGCATTGGAAACAGTCACTATACTAACCCACACATCAATGGCACATGGGAAGAGGAATGTAGAATAAAATCCATGCAAAAGACAAGCAAGCCAGTCAAAAATTGCCAGAAGGCTATGATCGCAAATGCTTGAAGCCTAGCTAACAAAGTTCCTGACCTTTGAGCCCTAATAGTGGAAATAGAGTTGGGCATTGTAGCTATTACAAAAAACATGGTTTAACGAGTTGCATGAATGGGATATAGCCATAGCTAGCTATAATTTATTTAGAAGAGACAGAGAAGGCAGAAAAGGAGGAGGAATATCCCTATATGTCAAAAGCAGTATTAAAGCTGCTGAAATGCAGGGGACATGGGGAAAAGAAGAAGCGCTGTGGATTGTGTTGAAAGAGGAGTTGGCACTATCATCCATACTAATGTAGTCTATAGGCCTCCAACTCAAATGGAAGAAATGGATAGAGACTTGATAATTGATATTGCCAAGGCAGCCATGAAGGGAGAAGTGATCATATTGGGTGACTTTAATCTACTGGATGTGGATTGAAGTATTCCTTCTGCAAATCTGGAAAGATGTCAAAAGATTCTGGATGCCATCCAAGAAGCATTGCTCAGACAATTAGTGGTGGAATCGACCAGGGAAAGTCTGATGCTAGATTTAGTACTCACCAATGTGTGTCAAATGTCTGGGTGGGTGCCCATGTGAGCAGCAGTTATCATCACACAGTAGCAGAAGTAGCAGTCCCCTTTTCTAGTCCTTCAAGACTGAGGATCACAGAACTCTGGTTAAACTATTTATGCCTGTGCTGCTGAGGTAAGCTATGACCAACTTCCTGGGTGATTAACAGTGCTTGCTTGGATAGAAGGAGTCTTTCAAAATGGCCTTTTGACCTGCCACCTGGCGTTAACACCTATTGAAAACGTTTCACAGATCTCTTGCCCCCTAGGTAGAAGGCCTCTTTGTAAAGGTCTCTAGAAGACTTTATTTGTTGCTCAAAGAATACTGACCCTGTTTTGCCTTTTCTGCTAAGTTATATTCTGATTTGATTTAAATTAAAGCTCTTTGCTGCTGCTAGGCTCTGACTTATTATGAAATTTAAACTAGAAGCTCTCTGCTGTGTTCTAAATTTAATCAGAAAGCTCTCTTCTGTGTTTTAAATTTAAATTAAAAGTACTTTGCTGATACTAGGCGCCGAGTGAGTATTAAATTTAAACTATATGCTCTCTGCTGGGTATGAAATCTAACCAGAAAGCTCTCTTCTGTATTTTAAATTTAAACTAAAAGTACTTTGCTGATACTAGGCCCTGAGTGAGTATCAAATTTAAACTAGAAGTTCTCTGCTGGGTTCTAAATTTAACCAGAAAGCTCACTTCTGTGTTTTAAATTTAAACTAAAAGTACTTTGCTGATACTAGGCCCTGAGTGAGTATTAAATTTAAACTACAAGCTCTCTGCTGCGTATGAAATCTAACCAGAAAGTTCTCTTCTGTGTTTTAAATTTAAGCTTAAACTGCTGCTACTAGGCCCTGACTGATTAACAAATAAACTGGGTTCACAGATTAATCAGCTTTAATCCAAAGAAGTCCCTTCAGAAAAAATCCCAGAAGTATATACTCACTATTGAATATCTCTCTCCAGAAGTAGCAGTTCCCTTTTCTAGTACTCCAACTAGTGTGCCCAATAAGGTGGCTAGACTGGTTGTAACTGCAGCTCCATGCAGATCACACCCCCCCCCCCCTCCCATGCCTGTGTTTAGGGTTATACCTGCTGCTCTGTACAGGCAGCCCCCCTTTATTAAATAATGTTTAAGTTTGCTTTGATTTCATCCTCTTGCTATAAAGGTATTCACTGTCTGTCCCATGCCATTTGGAATTCCATCACTGTATTTGCCCCCACCACCGGGGGTCCAATGAGAGCAACCACTCGCAAAGGGTAAACAGCAGAACAAAAGCGAGGTAAAACAAACAGTTGGTGTATCAGACAGCTTTATTAACGGAGAACTCCAATGCATTTTGGCACTTGCCTTCTTCGGAGGGGTAAAAGCCTCAAACAGAACAAAATAATCGAAATCTCGATTAGTTGCCTCAGGACAGGGCTGCTGCTTTACTTTCTCTGCAGGCCTTGGGAGTCTGAAAACCAAGTGCAGCAAGTGTACAAAGTATCTGATCCCCCTGAAATCCCCCCTCCTTCACTGCCTTGACCATGTTCATCACACCATCTGTTACAAAGAAACCTGGAATCATGTTTCTTTGTTTGTGCCCGATGTTGCAGCCCTGCAGCATTCGCCCTTATTTCTGATAAGAGATGGGTCCTAGTATGGCTGACATCCATTACCTAACTGTGCAGCACAGCTCACCTATGCCCTCCTGTTCCTTCCCTGTTATACCTACAGCCTGGTCATGCCTCATCCAGCTGCCACCAGTATGCTGTCAAGGAGAGGTAGGTGTATGTAGCATTCTATAAGTCCAGATGTTAGTGGTGAAATGCACACTACTACTGGCCTCTGCTTTTGCCAGCTCTGCCTGCAGCCAGCAGTAGGAATCACCTGCCTACTAAAGGTTATCCTTCAGGGCACTCCATAGCTAAGAGATGCAGCAGCCTCTTAAACCCTACCTTTTCAACCATCTTCAGGGGATGGTCATCCAGGGCTCTCATTTCTCTGATGCACCATGTTGCCACTCTTGATGCTACCTGCTACATGTCCTGTGACAGTGTTGCCAAAGACCACCCCATCTCTTCTATGGTGGCTTGCTTTGATACATGTTAGACTTACTGCTATGCTTTCTGACTGGTGGAAGAGGCTAGTGGCTCCGCTTGGGAAAGGGATTTTGTTTTTGCTGTTCTTTATGCCCCATTGCTATTTGTACTCCTGGATGGACTCCCCATCCTAGGATCAGCATCCTCTGTTGTACTGAGCTGGAAAGGTGCTGCTTTGCCAGATGACACAGCATGTTACTGTTTGTAAGATGACCCGCTGGCTTACCTCTGCTAATGTGCTTCCTACAGTAATTGCATTCTGCATACCATGGATCCTCAAGCATTTTAAAATTATTCCATGCATGTGAGGATTTATAAGACGTTCCTTGAACTTCCTTGGTGGGGGAGTGGGGCAGCTGCTGGACTCATAGCTGGGGATGGAGGAAAAAAATGAAAGACCAGAAGCACGCTTCCCACTCTCTATTGCCACCCTAGGCAGAAACCCTGGCTTTGTTCCCCCCCCCCCCACTGATGCTGCCCCTCCAGCTGCTGCTGCCACCACCCGCCCCAGCTGCCGCTGCTGCCACCACTGCTGCCCCCTTCAGCTGCTGCCGATTCTGTCTCGGGAGCTGGAGGCAGGCAGCGGCAGTATTTCCAAAAGTGGCAGCTTTTTGCCACCGCTTTGGAAATACTGCTGTTGCTCGCCTCCCACCCCAAATGGAATCAGTGGAAGCTGGGGGGTAGCACAGCTGCCCACCCATGCTGCCGCCGCCCACCCGGGCCGGCTGCCTAGCTCACCTAGTGGATGGGCCGGCCCTGCCTTCTAGCTCTGCGGGGCTCTTGACCTGGACACTCCCGGTATTAATTTTTATCTCCTCACCAGTTGGCATGCTAACAACCTGTCAAAACAATCTTCAGCCAGTACACTTTCAATATCTGATAATTCAAATGTAAATCCCACCCATGTGGATCCCTCATATTCTGTATTTGCCAAAGCCATGTCTATACACTTTTCAGCAGGCAATATGGTATGCCTGCTGCTAGGCTGAGTTGCGTTCATCTACTGCTTCTTTCATGTCCGCACCCCCCCCCCCCCACCCTGCACCATGTCAACCTTCCTTTGTCTCTCTGTGGAAATGATACCTGACACTTGCTTTTTCACCGTTTTACCAGAAGCTGCAGCTCTTTCTATTCTCCTTTTAAAGATATGTCTCTTGAACTAGGATGGCAAACTAGAGAAGCCCATAAGCATACCTTAAGAATGAACTGTTTCTTTCTGCATACTTGTGTCAGTGCTACTCTCACCTTGCCTTCCTTCTTGTCTTCTATGCCATTTAAATTTTTTATACATACCCTTCCCAAGCATTATGATATGCCTGGTGTAGACTCTGCAGTGCTCAGTTATGCTTCCTGCCTGTTGACACTCTTCAAAAGACTGGGGAGAACGCTAATGTTCCTATGGGACTGGATTTCCAGCTCTTGGGACTAGGGACTATCTTTTAGTATTTATTTAACTTTCAGTTTTACTTAACTATATTCTGTGAATATGGTATGGAATAAATATATGCATTAAGGTGCCCTCTTACAGCTGCTGTTGTAGACAATAGGAGCGGCATTCCATCCAGGACATCCATGCCCCTGGCCTGGCAGGGGTGATCCAGGAAACTACAGACCAGTGAGCCTGACGTCAGCACCGGGAAAAATGGTAGAAGCCATCATAAAGAACAAAATTACTCAGCATGTAGATAATCATGGCCTAATGGGAGAAAGCCAACATGGCTTTAGGCAAGGAAGATCTTGTCTTACTAATCTGTTATGTTTTTTTGAAGGTGTGAATAAACAGGTAGACAAAGTTGATATAGTGTATTTGGACTTTCAGAAAGCCTTCAACAAGGTACCTCATCAGAGGCTTTTGGCAAAACTAAAGAGTCATGGGATAGGAGGCAGTGTACTACTGTGGATCAGGAACTGGTTAAAAGATAGAAAGCAGAGGATAGGGCTAAATGGCCAATTTTCCCAATGGAGAAAGGTGAATACTGTAGTGGTGTACCCCAGGGATCTGTGCTGGGTCCGCTGCTTTTTGACATATTCATAAATGACCTGGAAAAAGGAATAACGAGTGAGGTTATCAAATTGGCAGATGACACAAAACTATTTAAATTTGTTAAAACCCAAGAGGATTGTGGAAAATTGCAAGAGGATCTTGATAAATTGGAAGACTGGGGAACAAAATGGCAGATGAAATTTAATGTGGACAAATGCAAAGTTATGCACCTAGGGAAGAACAACCCAAATTATGGTTACACGATGCAAGGTTCCACATTAGGAAACACCACCCAGGAAAAAGATTTAGACGTCATTGTGGATACCACATTAAAACCCTCGGCCCAGTGTGCAATGGCGGCCAAATAGAATGCTAGGTATCATAAGGAAAGGAATGGAAAATAAAACAAAGGATATTATAATGCCTCTATATTGTTCCATGGTGAGACCGCACCTTGAATATTGTGTGCAATTCTGGTCGCCGTATCTTAAAAAAGATATAGCGTTATTAGAAAAGGTTCAGAGAAGAGCCACCAAAATGGTAAAGGGGATGGAAGGATACCCCTATAAAGAAAGGCTAAAAAGGTTAAGGCTCTTTAACCTGGAAAAGAGATGGCTGAGGGGAGATATGAACGGAGTGGACCAGGTAAACGTAGATCGATTGTTTACATTATCAGAATATAGAAAGACTAGGGGACATGCAATGAAGCTACAGGGTAAACTATTTAAGACTAATAAAAGAAAATATTTTTTCACACAACGTGTAATCAAACTCTGGAACTTGTTACTGGAGGATGTAGTAAAGGCTGTTACTGTAGCTGGGTTTAAAAAAGGTCTGGACAAGTTCCTGGAGGAAAGGTCCATAAACCATTATTAAGAAGGGACCCAGAATATCACTGCTTGACCCAATACAAGCATTGTGGAACCTTTGGGGCATGTTTACTAAAAACCGCTATTTTGCGTGGCGCAAAATAGCGCACTAAAAGCAGCACTTAAGTGCTCTTAAGTGCCCCGCAAATGTGCGTCGAACCCCGCACACGTGCGCGTCACACTAACGAGCCCTGCACAAGTACGGGCCCGTAAATGTCCGATAGAGGCGTGGAAAGGCCTACGGAGGGCGGAGGAAGGCCCCGGAGGGGCGGAGAGACGGGGTTAATGGGTGGGGAAGGGGAGGGAAGAGGCCCCTCGCACAGTTGCGGGGCCGAATTTCCATTGCAAAAATAGCGCAAGTGAACCACTCGCGGTAGAGGGGATTTAAAGGGAAGAGAAACCATTTCCGTCAGCAATGTACAGCAAAACCGGGGAAACCTGAAAAACGTGAGCAGTGTGATACATGTGCACAGCACAAAAGTGCAATTAAAAATAGAAAATGACCACCACAAAAATATTAAAAATAGTAATTCAGTTGGGGAACAGTTATAGTGATGGGCAAAACTAGAAAACACACCCAGGAAAGCTCCAAAAAAATGATTTATGGAAAGGTGTACGGAGCGGAGACTCGTCCAAAAAACATTTCCCTTTTTCTGGAGCTGTCCTGGGAGTGTTTTCCATGTTTGCCCATTAATATCACTGTAGCCCAGCTTGGTTATATTTTATCACCCTTTTCCCGTGGTCATCTGTGGGCTTTACTTGCACGTTTGTCACCAGACAGGGTGAAGGAGCCCACAGTAGAAATGTACACAGCAGGCTTTGCGACTCCATCCTGCCATGTTACTATCTCCACTGTACCCTGTGGCCATAGTGTGGTGCAGCAGACATAGCCAGTACCTCTAGGACCAGAGGGTCAGAGGTTCAAATCCCAGCTGAGGCACCTTCCAGCCCTGGCCATATATTTTACCCACCACTGAACAACGATAGCACACACACCCCTGTCTTGCAGGGAACATAGGCATGGGGAGATCACCCATATTTTACCCAACACCACACACACACCACAACAATGGGCAATACCTACAGCCAAGTCACCCAAATGCAGTCCCGTACTGACACATTGCAATCAGGTCATCTGCTTTCTCTGAGAGAAGCTCATGCCAGCATGTTGGCGGATGAGTACATGTGGTGCAGGGGGCAGTAGCCGCTAGCCACGGAAGACAGAGGCCTAGCCATGTGCAGGCTGGCACAGTCCACAGCAA
Organism: Ichthyophis bannanicus; assembly: GCA_033557465.1. NCBI lineage: Eukaryota > Metazoa > Chordata > Amphibia > Gymnophiona > Ichthyophiidae > Ichthyophis > Ichthyophis bannanicus. The sequence goes on from CM066031.1 coordinate 1,765,332,846, forward strand.
CAGACAGGCCCTGCCGGATCCACAGTCATGGACTATCCAGGGAACTCAGCCAATCTGTGGCTACACGGTGGTGCAGTGCACACAGACAATGCATACAAGAACAGAAGGTCACAGGTTCAAAGACCAGCTGGGGCTACCACCAATCCTGCCCACATATTTTCCCCACAAATAAACAGTGACAGTAAGGACACACCTTTCGTGATGAGGACATATGCAATGTTAATACGTCTATCTTTTACCCCACTGAGCACAGACACCATGAACAGGGGCAGAACCTACAGCAGAATCCCCCAAATGCAGTCCTGGTGGGCCACACACCAGTCAGGTTCCATGCTGCCACTCATACAAATGCCTGTGCTGTATATCTATGCACCACCCCCCACGGCATGTAGATGTAGCTCATGCATATTCATGAGGGACAGCAGGAAGACCCGAACAGTGTGATGCAAAACTGGACCGGATTTGGGAAGCGCTGCCGTAAAGCAGCAGCCAACAGGGGCAGACACACCCACACCCACACCCACAGGCCCCATTGGCCAATGTCTCCTCTAGAGGCAGAACATTGGACCCTGCGTGCATCTCCCAATACTAGCACCTGCATACCTTAGCAATGTCACCCTACACCTGAGGTTCACAGCTCTGAAACGTTTGCTAAGAGTACAGGCTGATAGATATCCCTACGTTACGCACATACTGCTAGTTGACCCCATCCGAACAATCTGTTTGGTGTCTGCGGTGCGTGCTCCAGGCCTGGCCTCTGACGGTGTTCACCACCCTGGGGAGTGACCCCCAGCAGTACTGCGTACCATATCCATGCCTGTGCCGTGCCCAGGACCGGTGTGGTGGGCAAGGCTAATCACCCCCTCAATAGTAGCACAATGCTGGCATAGGTGTGGGAATGTGTGTCTGTCTATACAGTGTGTGTTGGCTGCAAATACCTTCCCCAACCCACACTGCCAGCACTACTGCCAGTATTGGCCTGCCAATGTGCATAATGAGCAGCAAGGTACCATGGGTATAGGTCAGACATGGTGGGCTGGCCAGGATGCATCTGCACAGGGCATAGGGCACTGGCTGTGACATTGTAGTGCCCGGCCACCACCTACACAGATAGGGTGACCTCCGTATGTGCTGCCGGGGGAGCACTCTCACCCTGAGTGTGCAGTGATGACAGCATGGCTAGGCACCCCCATAGTGCTTCTCTCTTGTGATATATATGGGTTTCCTGTTGGGGCTTCCTCACAGAACTCTCTGCTTGTGTGTGCTGCCACCCCAGTTTTGGGTGCATGCATTTCCATCAGGGCTAACCAGCAGGCTGTTCACAGCTGGTATGTGTCTTGATGGAGTGCCTTGCAGGGTGCAGTGGCTGATGGCTTGCTACAGGAGAATATCAGAGAGTGCTGGGGTGCATCTTTGGATATCCAGGCCTAAAGTCTGTCTGATATTGTGTTATGGATGTGTGTGGAGCTGCTTGGACTGCCCTGTAGGGTGTCTGTTCCCCAGCAGGACTGGGGTTTGATGGTCCACTCTACTGCCATGGGTGTAGGATGGGGATCTGTTGGTGGGAGGCCCTGTTTGCCACCCTTGGGGGGGGGGGGTACCTTGGCCACCTAGGGGTCCATGGGGGTTTCCACTAACTGAGACAGACAGAGATATCCAAGATGTTTCTGCAGCACCTTCCTATCTCACAGGTTAGTACTGTTTTGGAGCTCTGTCATGGCTGGTGTTGTGGACCTGGTCCTGGGTGCCACATCACACCCTCAGGGTGAGCATAGTACCCGCACAATGTGACGGTGTGTAGCTACTCTTTGCTGTTAATCCACCCACTCAGGACCCCCTACCAGGCCGAGGTGCTGTGTGGGTGCACACGGACAATTCCCCCTACCAGGCCGGGTAGCTGTTGGGGTGGATTCCCCATCTTGTGTGCATCTGTGGACAGCTGATTTGCATGTGCAGTGCATCATGGGTATGGGTGGCCTAACCCTATCTTGTTTACAACAGCAGACTGTCTGTGAGGTGACGTGCAGGCTCTCTGCAGCCAGCCAGGGGCTTGTTGATAGCTATAGGGCTGTAACCCAATGGTTACACCACTACCTTTGCAGCCAGAGGTCATGGGTTCAAGCCCACTGTGGGGTTCTGTGATAGGGTTGTCCAGAGCATTATCTTTGTTTACTGTACATATTTTTATGACAGCAAACACACCCTTGGCATACTGTACCCATAAGATGCCTCTGAGGGTGCTCTTTAGGGTGCCCTATAGGCCACCTTATGGGTGCCATCCATATTGGGTGCACTATACATTGTCCTGTGTCGCAACATACATGGTGCCCTATAGGGGACATTCTAGGGTGCCTTGGCGGACAGTGCACTGTAACATGTGCCTTACGGGCATCCGTATGTTAACACACTGTGAGAGCAGGTTTACTAGTAGTGGGAAATAAAATAAACCTTGAAGGACTCCTACAGCACTCCTCACCATAATACATACTGCCCCAGCCAGCCTTGTTCACTGGGCGGGGTTGAACCCCTGACACCTGCACCATTGGTCAGTGTCTTCACCATTGTGCTGTGGCTCTGTTCCTGTGTTTGAGCAGCAGCGCGCAGCCTTGTAGCCATCGGCGCACCGTCTTGTGGCGCACAAAAGTAACAGCGCGCCACCTTCTGCCGCGTAACATTAACAGCGTGCCGCCTTATGCCGCCCAACATGGGCATGCCTCCTAAAATAATGCCTCAGCCAGCTGTCTTTAATGGGCACTGTGGGGAATTGAACCCATGATGCCTGCATGAGTGGTCAGTGTCTTAACCATTGTGCAGCGCGCCACTTATGCCTCCCACTATTGGGTTGCCCCCTCACACATCAGCGCGCCGCCTTCTGTTGCCCGATTTTATCAGTGTGCCGCCCTCTGCCGCCCAACCTTAACAGCGCGCCGCCATCTGCTGCCCACAATGAACAGTGCGCCGCCTCATGCCGTATAAAAAAAGAGTGCGCCGCCTTCTGCCGCCCATAAGCAGTATGCCTCCTACACCACTTTTGCCCATAAAAGTTGATGCCTCAGCTGGTCTTTTTCGTTGAGCGCAATAGGGGTTTGAACCCCTGGCCCCTGCACCATAGGTCAGTGTCTTCACCGTTGTACTACGGCTCTGTTGTTTGGTTACGCAGCAGCGCCCCACTTAGCCTTTCCACGCGATAATGTGGGCCCCGCACATTAGCGCGACGCACACACGTACGGTCCGGTTTTTTCCTTTTTTCTGCCTGGCCCGCCCACTCCTTATATGGCACCAGCACACAAACGGGAATCCGCACAGCAACGGTGTTTAGTAAACATGCCCCTTTGTCTTTTGGGGAAACTGTTAGGTACGTATGACCTAGATTGGCCACTGTTGGAAACAGGATACTGGCTTGATAGACCTTGGTCTGACCCAGTATGGCATATCTTATGATTTTATGACCATACTGTTTTTTATCTGTCATCAGATGCTATGCTACTATGTAAGGTGGCGTTATCTGCAACCACAATCAGGACAATTTGGGCAGCCATCACTTAATAATTGCTCGCACAATTACTGCCTAACATCTGCATGCCATCTCCCCATCCTGATCCCGTTCCGCACCACACCCCCCCCCCCTCAAATCTACCATGCAAAATGCAAATATAGCAGAAAATTGCCAGATATATCCGCATTTTGACCCCATTAGCTGTCAGCACAGCAGTAACTCCTGCGTTATTGCCATGATGACAGCTAATGCACCTTAGCAAACATGCTCCTTAATCTCCAAAAAATGTATTGTCCTAATTGATGGAATATGCAAGAGCATGGCGCCTTCTGGCCTCAATGAATATTGTGATCTATACATTTTCAAAACCCTATTAAGTAGAGGAACCTTCCCACACAACATTCAATGTATTAATGTTAACATTTTACATTTTATTCTCTAGAACACAGGCAACCCATATAGTGAAAACAAGCAAGGTATACTATGCTAATAATGAGAGATGCCAATTAACAAGTAGGCAGTCATATTTTGCACAAGTTGTAAAGCCCATTTAGAGCTACTAGGCTGTCCCAGAAATAACGAAGTACAATCGTCAATTTTTGTTCATTTCAAGGCCTGCAATACTAATCTGAAATCATCAGAAGACAAAAAGTGGCCTTAGCCCTTGCGACAATGGTTATTTCAAGAATGCAAACTTAGTCACCTCGCTTAAATATGGGATCAAGGAGAGACAGGAATCCAATAAAATCCCTAAACTACGAATCTGCGAGGCCAAGGGAACCCACCGAATATCTATTTTAATCATAGCCGAGCACATTAAGGAACTTGATCCGTTCAGCAACATAATTTCAGTTTTTGCTGCATTAAACACAAGTCTATTCTTTGTCATCCAGGCTTCAACCTCACCCAAGCAATTAAGGAACTCAACTGCATCCTCCAGCGAAGATGTGATGAGAAAAAGAACTGGATATCATCAACATACATCAGCATACATCATATTGAACATTATGCCAAACCAAAATTCTGCAAATGGATAAAAGGTTTAAAATTAAAAAGTGCCAGGGTATTTATCTAAGTATAGTCATTATTTTTCAGCAAATTAAGTAGAAACTGGCAGTCGGTAAAATTATTTAGAATTCTTTATGAAGCTGATAGATCATATCCGTTACATTTTACATCTTCTAGATTAAAGTCATACTTGACTCTTGATAATTTACGCTCTGTTATTCAGATGTTGGTGCTGGCCCCTTTAGATTATTGCAATAGTCCGTTGATAGGCCTACCGTCTTGTGTTCTACACCCTTTACAATCTGTTCAACGTGCTGCAGCTCATTTATTATTGGGTGGTAAATGCTTTAATGATGTCTCGCAACAATTGTATGATTTACATTGGCTTCCAATTAAGTTTCTGATATTGTAGAAGACAATTATGCTTACTTATAAATGCCTTCACCATGAAGCTCCTTTGAGCTTATCTGCTCTTTTGCGAATCTACTGCCCTTTACAACCACTTCGCTCACAAAATGCAGTCTTGCTTGATGTACCGTCTTTCCGAAAAACTCATTTTCAAGCACTTAGAAATAGGATTTTTTTCCATGATTGCTCATAACATTTGGAATTCTTTGTCACTAGAGTTGCGAGGTGAGGCTGAAATTTGGCTTTTCGTCGAAAATTGAAAACACATTTGTTTCCACAGTCTTTTCCTAAGGCTGTGCTATTTATTTTATTTATTTATTTATTTATCAATTCTTATATACCGCGCTATTCAAAGTCAGTGCGGTTTACATAAAACATAACATTTGCATTACATCAGAACAGTGATATAAATGCTTACATTGTAACAGGGAAATCAACTTGGATTGAACGGGGAAGAGGAGACTAATAAGCTATTAACAGAGTTAAATAGCGGAGTTAAAAAATTGAGCGTGAATATGAACTATTTACATATTTACAGGTTGGAAATAAATAGTGTAGGAAAGTGGAGACAGTGAGATGTACCCGACGTGGTAGTTGGGTATATTCTTGGTTATGAGGCAGGTCGTGAGAGTGGAGGGGGGTTAATGAGGTGAGAGAAATGAAGGAGGAATAAATGATGCTTTAAAGCTTTTCTGAATTGGGGAAGGTCCCTAATTGCTCGGAGGTGTGGGGGGAGGCTGTTCCAGATTCTCGGGGCATAGAATGCAAAGGCTCTGTTTCTGGTTAGTTGATTACACTTTATGGATTCGCGGGGGATAGTAAGGGAGTTGGCGGTTGCTGATCTTCTCAGTCTGGTGTTAGGACTGATTGTAAGGAGTGCTGAGATGGATGACGGAGACAATTGGTTAATGGCCTTGAAGGTTATCAGTAGAGCTTTATAAGTGAGTCTACTGTGCAGCGGTAACCAATGGAGTTCCATCAATATGGGCGTAATGTGATCATTTCTGGCTGTGCCGCTTAGGATGCGTGCTGCTGCATTCATGGCCATTTGGAGCGGGTTAAGGGTGCTCTTAGGAAGACCATGAAGGATTATGTTCGCGTAATCAAAATGAGGGATTACCAGTGCTTGGAAGATGGTTCTGAAGTCTTGTGGTGCTAATAGGGGTTTAAGGTGCCTTAAGGTTGAAATTTTATTATAGATGGATTTGGTCATGTTCTTTATATGCTCTTTAAAGTTAAATTGGTTGTCAAGTGTGACTCCCAAATACCGTATGGCAGATCTGCATGGGAGTTCAGCATCGCGTACTTTCAAGGTGGTGGGGGGGGGGGGAGAAGTTCTTGTTCCTGGAGATGAATAAGACCTCCATCTTCTTGAAGTTTATCCTCAAATTCTGGGATAAGAGCCAGTCAGTAATTGCGTTGAAGCAGTCAACTAGTTTGGAGATGTCAGGATGCATAATTTTAACCGGGGTGAACAGTAGGACATCGTCTGCGTAGATTAGGCTGAGGATGCCAAATGAACGAATAATGTTGCAAATCGGCTGCATGTAGATGTTAAAAAGTAGGGCAGATAGGGAGGAACCTTGAGGGACTCCCTGCCGTTGCTGGAAAGGCTCCGATGTTAATGGTCCTACTCGGACGTATTGCAGACGATTAGATAGATAAGATTTGCACCATTCCCATGCAAGTCCTCGAATTCCTTTTTCTTGAAGTCTGGAAAGGAGTAAATCATGGTTGACAGAGTCGAAAGCCGCGGCTATATCGAGGAAAATTAGAATAAACCCATCTTCGATGTTGTCTATGCCTCTGGATAACGTGTTAGAGAGTATGGTAAGTAATGATTCCACGCCGTGTGCTTCCCGGAATCCGTGTTGATAAGGGTCGAGAGGGGCTGTTGTATCAACATGTTGTTGCATCTGTATTTGAACAACTTTCTCTATGAGTTTAGACAGTAGAGATATGCTTGAGATCGGGCGATATGATTCCGTTTTGGAAGAATCCAGACGATTGTTTTTGAGGAGAGGACGGATGGAGGTTTGTTTAAGCGAAGTGGGGAAAACTCCAGATGCAAAAGATAGCTTCATGATGTGAGCTAGGGTAGGACTGAGTTCTTTGCGCGATGTCCTGATCCAGTAAGCCGGACATGGGTCATTAGGTGCTGTAGTGGTGTTGATCGAAGAGATAAGGTCAGAAATGTATCTCTCTGCTGGGGGGATGAATTCTACAAGAGATGACTGTGTGATAGGTAATAGGTTAGGCATGGGGCTAATGACAACATTTGTTGTAAGGGTTTTGGACTGGAGGTAGCTAGAATATAATTGCGGGTGAATTGTGGGTGTTTGGGGCTTTGGTGAGGGATTTGACTATGCTGAAGAGGTCTCGTGGTTTGTTGATCGAGTGGAGGAGAAGTTCAGTGTGGTATTCTCTCCTCTTTTCGGCTATAAGCTCCCTGTGCTGCTTCAGGAGGTTGTTGTAAGATGCTTGATCTTCAGTAGAGCGGGAGTGACGCCATTTTCTCTCATGCCTCCTTAGGAGCAGAAGGGAGGATTTCAGTTCGGCGGAGTACCATGGCGCTTGTTTTCTGATCTTCGGAGGGTAATTGGGGGTAGTAGTCATAATTGAAGAGGGGGGTTGTGAGCATGATTTCAAAGTGTTGTTCCATAGGTCAATCATATCATCTAGATTTGATGCAGGCTGTTGGAGCGCTGGGAGGACCTTATTGACAAACTCTTCTATATTCAAAGGTCTGGAGTGGGAGGCCTTTTTTGTGGGGGCTGTTTCTGTGGAGGTAGGTGGGGCATGAGGTTGATGAGAAGGAAGTTGAAAGGTGAGGAGATTGTGGTCTGACCACGGCACCGAGGTGAATGTGAGTTGGGGATTGTAGTTTGCCTCAGACCTAGGGGCGAAGATGAGGTCAAGAGTATTACCCTTAAGATGGGTGGGGGCGTTAACCAACTGTGTGTAGTTAAGATCATCCATGGCCTCGAGGAAGGTGCTGGAGTGGGTGGGTTGAAGGGACGATAGGTTAAAGTCACCGATTAACCAATTGGGTTTCTGGGGACTCTCAGGGTTACAGGCCAAGTCTATTATGCTGGTAAGGTCTTCTGCAGGGGATGAGGGGGCTCTATAGATGAGATTAATGGTGATGTGATTGTTGGCTATGGTCACTATATCTAAGTGTTTAAAACTCCTGGAGGATAGGAGCTGAAATTGGAGAGAGGTTCTTGCTAATATAAATACTCCTCCTCCTTTCCGTTCAGCTCTATGACATAAGTGTATAGAGAAATCTTGTGGGATAAGTTGATTGATGATAACTGTGTCTGTGTCAGAGAGCCATGATTCAGTGACCATTAGTATGTCAAGCTTTAGATTCACAACTAGATCTGCTAATACTGGCCATTTTTTACGAGCTGAGCGTGAATTAATAAGAGCGCATCTGAGAATGCTCTGTTTTGGTGTAGGGTTAGAATTACTATTGGTAGGGTTACTGATAGCAACATAGAGTAGGTGAGATTGTCTAATTCTGTGTGGGTGTGGGGAAGCATGGAATGAACTAGTGTAGTTTTTCCTTCCAATGCTGTGTAAAACAGGAATGGAATTATGATTGTGGGAAAGTAAAAGGGCATATGTGTTTTGGAAGATATTGGATAGCAGGTATAAACTGGAGATAGTGAGCAAAGAGATGACCATGTTGGGGACTAGAAATGCACGGGAGCGTGCCTGTAGGGGGAAAGTGGTAGAATTTGGGAGATGTGGCAGTAGATTTCCAACTATTAACAAGTTTAGAGAATGCTGGTAACAGTGTAGAGGGTGCTTGTAATCGTTGCTAACAGTGTTGGTAACAGTATCCTTTCCAAGCTAACAATAAGTATAGAGAATGCTGGTAGTAACAGACTTAATATACTGGCAACGATTATGAGGAAGTTAACAAAGATGCTTGGACTGCATATATAACACAATAAGCTAACGGCACGGATTAGGTGCTGACAATATTATAGCTAGACAGATATCAGAGATGAAAGTTAATTCTATGGGGGTGTTAAACAAATACTAGTCACCAGATGTTATGAGGAGCTTGCATGTAAGATTCCAGAGATATAAAAGTTTAGCTACTGAGTGCTAAGTACGGAGGTATAGGTAGGGCAATACTTGCAGCTTGTCGAGGAGACAGAGCCTGTCCAGTTGCTGGTGCAGGTAACTGCTTGCAGACGCTGAGTCGTTGGAAGAGGAATGTTCAAGTTGGGCTTGTGATGTTTATCATGCGAGCTCGACCGTGAGGGAACTCAAGCTGATAGAGGTTTAGATGGGGTATCCTCTGAGTGGATGTGTTGAGATCGAGCTGATGTAGCGGAGGGACTCTATCAGGGCCCACAGTCTAAGGGCCACGCCAAAGGGCCCTCTTGTGAGGCCCTCAGGCGCGGGCCCGCAAGGCGCGGGCACACCGGCTGGCACGGCTCTTTTGAAGATGAAGATCTGCCCCGATTGGGCAGCGGCATGGCTGGGACGTGCAAATCAAGCTTTTTTTTTTTGTAGTGATACAGGGATTTAGATTATAAGTGTGACATAGTGGGTCCTTCTAGCCCGTTTAATGAAGCTAAAAAGCCAGGAATAAAAGTAGAGCTGAGCTGTAAACAGAAGCACATGGCTCCTGGTTACCGTGGGAACCAGGCACAGAGGCAAGAGAAACGCCAGTGCTATCATTCAAGGGGTGAATCACAAGGTAATGCAGGACACCTGTTAGGGGGTGGAGTTGAGCATGGCCCCAGAATTCACCCTATTAAAGAAACTTCAGTGGAGCTTATGGAGGTAGGCAGAGAAGGAGGTAATGAAGAGTTGGCTGAAGAAGCAGGAAGTGAGGCATATGAGCTGGAGAGAGAAGCTATTGAGAGCTACACTGAAGACAGCTATGCCCAGAGTAAGCCAGAGTCTCTATGGAAAGGAGAGACAGATTCCTTCTTGAGGAGAAAGAAAGAAACCCCGAGGACAGGATATAACAAGGGCAAAGGAGATTGTCTGCAATATCCTGGGAAGCACGGGAGAGACAGAAAGCCTAGGAGGCAAGTGAAATGCTATGAGTAGGGCTTAGGTTGGGAACCTACAGCTATTCAAAAGCACCAGAGAAAACCTCCACCAGTAAGGCTGAAATGTAAGCCAAAAGGCTTGAATATACTTAATTACAGTGACTGTTTGTACCCAGAAGGGTGGTGCTGGGAAAAGAATACTGGGCCTGATAGTCTGTGTGAAAGCCAGTATTTGACCCAAGCATATCGTGTAAAGCCTGGAGCAGTAAGAAAGGGCGTGGCACCAGCAGTGCCGGTTCAAACATTTCCTTATGACCAGGAGGAATTGATGGACTGTGAACCCGAGTGTATTGATACTGGAGAAGATATAGATATAATGGACTGTACATTATCTCTGGCCAATGGAATAGTTTCATTACGGTGAAAGCCGGCTTGAAAAGAGAGTACAGCACAGATAGCACGTGGAAACAGAGAGCTGTGAGGAAACAGCGTGGTTTTGTCTGAATGTTTGTTTTCACCTTGGTTAATGCTGAAGAAAGCCTTTTTCTGTTAAGGAACTTTTGTCCCAAATACCAGTAAATGCCTGGATTGTGTTTTCTGTTCATGGTAAAATCCACCCCGGGAGGGGAAATAAAATCCTTTAGTTGCTTAACCACTTTTTCCACAACTGCTCCTTATTGATTGAGTGAAAAGACTACATTTCCCAAGGGGCATTGCTCCAGGATCTGTGAAATAGCTGTTTCAATAGGGAAAAAACCCACTCCCTTAACCTCTACTCGGGGGTTTAAGGAGAGCAGGTGACAAATGGCGTAGTAGTTTGGATTTTTGCCTGGATTGGAGGACACCACAAGGACGGAGGTTCCTGCAGCAAAGAGCTGACAACCAGAGGAAAGATCCAGAGCTCGGCTGACGGTCGGTCAGACTGGGGAGTTCCCTTTTCTCAGTGCCTGACTCTGCACTGGTGCCAGGTAATTGTGGCTGGGCATGGGCGGAGAAGGATACAAGGAGAAAGGGTGGTGCACAGCCATAGTGCACGGCGTTGAAAAAAAAAAAAAGAAAAGGAGAAATTTTTTTTCTCTCTTTTTTTGGGCCACACTTGGGGTTTTTTTGTGTTTGTGTTGCAGGTATCAGGAGATCCAGAATGGACCCGCAAGAAATATTAAGGTGGATGTCCCTGCAATGGGATAAGCAGCTGGAGATGTCACGAAGGGTGCATGACCAAGCAATGGCTGCCGTGCAAGAACAGCTGAGACCAGTAAATGCTCTCATAGAACATTTAGCCAAGCAACAGCAGGAGCCAGTGGAAGTTTTTCCAGGATTTACCCAAGGGGTAGGACTGAATGGTTCAGGATCACTTTTGCTGGGACAATTATCTCCTACTGACAATGTAGATGATTATGTAGATGCATTTGAACAGATTGCAGAAGCCGTCAAACTGCCTAAGGAGCAGTGGGCTATAAGATTTGCTATGTCTTTATCTGGTGAAGCTTTGTCAGCATACAAGTCAATGCCAGCTACTTTAGCAATGAATTAAGATGCTGTAAAGAGTGCGGTACGAGACAGGTTAGGGCTCACCCCTCTATTCTACAGGCGAAGGTTTAGGGAGGCAAAGTTAAAGCCTGGAGAAACCCCTAAAGCCCTGTATTTTAGAATAAAGGGATTAGCTTGTAAGTGGCTCAAACCTGAGCAGCAAAATGTAGAATCTATGCTTGATGAAATAATGTTGGAACAGTACATGGAAGCTGTACCTGCTGAGGTTAAAAAGTTTCTTATGTTACAGAACTGTAAGACAACAAATGAAGCAGCGGCCATGACAGAACGGTATTTTGAGGCTGAATTCTCAAGGACCTCAAAATCCGGCGTTCTGGGCATGACGCAGGCGGATAAAGTGAGTAAGAATTTTGAATGTAAAGTACCTTGGAAAAATAGTGTTTTTTCCTCTACAAAAGGAAAGTGTTTCAAATGTGGAGATGTTGGGCACTGGCAAAAAGATTGTATTACACGTACCGCCTTAATATCTGGTAATGGGGAAAACCTTAAAGCAGGCTTTTTACTACCAGTCCAGGTGGAGGGCATAAAGGCCCAAGCGCTACTAGACTCAGGCGCTAACCAGAGTATGGTGTCCCAACGGCTCTGGGAAGCCATACAAGCTCAAGTAGCGCCGAGTCCAGCAGTGGGGCAGGTGAAAGTACAGTGTTTGCACGGGTCAGCCTCCTATTACGCCGTATATGATCTCATGATAGAAGATTTAGGAGCAGCCAAGAGAGTAAAGGTGGCAATAATCCCACAGCTGTTACATGATGTAATTCTGGGAAATGATTGTCCCCCATTTTGCCGGGGAATTGAAAAGGGAATAGCAGAGAGGACAGGCTATGTCTCTACCTGCTCCCAGGCAAGAACCCCTCATAGGGAGGAGGACCCTGCTGAAGAAGTGGCAGGCCCATCTCACGTTAGGGAAGATTCCCCTGACTTAGAAAGGGGATATGATGAGGAAGCAATAGACCCATTGCCCATACAGACTGACCTTTTTGATACCATGCCCAAGGAGGTAAGGAAAGGAAAGGCCAAGAAAAAACAAGAAAGGCAGCACAGGACCCAAGGAAGGGCTGATTTGGGAGCCGGGGAGGGCTTACCATGGGTACCCTCAGAGTTGGTAAAGAAATTCCCATCCTTCCCAGGGGAACAGAAAGCGGATCCCGCTTTGAAAAGAGCCTTTGTGTTTGCGCAGGAGGAAAGAGATACTCTGCCCCGATTCCTTTTAGAAAGGGATATCCTGTACAGGGAGAGTAATAACCCACTTACCGGTGAGGTGAGAAAGCAGTTGGTGGTACCAACCACATTTAAGGCCATAGTGATGCGTCTAGCCCATGACCACCCAGTAGGAGCCCACAAGGGGATTCAGGGGACATTGGACCAGGTCTTGGCCCGTTTTTACTGGCCAGGGGTCTACAAGGAAATTTCCCACTATTGTGAAGCGTGTCCAACCTGCCATCGGGTTACTGCCTCGAAACCGAGAGCAGTGCCTATGATACCCACACCTGCCATATCCACGCCCATTAGGCGAATGGCAATGGACATCATAGGGCCACTCGTAAGGACTCCCCGAGGTTTTCAGTACGTATTAGTGATCGTGGACCAAGCTACATGGTTCCCATGGGCCATACCCATGAGAAACACATCTGCCAGAACAATAGCTTTGGAACTGATAAAATTGTTCTTTGAGGTTGGCTTCCCTCAGGAGATGCTCACTGACCAAGGGAGCAACTTTTTATCAAAATATTTAGCCAGTGTGTGGGATGCTTTTGGCATACACCACGTGCGGACTGCAGCATACCACCCCCAGTCCAATGGGATGGTTGAAAGAACAAACCAGACCATAAAGCAAATGCTTAGGAGGGGACTAGATGGGCAGACGTCCGAGTGGGATACATTGTTACCTTTTGTTTTATATGCGCGTAGGGAGCGTGTACAGGCGTCCCTAGGGGCATCCCCGTACGAGCTGTTATTTGGTAGAGCCCCCAGAGGAGTTCTTGACATACTCAGGGAACAATGGGTGGAACCAGATAGGGGGGAGACAGACGTACCCCAGTTCCTCAAAGACTTAAGAAGTCGTTTGAAGAGAACGGCGCAAGCCTCTTTGGAAAACTTGCAGGCTAGCCAAAAGAGGCAGAAGAAGTACTATGACCGGGGAACAAAACCCCGTCAATTGGCAATAGGCGACAAAGTGTTGGTTATGGTGGCCGAGGTAGGTCCAAAATTCGAATCCAGATGGAAGGGGCCCTGTAAGGTAGTGGAGAGGTTAGGTCCCGTCTCATACAGGGTAGAGAATAGTAAGGGCCGGCGTCAGGTATATCACATTAATGTCTTAAAACCCTGGCAAGAAAGGGTAGCCACAGTACAATTAGCTATGAAGGAGCGCCACAGGAACCCTACACAAGGGATTACGTGCTGTCTGTCGCAGGCTTTGGCAGCCCGTAATATTTTAAGGGGGGGGGGGATCTGTGACATAGTGGGTCCTTCTAGCCCGTTTAATGAAGCTAAAAAGCCAGGAATAAAAGTAGAGCTGAGCTGTAAACAGAAGCACATGGCTCCTGGTTACCGTGGGAACCAGGCACAGAGGCAAGAGAAACGCCGGTGCTATCATTTAAGGGGTGAATCACAAGGTAATGCAGGACACCTGTTAGGGGGTGGAGTTGAGCACGGCCCCAGAATTCACCCTATTAAAGAAACTTCAGTGGAGCTTATGGAGGTAGGCAGAGAAGGAGGTAATGAAGAGTTGGCTGAAGAAGCAGGAAGTGAGGCATATGAGCTGGAGAGAGAAGCTATTGAGAGCTACACTGAAGACAGCTATGCCCAGAGTAAGCCAGAGTCTCTATGGAAAGGAGAGACAGATTCCTTCTTGAGGAGAAAGAAAGAAACCCCGAGGACAGGATATAACAAGGGCAAAGGAGATTGTCTGCAATATCCTGGGAAGCACGGGAGAGACAGAAAGCCTAGGAGGCAAGTGAAATGCTATGAGTAGGGCTTAGGTTGGGAACCTACAGCTATTCAAAAGCACCAGAGAAAACCTCCACCAGTAAGGCTGAAAGGTAAGCCAAAAGGCTTGAATATACTTAATTACAGTGACTGTTTGTACCCAGAAGGGTGGTGCTGGGAAAAGAATACTGGGCCTGATAGTCTGTGTGAAAGCCAGTATTTGACCCAAGCATATCGTGTAAAGCCTGGAGCAGTAAGAAAGGGCGTGGCACCAGCAGTGCCGGTTCAAACATTTCCTTATGACCAGGAGGAATTGATGGACTGTGAACCCAAGTATATTGATACTGGAGAAGATATAGATATAATGGACTGTACATTATCTCTGGCCAATGGAATAGTTTCATTATGGTGAAAGCCGGCTTGAAAAGAGAGTACAGCACAGATAGCACGTGGAAACAGAGAGCTGTGAGGAAACAGCGTGGTTTTGTCTGAATGTTTGTTTTCACCTTGGTTAATGCTGAAGAAAGCCTTTTTCTGTTAAGGAACTTTTGTTTGTCCCAAATACCAGTAAATGCCTGGATTGTGTTTTCTGTTCATGGTAAAATCCACCCTGGGAGGGGAAATAAAATCCTTTGGTTGCTTAACCACTTTTTCCACAACTGCTCCTTATTGATTGAGTGAAAAGACTACATTTCCCAAGGGGCATTGCTCCAGGATCTGTGAAATAGCTGTTTCAATAGGGAAAAACCCACTCCCTTAATCTCTACTCGGGGTTTTAAGGAGAGCAGGTGACATAAGTTAGTTTATTTTGTTTGTTTAAATTGTGTATGTTATTTGTGATCCACCTAGGATTGTAGAGCAGAATATACATTTTTTAAATAAATAAATAAATAAAATAAATATTCTGCTTAGAGAGATTTTCCTATTTTTTAAAAATGATGTCACTTCCTTTGGTGCTGTAGGGGTTAAGTGGGAGGTTAAGTGGTAAGGATTATTTTAAGGGTTAAGGGATAATATTGTTCTTGGTTCATAATCACTCAATGGCTGCCACGAATCTCAAAAAATTCTAAAGAACATCAGCCAGGCTGCTATATTATGTGGGCAACACGTAGGCCAGCACAGGAAGAAACCATATAAGGAAGTATCATGAGCCTAGCAAGGTGTATGTCTGAACTGAAGAGTTCAGATATAGGCCTGCAGAGGCTATGTGCAAAGAAGCATGTACACAGGGAACCATAAGTTGGCAACATATATGCTAGGCCCTAGCCCTGAAGAAAGCAGTTGGCTGTTTGACAGTAGGTAAGTATAAGAGAAGGGGGGCCAGAGGAATGGTGAAACAGGAACAAAGAGGGACAAAAAAGGCAATGACAAGAAGCAAGAAAGAGGGGGGGGGGGAGAGGGCCTCACAGTGCATATTAAAGATGTCCCAGATTCCAACTGAAAAGCTTTGGGATCCTTTTCTTAAGATATTAGAGGTCCCCTAGGCTAGGGCAACAGGAAGCAAAGAGCTAAAGGTCACTTACTTTATTTATTTATTTATTTAGTCATTTGACATTTCTTCTATACCACCTTTCCAGTTATCAAAGTGGTTTACAATGAACCATTGAGGTTAAGATGCTTACATTGAACGTTAGCTTATGTACATTAAAACTTAACAAGAGAAATATGTTTATGTAGAACAGTGGCTAGTGTGCATCATTACTTAACTTTGGTATAGCATGCACTTAAACTGTTTACATGTGCCTGCAACAGTATATGTGGAGTTTATTAATCATTGTTACGTACTATTGGGTTTTGTAAGATTAGGTGTCTGATCTGAATACTTCCTGAAAGATGTGAGTTTTCAGGTTTTTTTGGGAGGGAGTTCCATAGAGCGGGTCCGTAGATTGCGAATGTTCTTTGACAGGTTGCCTGTGTGCTTTTAGTTTTATGGGTGGGGATATGTAGAAGGTTTTGGTTGTGTTGTCTTCCTTCTATTGTTTGGTATCCACTGTATCAGAGGGTGAAAGCATTCAGCAGCCTGTTTGTATAGTGTCTTATAAGTGTTCATGATGGATTTATATTTAGTCTGAGCTTGAATGGGGAGCCAATGTAAGTTTTTTAACACTGGGGTAATGTGGTTGGTCCTTGTTATCCCTGTAATAAGTTGAGCTACAGTATTTTGGGCAAGTTGTAATGTGAGGAGGGACTGTTTTGGGAGTCCTTGGAAAATCGACTTGCAGTAGTCAAGATGTGGGGTGATGATTGCCTGAGATTCAGTTGCGATACAGTTATTTGATGGAGATACATGTCTGTGAAAGGGAGGGAGTATTGTTGCCCTTTTCGACTGGGATTATGGTGCCCTTTGATATTCAGTTGGTTAAAATGAATATAAAATGTGATAACTGTTGGCAACAATATTGTCTGGTATAGCAGGAATGGTCCTTTACAACCTCTGTAGAGAGCTGTGAGACCTTTGTTTTGTAATTGCTTTTTTCTGTTATTTGGTAGTCTAATAAAGTTGATCATGTGAACATAAAAAAAAGACAACCCAAATTCCAAAGTAATTTAAATTTGAGAAAATTAAAATACAGATTTAATCTTGTAAATCCTCTTTGGTATCATTATTGAATTTTAAGTGTGAGTTATTTACAGTCTAAGCTATTTAATGCAAAGATTTGGCAGGCACATTTGTTCTCTGCATCAATAAATATAGGTGTTTTTTTTTTAAATTAGTTGTAACTCAGACTGGGCATTGAAGGCGTTTGCTTTGAAGGTAAAGTAATTATATAGATATTGAGTATATTGCAGTTTTACCTAATGAACTTATATATTGAATGTTTTTCTTTCGTACACCCACATTAATCCTAACTAACCTAGACACTACATTTTGCAGACCGACTTTACTCTGAACATATTATATTAACTGGCAGATAAAAATGGTCCATTTTACTTTACTAATAGGTGAAATAAAATCTTACACTTTCAATCGTTGATCTTTTTGCAATTTATTTAAAATTATATAGAAATACAGTGTTTGAAAAGTATATACGTAATATATGAAGATTAGAGAATAAATGGCAATAAAACAGTGAACGTGCAAGATTTTTATTTTGCCTATTAATGAAGTAAAATGGGCCATTTATTATCTGACAATTAAATCCATGTTCAGAGTAAAATGGATCTGACAAAAAACTATTCCGTGCATAGGTGTGTGCTATATGTGATTAACCTTTGCTATGAACATTTACTGACATTATCATGAACATGTATTTTGCAGAAAGAAAATGGTGCCTGTCTTCCTCTTTCGAGAGAGCTCCCTGCCCCCATCTTACAGACAACTTCAGAGGGAACAGAATGGTGGTTTGAAATAACTGAGAACACTTGATTCCTAAACTATGAGTATATTGATTATATAAATATATATAGGGTTGATATATGTATATATTCTGTGCCATTATATAGACAACAAGCAGCACGGAATATATGTATAGTGCAATCAGCACCAGCATTATCGGGATCGTGGCCATAGTCCACTATCTGGATGAAGTTAGGACAGCTTATTATAAAGACTTGTGCACCACGCGTACACTTCCACGCTACATCACTGCTGGTTTTATTAATCTCATTTTCTTTGTTTTGTAGAATGCAAGTATTTTTAAATAAAACTTCATAATGATTAAACAGAAGGTCCAATGGATTACAGATGTTCATACTTTAATTATTATTTGTGCTTCTTATCAGGGCCAGCCCCAGAGTTGGTTGAAGATGTTGGCATCCTGGGCAACCCTTAAGCTCCCCCTGGCTGTAGGAATCTATTGTTTAGCTTGAAATGCCCTGCTCTTTGCCGCCCTCCAGAAGCTGCCACTGTAGTTGACCACCTAGTTTGCCTAATAGTTGGGCCGACCCTGCTTCTTATTAGTCATTATTATTAGTGACCACTGATTCACAAAAGGGCATCATGCAATTAACAGGGTACGGCAGACACGTTGCTTACCGCCCTTACCTCCCCCCCCCCCCCCCCAGCCTTTAGAGGC
Organism: Ichthyophis bannanicus; assembly: GCA_033557465.1. NCBI lineage: Eukaryota > Metazoa > Chordata > Amphibia > Gymnophiona > Ichthyophiidae > Ichthyophis > Ichthyophis bannanicus. The sequence continues at coordinate 1,765,351,271 of CM066031.1, forward strand.
CCTACACATGTTCCTTCCCATAAAATACAATACACCTCTTTTGGACTCAAACTGGTCGCAGCTTTATTAAAATTTTAACAATAACCAACTTCATTCCAACACAGTAACTAGCCACAACCCCCCCCCCCAGCAGAGCGAGCCATCACCAGCCATGTTATTAGCAAGGTGATGCCGCTTCCGCTTCCGCCGGGTCCAGGCCCCGACTAAATCGCCTCGCCCTCCCTCATCCGGCTTCGCCATATTATTAGCAAAAACCTGAGGGATTGTCTGGGTCGGGGGTTACCCACCCCCGCCCTAATGCTTGCATCCGGCTCCGGACCCCAGAAACCTCCGGGATCCCGCCATCGGCTCAGGCACCACCGACCTGAGCCGCCCCCCAAAGGGTAAGCTGCGACCAGCCCTTATCCTATCCATAATACTCTCCAAGGCCTCCTGCCAGTCGTTGAGGAGCAAATCCATCCCCACTGGGGATAGATGCACTCCATCAGACCTGAACAAACCCGCGCATTCCACATCAACCCATGTGTGCAAAATTTGGCACCTCCCATGCTCAAGAACCCATCTGCCAATTTGGCAATTAATTTTTGTCAGCCCTCTGGACCACCACCGCTGAACCTTGCAAGCCGGCCTTGGAATGATATCAGACCAAACCACAACTATGCCTTGGAACATTGCCACCACCGCCCCCAGGTCCTTGTGCACTGCACGAATCAACTGCCTGCAGGTCCAGGACATCAAGTCGTTGCCTCCAAGGTGAATCAACAAAATATCCGGCTTCCCTCTCACACGTTCGTGGTGCCGCAGCAAAGACAAGAGCTGGATCCACCGCAGTCCACGCTCGCCCAGCCATGAGACGGTCACCTCTGAAGCGTCGAATCCAATATTCGGGCCAATAGGGCATGTTGCTGCTCGCCGACCAGCCCAGTAAACGAATGAGTGGCCTATAACCCAACAGCGACAAACTCCTTGAACTACCTCTGTAACATAAAGAAATAAGAAGTTAGTCACCCCACCACCCCTATAAGCGCACATAGTTTTGGAACACCCGTGACCTCCATCTGCCAATCCGCCGTATCTCTTGCTCCGACAGCCCTTCAGCCGCCGCACTGGTAGCCACCCCGATCCTGAATGAGTGCAGAGCAAACCGCCCAGGATCCTCCCCTATATGCTGCAGCGACATCCGCAATACCGCCGTAAACTGAAAGCGCGTAAGCACCCGCGTATCCTCATGCACAAAGAGACTGCCCACACCAGTCGGCCGCACCGACAAGTACGCTTTTAGCAACGTGACCGGGCATGTAGGAGTCCCATACACCTCTCTCAAAACTACCCATGCTCCTTTCCCCGACTGATCCGTTTTGGAACGCGCCAGGTGAATACGAACCCCGCCGTCCACCAACTTCACCTGGTGTACTTGCAATCCTACACCCCTCAAAAGTCGACCCGACTCCGCCACCAATTCTCCCACCCGAAAGGCACCAAAAAAGGCCACTGAAAATACCGCCCGAAACAGCAGGCCTTCATAGTGGGTCGAGACCACCTGCGGTAACGCTATACACAATCGACACAGCAGGTCATGCGTGATAGGCTGCTGCCCATCACCCGGCGATGGGAAGGACCGCTCCCATCCTTGCAAAAGCCTGCATGTCAAAAAAACGCCTCCCGCAGTTCCCCACCCCACCGCTTTCATGAAAGAATCTCCCATGTAAGAATCATGTAAGAATCATTCAGAGGACAAAGAAAACCGACTACATCACCCCAATTCTGAAAGAACTACACATTCTTCCCCTTGAAGCAAGGACTAAATACAAAGCCATCCTGCTCACCCACAAAGCCATCCATCAAACACAGAACACCCAGCTTTGTGCCCTACTGGCCCGCCCAGCTCACGGCAGAACTACTAGACATGCCTCCAGCATTTCCCTCACCGTCCCTCACAAAAGAACCAAATGCTCGCAATGGACCTGCAATCGAGCCTTTGAACTTTATGCTCCATCCTTATGGAACTCACTACCGAGCTGTCTCAGAAACAATACCGACCTACCATCTTTCAGAAAACAGCTAAAAACCATTCTTTTCCAGGAATGCTTCAACACGAACCCCACCGAAAAATCCACAAACCCCTGATCTCACCCACAACGAACCTCTGACTCAAAGCTATACAACGAACCTCTGACTCAAAGCTATACTAACCTGTCTATGTCTAAAGTCTGTCCCATGTCCAAAGTCTGTCCTATCTCAAAATCATCATTGTTACCTCCTCAGTGTTGGCCCTACCCTCGTACTTAATCTCCCCACCCCTATATGTAACACCGCTTTGACCCGGTGAAAAGCGGTATATAAATGCAGCTAAATAAATAAATGAAAACCCCGCTAAATTCCTCCGCACCGTTGACTGCGACAAACCCGCAACTTTTGCTGCCAAAACATACTGACCAATGAGCAAATCCGAGGCTGGGCCCTGCCTCCATCCCTGCTCCGCCAGGAAAGTCACCACACTGCTGCAGCCCCTCTGGTACGCCTCCCACGTCGCAGCCGACACGGAATTCTTCAGCAAGGCAGTCATGTCCCCAGGCCAATCTGCCATAAGTGCTCCGGGACCGAAACCCCTTCCTCTTCCGCTTCTGGCGCCAAGGTCCGAAACAGCTCCCACTTAAAACGGGAAAGAGCATCAGCAATCCTGTTAGTACTCCCCGGAATATGGCGAGCCTTGATCACAACGTTCAATCGCAAACAAGCTAAGACCACCTGTCGCATTAAGTCGGCCACCTGTTTGCATCTCGGAGCATAATTATTCAGCACACTGACCACCTCCTCGTTGTCACACCACCACACTACCTGGCGATTCCGTAGCCTATCCGGCCACAACGCCAGCACCACCAGAATCGGGAACAACTCCAAGAAGGTTATGTTATTAGTAATGCCGGCGTCCCGCCATGACTGCGGCCACGCCGCCGCACACCATGGGCCCCCGAAGTACACCCCCAAGCCCCCCCCCCAGCCACATCCGTATACAATTGCAAGTCCGCACTGAATATCTCCCGCTCCCGCAACACAGTGATACCATTGAAGTCTCGCAGAAACTCATCCCATACCCCTAAATCCGCTCGCATGCACCGCAAAACCCTGACCCTATGATGAGGTTTAATAACCCCCGCGGTAGCTGATGCCAACCGCCACAAAAACACTCTGCCCACAACATGCAAAATTAAGGGAACCTATTAGGGCCTGCATCTCCCGCAACATCATCTTCGTAGAGACCAACACGTTTGCCACCAATACACGCAGCCTCAGTACCTTGTCGGCGGGCAACCGTGCGATCATTAACTCCGAATCCAGCTCCACTCCTAAAAACGTAATACATGTCGCCGGTCTCTCCGTCTTCCCGGCTGCCAATGGCACACCCCACTCCTGTGCCAACTGCATAAAGCCATCCAGCAAATCCCGGCACTGCTCAGACTGCGCCGCCCCTACAAAAAAGAAATCGTCCAAGTAATGCACTACGTGCCGACAACCCATCTGCTCGACCACAGCCCAATGCATGAATGTACTAAACCGTTCAAAATAAGTGCAGGACATCGGGCAACCCATTGGCATGCTTTTATCGAAATAAAATTGCCCCTCAAAACGGAATCCCAACAAATGAAAAGCCGACGGGTGTACCGGCAACAAACAGAAAGCCGATTCGATATACGCCTTTGCCATCAAGCACTTCGGGCCACATTCCCTCACCAGATCCACAGCCTCATCAAAAGAAGCATAGCGCACTGCACATAGTTCCTTTGGAATGTGGTCGTTGACCGAGGAACCCACAGGGAATGAAAGATTATGGATTAAACGATACTTCCCCGGCTCCTTCTTTGGTATTATTCCCAAGGGGGAGACCACGAAGTCCTTAAATGGCTGCTCCTCAAACGGGCCAGCCACCCGTCCTAACCCGATCTCCCCGGCCAACTTGTCCCTCACTATATGGGCAAACTGTCGAACCGAAGGCGAATTCCTAGCCTTACCGGCAGCTACTCTACCCGTAACAGGAATCTGAAACCCACACTGAAACCCCCCGTCCAAAATTACACTGTCCTTTGTCCTGGGATACCACCTCAACCATGTACGCAATGCATGGATCTTAATAGGCGTCGGAGCTAAGGCCCACACACTCCTATTGCTTAGAGGGGGGCGCAATGACTCCCGCCGCACCTCTCTTAACACATTTGAGGGCAGAGTGTCCCCCACTACAGATGGAGCAAGCGTGCCGGAATTTACAGTCTGGAAAGGGGCACGAAGACTTGTTGAATCGCCAACAGATGTCTCCGGTACCCCCCCCCCCACCGTTCTCTGGACAGCCGGGGGCACGCCCACACGAAAGGGCTTGCCCGCACCCGCTGGACTGACCAAGCCCCCTTTTGTCCCACTCGCCACTCCAATGCTAGGTCTAACTGCCATCTGGGTCAACCATAAATTGATATCTTGAGTCCCCCATGACAACATCTGGTTTTCTTCCATCTTATCACGGAACTTCTCATCATAGTTGAGCCAAGCCCAACTTTCATGCATCTGAGACGCCTCTAAGATGGAGTCCGCATATGCCAACAGCATACCGTACTGCTCCGGGTGCGCGTGCCCCCACACACTAGCCAGCCGAAGAAATGACCGCGTCTAATTCACAACATTCCGGGCGACTCTCCGCACCCTACCAGCCATCTCGTCCTCCTTCCTTTTCCGTCTGCTGTCCCCTGACCGCTTCTGGCCTTCCAATAACCGGAATATGTCGTTATAGCGCCACTTTTGGATTCTCCGCCGCAAATTCCTCGGCACGCCCTCCCATAACTCTGAGAACGCTGCTACCATAGGCATCGCCCCGCCTGTATCCTGCCTCTCCGCCGACACCTCCTGGTCTCGACCCTTACTTCCCTCCTCCGAAGCTGAACTCGACGACGAGTCGGTGGACGAAGTGGAAGAAGACTCTGATCTCCTGCGCCTATGACAAGAATGTTTCCGCTTCCGGTCGTTTGTCTTTTGCCCCTTGCCAGTCGTCCCTGTTTTTTCCTTAGCCGCCACACTTTGGTCGACTGCCAACTCACCTGAAACACTTTCCACCACTTCCGTAGAGACCCCAATCTCCTTGCGCTCCAACGCCGTCTGCATGGCTGCCTCCATCTTTCCCGCCGCTCTTCCGGCCACTTGACTTCCTGCCATGCTCAACCTCGCGCCGTCTCCTTGTCGTGAAGTGCCGTCTCCTTGTCACGAAGCACTCCACCAAGGACTCCCCGCGTACTGCCAAACAGGAGGTACCTGCGGAGAGAAAACAGGAAAGGGCGAAGAGACACCCACCATAGCCCACGGTGGCTGCCAAGCTCCCAGCCACTCCGCACGAGAGGAGCCTTGGCCCCCGCCCTGCCAGTGCTCCCAGGCTGGTGAGGGACCACCTCTCGCCTCCCCTTGCCATCCCAACGTACCCACAAACCCCACCCATCTCTTTCCCCCGTCACGCCAACCCCCCTTTCCAGAGGAACTGGCTCCCAGCTTGGGTGTCCCTCAGACCCCCGCCCAGTCCCTTGCCCCATCGAACCCCTTACTAACCCTCCAGACCTGCCGCCATGACTACCCCGGGAAGCCCGACGATCTCCCACTGGCTCACAGCCCTGCACCTTCCCAGCTACTTCGCCCTGTGCCAGAACCGACCACCTTTTTTTTCTACTGTCCCCCCGCCCCTTCTTCCCCCTGCTAGGCCCCTCATCCAGCCTATTGCCCCCCGCCCACTTTTTCCATGGCTAGATGCTCCGCGCTTAGCCCCCCCTCACACCTTCTTTCCTCTTACTGCTGCACCTGGCGGCCTGCCACCCTGCACTATGGTGCCACTAGCCTCGTGCTCTTCACCAGTCTCCAGCCCCACCTGGTCCTCAACCCGACCAACCATATCCGCCTGTCTCCCCCTGCTTGTCCGTTTTCCTTTTCCTGGACCCCCCCCCCCCCTCTTTCGCTGCTGTGCTGTATTATTAAGATGATTTTTATTCTTTGTCTTAATTGTAGTTGTTATTGTTTTGTTTTTTTTAATTGCAGCCGCTGCTGAGCAATGCAGCAATCTTCTGTGGAGCTAAGCCTGCGACCCCGCTGGCCTGCACAACCGTTAATATCGGGCCATCCCCGCGCTCTGCAATCCTCGTCCTCCGCTCCCAAATAAATTAAACCGTTGTGAGCTCAAAGAGCACAATTACTATCCCCCCGCTCCCCCTTCACTGCCCCAGGCCCACTGTTCAAAATCGCCGCTCTCCTCACACGTCCGGTGTCTCCGTCAGCAGAGCGAAAGAGGCCGGAGCCACGCCGCATTCCCACTCAAATCCCCTACCAACGGCTCCCTCTCTCTCATTGGCTCCCGAACCGCCAAACAGCTATCAGGAACCAATGAGAGCACATCACAACTCGCATCCCACTCCCCATCCCACAACACCTCACTACTGCCACGAGGGACGCGCACACTGCCGCCCCCCCCCCCCTCGGTTAGTGCCAGCCATGCGCACAAGGCTCCGCGGCCTTGCTATTCCTAAGTGAAGACTAATCTGATGAATCCCTGCCTTTTATTATAATAGACTTTCATCAGACACAGCAAAGTGGTGTACAGAGCAGATAAAAATTCGAGGGAAGACATAAAACACAGAAAAGAACAATACAAAAAATAATTGAAAAATACACACTTATGGTTTGACTCAATGATCCATTTCCCCTTCCTCAATTTGTAGACTTAAGCATGTCTATGAGATACTCTATGCGTGTCTTGTAGTGCTATACAAATGATAATTAGTAGTAGTAGTAATGGATAAAAGGAGCCATATAGAGTGTGTAGAGTAAGTACTGTGGTACGTATATTTGCCTCAGCAACAATTTCTCCAGATGGGTGAGTTTTTTGGGCATAGACTTTGTTTAAATTGTTACACAATCTGTGTTAGTTGAATTATTCTGCTTAGTTTTTAAACCTATGTGTGCATGTTAAGATGTTCTATGTAAAAAGTTATTCTGTTCCATGTAAAACAAGCTCTGCATTGTTAACTGTTGTTAATTGTACACCGCAACTGATCGCTGGAAGATGCGGTATATAAATAAGTGTTAAATAAATAAATAAATAAAATAAATAAATACCATGACAGTAGTGAACCTAACTCCTAAGTCAGGATATATAGACTATGATTTCAGTTTTACTTATTTACTGCCAACGCTTGGCACGGTACTTGCACCATGCCAAAGAGAACCTCCTTCTGGAGTTTATAAGATTTAAAATGCAGGACTGTACCTAGCCCTTTGCAAGCGGTGCGGCCACACAGGACGCAAAGGCTTAAGGGGTGCATTTCAGCTGTTTGCTGTTGCCTGCCGCCACCACTTTTTCTTCACTCAGCGGCAGGAGGCAATAACAGACAGCTGAAATATGCCCCTTAAGCCTTCTCATGGCACGCTAAGCAGGTCTGGTCTCACCCTTCTCTGACGCGACGTCAGAGCAGGGAGGGACAGATCTGCTTAGCGTGCCGGTGATTTGCACATCGGGCGTGCCTCTTCTCTCCTGCCACCATCCAGAAAGTGGCTGGATGGAGGTGCGGGTGGGTGGTGTGTCTGATGTGCAAGTCACACAGGGCGCGATTCAACCTCAGTACGGCCCTGGTAACATGTATAGGCAACTTGCTTAGGTGTGACTGAAATCCCCCTTAATCAGGCCTGTGGCTCATAATGCGATAGGAAATATTTCTATATCTTTCTGCCACATTTTCTTGATCTCCAACTGCATTTCTTGGTACTTGAGGATTTTCTCCCTCTCCACACGATTCACAGAAAAATTGCTTGGAACCAACACCTCTATTAGCAATGCCATTCTGGGGGTTTTCTCTTTTACCACTAGGTCAGGTTTTATTGCACCCAACATCTTATCCATTAAAATGGGAGCATCCCAAGGGATCATAACCTCTCCATTTTCCATAATTCTTTTAGGGTCGAGATCCCGACATGTGTTTATGGCTGAAGGTGTCTAGACATTCACTCCTCCCCCTCACAGCCAATAACAACCCTTCTTTCCCCCACCCCTCCTTCTTACAGCCACTCCCCCATTTTGCCTCCTCCCCTCACTCCCCCTCTCTTTTTCTTTCCCCTTCCAATAATTTGCCTTTTCCTCTCCTCCCCCCCCCCCACAGGTTCTTGCAGTCACTTGCCCTTTTTCCTGCCCATTTCTTCACCATGGCCACAGCTTCTTATTTCTTCTGTCATCATGGGTTGGGTCCCTCATGGCATTTCTTTGCTGCAACCACAGCTTGCGAGGTGTGCTCTCTTCTGATGCTGGGGGTTGAGTCCCCAGCAGTACCCTGCACATTTCTTCACCATGGCAAATTTATATTATTTCTTCTGCCATCTGGACTTGGGTACCCAGTGGCAACAATGCGTTCTCTTTTCTTTGCCACAGCCCCTCTCCTCTTCAGCTGCCGGGGTTAGTAATTCAATGGCACAGTGAAATCGCAGTGGGTTTTTCTACATTATTATTTAACCCGCAAGGGTTGGGGTCCCCAAGGTACCATCCATCTAGTTTCCTAGGTTGTCTTCTAGAAGTAGACCTCCCCACTGTGTTGTTGTTCTGTATTTAACCCTAGGCATAAGTCTACACATGCACAAACAAATTTATGCATATGGACAGATGGCCACACAAATGGACCTTCCCCAACAGGTGCTATCGAATGAGCTAAACGTGCCTAAAAAAAGTAGGAAAAAAAAGGGCAGCTAAATACAGCAGATGCAAACCTACCAATATCAATTCACTAAAAGCACAAATGAATGAAACACACGCTAGATACATGAAGTTATTTAAGTAACTTTCTGGCCTGTAAGAATTATTGGGTTTTACTTACTATAAGGGGGTCTCTTACTAAAGGACGCTTGCTGGCAGCGCAGGTTCTGGACGATTCTCATTCTAACGGTGCAACCCACGTTACTATCACAAGTGGGTGGGTTAGGGGCATCGAGTGGGTAGGGTGACCCTCCAGAAGTACAGAACTCTATCCTTTTTTAATTTTTTTTTTAACATTTTCTGTTTCTTTTAAGGGTTGATGCCAGCTCAGTGCTTCTATCTATGCTTTGTCTGCAAAGCACTAGAAGAGCTTTAGTGCACAGAACAGATCAATCCAGGGATTTAGCACAATTATTCCAAAGGCTTCTACAGGAAGATCACCCCTGGATGCTGCAGAGTCAATTATTTCTATTTTCAGCATTCTTGCAACAAACCCAGCAGCAGGAGCTGGGAACTAGCATGAGTTTTTATAGTCTAAAGGGAAAGTATGGTCGGCATGGTTTTCTTCCCTCGATTCCCTTTTAACTGCTTTACCTTCCTGCACAAATGTTAAGAATTTTTCCTTTCATCTTTCACAATAAATAGAACTTCAGAAGCTTCATTTTTAAAAGGACGCTGGGTGACATGAAAGGCCGTGTGTCACTTCTGCTGATGTCTCAGAGCACTCGGAGCTCCCTGTAGCTATTTAAGGGCAGTGGAAAATATCCAACACCTGACAGCTCCTCATTCTAGCAATATAAATGCTTTTAAATCAACCAAAAAGAAAAAAGCTGAAAAGCTGCCATACCACACTAAAGATTCATAAAATGGAAGACAGTGGTAATAATCATAAAAGCAGGAAATTATGTAATAAAAAACAATTATTTGTAAATAATTTGTAGCTGTGAAAGGGTTACTAGTAATGGCTAGCTCAAAGTTAGCATAGCAGTTGCAAGGAATCATTATCTTACTTTGTACTATTTGGCATGAAAAGGGGTACAGAAAACAGGGTTGTTGTTTTTTATATTTTAATTGTATACTTTTTTTAAATGATTACACATCTGCTTTTCCTTTCATGTTGTACTTTTAAGTCAAACCTTCCTATTTTATTATTTATTTATTTGAACAGATTTGATATACTGCCATGTGGTCTGTGCACAGCTAGCACAGTGGTTTATAATTTGTAAGTAGCCAGAAAAAAAAAGACAAGCCACATGAGAGGCTATGGAATGCATAGCAGAACAACAATAATATACCTTAAACAGTGTCTAAACCAGAGAAATGCAAGGACAATGTACAAGACTGAAGGATACCCCTCAACTGCACCTGAACTAACTGACCTAAATTCCTTTGACAGCCTTCAACAGAAGTCACTGTCACCAACCAACTTTAAATTTCTTCAGGGAAGGTCCCTTGCAAAGATCCAGAGACGAGGAAGTCCAAAGAGATGGGGCTACAAAGCCAAAGGCCGCAGAACACGTTAATGCCAATCAAAAGTGAGATGGTGAAGGAATAGTAAGAGAGGATGCAAAGATCTTAATAACTGCCCTGGACAATAGCGAATAATGAGGACTGCCAGATAGGTTGGAAAACTGGCATAATATAAGCTAAGAGCAAGAGAGAATTGTATATCTAATCCTATAAAGGATCAGTAACCACAGCAGCTCCTTCAAAAATAGAGAAACATGATCCATATACTTAGCCCTACATTTAAGCCTAACAGCTGTATGCTGAACTAGTTGGAGCTGCTTTAAATTATAAGCAGAACAGTCAACTAGCAAAGAGTTAAAAACAATCAAACTTGCTGAAAATCAAAGCATGGATGAGAATATTCAGGTCCCTAATAGCAAGCCAATGCTACAAAGAGTGAATAAGTCACAAAGCAGCAAAAGAATGCCTGACCACCAAAGAAGGATGATCTTGAAAAGACGAAGTATCCATCACCCCAAGTGACTGAACACAACCTCAAATGGGAAGAGGAATACCAGAAATCATTGCTTGAAATGCAAGAGGCACATTATGGCAAGATAACCAGCATGCCTCTGATTTAGCAGTATTAAGCAATAATTTATAATGAGACAGTCAGGCAGTAATGGCCATAAGAGTGAAAGAGTAGCCCAGTAGTTAAAGCAACAGCTTAGCACCCAAGAGATCTGGCTCGATTCCCACTAGCACTCCTTGGGCAAGTCATTTTATCCTCCATTGCCTTGGAAGAAAAGACTGGCAACCTACTTCCAGTCATACCTTACCAAGCAAACTCAGGGGCTGCTGGGTCACCAGGACTCAGGCCTGATTGAAAGTCCCACCAAAGGATGCATCCCAAGAAGCACGAGTAATCAAAATCTGAATGCCACTTGCAAACAAAAATGGACTAAAACCATAGCCATGAATCACAGCTACTGTGTTGTCTGTCTTGACTAGATTGTAAGCTCTGATGAGCAGGGACTATCTTTTACATGTGTCTGTGCAGTGCTGCATACATCTTGTAGCGTTATACAAATGTTCAGTAATAGTAGTAGTAGTAGTAGTAGCAGCACTTGGCGTAATTGTTGGTAAAAGCCTCAGAAGGCCAGCTTTATAATGGGATGTAAACTCACGAAAATAACTGAGAGGAGCCAGAAGAAGATGGAGTACTGTAGGTCCAGAACCATCAACTGCATTTAAATTCCTAAATCACAACTAAGCTTTTTAAAATGACCCCATAAATGTTCTGTTAGCATGGAGTTTATTTCGAGGTTGTTTCTCCAAATGAGTTAGTTTTGTGCATACCATGACAGTCTTGAACCTCACTTCTAAGCCAGGGTATGTGGAGTATGATCTTAGTCTCTCAAATCTACTGCTAATTCTCAGTGTAGTACTTGCATCGTGCCAAAGAGAGCTTCGTTGTGGAGTTTGTAAGATGTAACATGTATGGATAGTTTGTCACAATGTGCTTGGAAATTCTTCTTTATCAAGCCTGTGGCTCACAATACATTCTGTATCTTTCTGCCACATTTTCTTGGTCTCTGACTGCATTTCTTGGTATTTCAGGATCTTCTACCTCTCCATGCATTTCACAGAATAATCACTTGGAACCGACACCTCTATTATCAATGCCGTTCTGATGTTTTCTCCTTTAACAATATGTCGGGTTTCCTCACATCCAATTTCTTATCCTCTTCATTCTTTGTAACTCTCTTAGGGTCATGATCCCAGTGCTTTTCAGAGACAGTGATGTGTTTACACAGTTTCCAATGGGCAAGTTGTGCTACTTTGTTGTGCCTTTCTGTATAGAAATTTTCTGCCAACAGAACTTCACAGCCAGCTATGAAGTGAGTCAATGTTTCTAGACCTTTCTTACTGGATTGGCAAATGTCTGTTTTGCCAGTTTTCTCAATGCTCACTGTAAACCATCTTGACTGTAATCTGCTGTCTCGGGCTCAAACCCCAAAAGTGTTCTGTTAGCATGGAGTTTCTATATAGGATCTGTAGTAATCTGGCTTGCTTGCTCAGTTTTCTGAATAGGTGTAACGATGTTCTGTTTCCCATTGTAACATTTATGGTGGTGCTATTTTTTGGGTAAGCTCCTTATTGTGTTAATTTTAGACATTGGTGTCATTATGGTATGTTAGTGACCTTTGTAGGGTTTTGTGTTAGTTCACGATCTGCCTGACACCTGAGAGGCTGTTAATGAGATGACACCGGAATCTGATTTTTTTTTCTTGTATGTTGGATTCTATGATGAAATGTCCTGGTTCTGCTCTGCACCTACTTTTTGAAGAGGGGTTTTGTTGGACGCAAAATAGATGTTCAAAAAGAAAAAGAGAGAATCATAGCTTGGTTTCTAACATCAAAATAAAATAAGTTATAATTTATTTCATGTGATAAACTGTGCTGTAGTTCTCTATTTCATTTTGTCCCTTGATGTGTGAGCACTTCATATCTCCTTTGTCTTTCGCAGAATATATATTTACAGGTCTCAGTGGTTTTCTTTTTTATCTTAGAGTGTCAGGCTAAATAATTAAAGAGTTACAATTTTTGCTGCATTTTAGTTATATAGCCTGGGAACGGGTTGCATTCCTTTTTCTTTTTTTTTTCTTTTGCAAAGTCACTGAATAAGAACCTCCTCTCCCCCTTTGGTTATCTTGGGAGTGCCTGTCTGATATACTAGTCTTCTAGCCATCTAGTGTGTTTTTTAAAGATAAACATAATGAATATGTAAATATGTTGCTCTACCCTTCCCCCCCCCCCCCCCCCCAAAGAAATAGTCAAACTATAGCTATGGAGAGAGGCTATACTAGAGATTGGGGGGAGAGGGGGTTTGCAGAGGCGGAGGCAGATGCTGGATATGGGATGAGAGGGTGGAGAGTAGATGCCAGCCATGGGGTAGAGGAGGTGGAAAAGAGCAAACACAGGATGGGGCAGAGGGCAGATGCTGGGCATGAGGTGGGGCCATAGGGGGATGGAGGGGAGATTCTGGACACTAGGCAATGGAGAGAGAGAGAGGAGAGATGCTAGACACCTGGGGAGGGGATAAAACAAGATGCTGGACTACAGGAGGGAAGGGGAAATACTGGATATGGAGCAGGGAGAAGGGAAGAGAGTGGCAGATACTGAACAAGGGGCAGGGAGAAGGGATATGGAGAGAAGGGGGCGTTAGTGAGAGGATGGGGAAGGAGAGTGAGAGATGGGGAATGGCTGGGAGGGCTGGGGTGAGGGAGATGAAAGCTGCAGGTAAATGTAGTAGAAAAGGGGGAGACTGAGGACTGATTGGTGAGGGAGGGTGACATCGGAGTGGATAAAGAAGCAGAAAATAAATGGAAGAAAGTTAAAAGGTCAATGTCAGAGATGGATGTAGGACAGAAAGTAAAGACAGGAGGTGAGAGAAGAAATGACAAATGGACGGGACATTCTGGGAACAGCGTTAAGAGAAGACAGAGAGACGAAAGCAGAAACCAGAGACTGGAGGCGAGATGATGAGGAAATCTAGTCAGACAGCAAAGGGAGAAAAATAATTTTATTTTCAGTTCAGTGATTGGAATATGTCAGTTTTTGGAATTTACATCTGCTAGTTTTTTATTATTTTGCATAGTAAGTGGGGAAATACATCACTGTTTCTATTTCTTTGGTGATTCATCTGCTTGGAAGTGATATTGTTGCTGTCAAGGGACTGATTGGGAGAATGACTCCTCTTCCCTCCCCCACCCCCATTGCACAATCCTGGTACTAAGGGGTACTCTTCCACCCCCATTCCTCCCCCACCCCCTTGCCCAACATTGGATAAGTGTCCCATATTTGCCTGCAAAAATCTGGTAACCTTACAACATGATCATTCTTTGGCGATGCATCTGCTTGGAAGTTACTGTTGCTGTCTTGGGATGGTTGGGAGAATGACTCGTCTTCCCTCCCCCACCCTCATTGCGCAATCTTGGAACTAAGGGGGACTAATCCCCCCTCCCCCCAACATTGCATATGTGTCCCAGATTTGCCTGCAAAAAATCTAGTAACCTTATGCTCTAGTCATCATCATTTTAGATTTAAATCACCATCTCAAGAACTGGGTGAGATTCAATCCAAAACTGTAAACTTTAAACCTGCAAAAGAAGGCTGGCGCTCTATGCAGTGTACCATCCGAGTGCGCTTACGTCCTGTTTTGTAGCAGCTATCTTGCTGCACCCCCAACATTTGATATGTAAAGGATGATTAAAAATGGTATGCAAGCGGAAATGATAGCCTTAAATAAAAACATACATTATTAAAAACAAATAGATACAAGTATATATTAACTATTTTAGAAGTTTTGGACCCTTTTACTAAATATATGCACTTACCACGAACTCAGCAGCAAAAGCAACATGCGCATTAAGTGCCTCCGTCCTGAGTTGTTGGGTTGTGCCCACGAAGTCCTCGGCAGTTAGCATATGATCACAAACACTAATGTGTGGCACAATCAAAGCAGGTGTACCTACCACCACCCATAGAGGTATCCTTAGTTGCACTCATGCTGTGTGACAATTGCTCTCCATACCCACACTCCAACCCTAATCCACTCACTCACCTCAGTAGCGCACAATTTCTAGCTAACGTGCATTTTGGCAGCTGGTAGTTGGTGTGCCCACGCGTCAGCATTCATGGCTGCCTGTTACTGCATACTAAAACGCATATTAACCAGTTAGCAGACTTTAGTAAAAGGGCCCCTTTATTCACGATTTGCAAATATATAATCGGGCATATAAATGTGCTATTCATATCCATGTATAAATGGCCATTCTAGAAAGGCCCAAATTTCACATGGATGTTCTTAGGGGTATGTTTACTAAACCATCTTAATGTTACCGGTGCTAGTTGCAGCGTTAATGTGAAGAATTCCATATAAGGTAATGGGCGTTCCAGCGGCAAGGTAGCAAGAATCTGTATCGTGTGATAGTGGGCGCTGTGGCACGTTAACGCGCGTTAACCCTAAGTTCATGCCAGTGCAGTGTTAGAAGCTATAAAGATGTAGCCCACTGGTTACTGCAATGACTGTGGAGGCAGAGGTCATGGGTTTGATCCCGCAGTGGTGTTATGTAAGAAGACTGTCTGAGGCATTTCCTTTTAATTTAAATCAGTGCTGCCAGAAAAAACACCCTCACAGTGCCGTAACCTAAGGTGTCGCATAAGGCACCCTATAAGGCACTCCATAGGGCACATTATAAAGTGCCCTGTCCGCCAAGGCACCTTATAATGTGCCCTATAGGGCGCCTTATAGGGCACGTTATAGGGCACCCTATAAGGCGTCTTATGAAGCACCTTAGGTTACGGCACTGTGAGGGTGTTTTTGCTGGCAGCACTGATCTAAATTAAAAGGAAAACCCTCAGACAGCCTTATTAAATAACACCAC
The DNA here is from genome assembly GCA_033557465.1 of Ichthyophis bannanicus. NCBI lineage: Eukaryota > Metazoa > Chordata > Amphibia > Gymnophiona > Ichthyophiidae > Ichthyophis > Ichthyophis bannanicus. The sequence goes on from CM066031.1 coordinate 1,765,366,925, forward strand.
TATGGGATCAAACCCATGACCTCTGCCTCCACAGTCATTGAAGTAACCAGTGGGCTACATCTCTATAGCATCTAACACACTGCTGGCTGGCTACAGAAAGACTGTAGGTCACCACACAAACTGTCTGCTGTGGTTACCAGGATAGGGTAGACCCACCCATACCCATGATGCACTGCACATGCAGATCAGCAGCCTACATCTGATCACCAGATGGGCTATGCGTCGCTATAGCACCCCGGCCTGGTAGGGGGAACTGACCGTGTGTGTTACTGGCACAGAGTAGCTACAGACCGTGACATTGTGTGGTTCCGGTGGCTCACCCTGAGGGTGAGGTGGGGCGCCCAGCACCAGGTCCACAGGCCCTGACTTGGCTGAGATAGGCTGTGCTGCAGGTCCCCATCAGTGCCAGTGTGTGATAGGTAGAGCTTGCAGACACACCAAGGCTACACCTGTGTCCATCTGTATTTCCCAGTCACGTCCAGCCCTATGATATACCCAGACTAGTGCATATCCTTTGTGGTTGCCATGGTCACATGTTGCAAGAGAAGGGTGGTGTTTGGACCCAAAAGCGGATTATGCAGCACCACCCAACCCGCCCTCTGTGGCTCAGGGTGGGGGACAGGATCTCCCACCAACAGATCCACATTCTACATCTCTGCAATGGTGGCAGTAGAGGGGACCATCAACCCCAGTCCTGCTGGGGAATAGGCACCCCTACAGGGCAGTCAATACATCTGTATGCATCACATAGGGCACTGGCAGACAGGCAGTAGGCCTGGAAAAGCTCAGCTGCCCCCCACCATTATCTGACATTCACCAGCAGAGGGCACAGTCAGTCTCCACCCACTGCACCCTGCAAGGTGTTCCAGCCATACACATGCTAACTGCAGACAGTCTGCTAGCTAGTACATGTTCCTGGAAGAACTGTGTGCACCCAAAAATGGGATGTGAGCATACACACCAAGCAGGTATGTCAGTGACTGGGCCCCAGAAAAGGAAACTCATAGTTATCACTTGAGAAAAATACTGCATAGCACTATGGGGGAACCTAGCCATGCCATGGTCACTGCTCAGTCAGGGTAAGAGTGACCCCCCAGCATGACATTCTGTGGCCACCCTGTTCATGCAGGTGGTGGTTGGGCACTACAATGTCCCAGCCATTGCCCTATGCCCTGTGCAGATGCATCCTGCCCAGACCGCCCTGTCCGGCCCATACCCACAGTACTGTGCTCCTCATTATGCACATTGGCAGGCTAACACTGGAAACAGTGCAAGCATTGGGGGCTCAGTAAGGCAGAGGTACTCAAATCCAGTCCTGGATGGCCGCAAACCAGTCAGGTCTTCGGGATATCCCTAATGAATATGCATGAGATAGATTCAAATACAATGGAGGCAGTGCATGCAAATATATCTCATGCATATTCATTAGGGATATCCCGAAAACCTGACTGGTTTGTGGCCCTCCAGGACTGGATTTGAGTACCTCTGCAGTAAGGTGTAGGCAGCCACTGAATAGACATACACACACTCCCACACCTATTTCAGCATTGTGCAAATATAGAGGTGGTTGGCAGCCCTGGCCGCCACACCAGTCCTGGGCACAGTGCAGGCATTGCTATGGTACTCAATACTGTTAGGGTCACTCCCCGGGGTGGTAAACACTGTCAGAAACAAGAACTCAAACACACTCTACAGATATCAGAAAGGTTGCTATGATGAATCTCTGTCAACAAATTGTGTTTAACTTAGGATTTGTTATCTGACATTAATCATAGCAACCTTTTGATATATGTGGAACATGTTTCCAAGTTTAAGACGGCATTGCTAAGGTATGCAGGTGCTAGTATAGGTAGATGCTGCTCCGCGCAGGGCCCAACAGCCTGACTCTCCATGAGCCATTGGATAGTGGAGCCTGTGGGTGTGGGTGTTTGTGCCCCTGTTGGCCGCTGCTCTAGGGCAGAGGTTCCCAACTCCAGTCCTGGTGGGCCAAACACGGTTCAGGTTTTTATGCTGTCCCTAATGAATATGCATGAGATACATTTGCATACAATGGGGGCGGTGCATACAAATGCATCTCAAGCATATTTCTTAGGGACAGCATGAAACCTGAATGGTGTTTGGCCCTCCAGGACTGCAGTTGGGAAACTCTGCTCTAGGGACTGCACATGTCTATGGTGTATGTGCTCTGTAGGGTAAAATATAAGCGTTTATGGCATGTTTATTTTATCTGCAATAATGGTTCCTTCTATATTACCACAGTTTAATACTGGGTAAAATATAGGGACATGCTCTGCAGGAGCCACAGCTGGGACTTGAACCTGTGACCTTCTGCCCCTGAACACCCTGGCTGTGTGTACTGCACCAAACTGTTGCCACAGAGGCAGGTCATTCCCTGGGGATACCATTACTGTTCATCAGACAGACCTTGTCTTTTGCAGTGCATGGCACTCACCTAAACAGGGCTTGGCCTTGGTCTGCTGTGGGCAGATGCCACTGCCCCCTCCACCACCAGCACCCCTCCGCCACCATTCTGACATGCCCTTATGCCGGTGGTGCTGGTGGTTCGCAGTCCCAGGTCATCCAGTGTGCCGGTAGGCAGCTACCTATGGTGCGTGATATGGGGTAGGGGTGCCTGCATAGACATCCACGCTTCCTCCCCTGGCACCGCCTGCCAATGTTATGTGCACTTTGGGGTACTTGCTGGGTAATGTCCATTGGGGCACTGTGGGACACACACTCGTGGACATGTTTGCCCTTGGTCAGTTGCTGTCTTGCTACTTTTCAGTTTCTGCATTCCTATATGCCAGGTAGGCATCTGCCTAGTCCACACTGTGCCCCAGCTGGCCCACTGCATGTGCCGCCTGCAGCCCCCTGTACCCCATTTACACCATCATCATAGTGCCCTTTCCTATGTGGCCACTCTGCTGTTGCTGCACATGTGAAAGCCACATAAGCAAGCTGCCCAATATACACCACAGCAAACCCTCATCAACACTATTAATGTTGGAACATTCACTTTGTAAGGGGAATCAGAATTGACCCTTCCAAAAGTGACATCTTCCTTTTTATTCTTTATGGGTAGTGTTGATTACCATTTATCATTGTTTTTTCTATTGGCCAGCTCGGTGTTTTGTATTTCTATTTTGGTTCTGGTCATAATCTCTCTGGCTTTTGCATGTTTTGTTACTGCACATGTATCACTACTATCACTTATCTGGGTCTCCCTGCCTTTGCTGTACATTGCTAACTGAACTGGTTTCTCTCTCCTGCAAATGTGCCTCTAACACAAGTGTGGCAAGGTCAGCTATCCTGAGAGTGGGGGAGGTGAGAAGCATAACGAATTCACCCTAGTTAAGGGTCCCCTTCTAGGAGTGCAGGGAGAGAAAGCCACAGCCAGGTTTCAAAGACAGAAAAACCCCAGCTGGAACAGGTTTCAGCCAATGACTGATAAAGTAAGAAAGAGGGATTGCAAGCACTAGGACAAAAGCCCTTACTTTAACAAGCGCACTGATTATTCTAATATCAGAAGACAGGGGGATTACCAACACCTGGGAAAGAAAGAGGTGGGGTTAGAACCCTGGAGGTATAAGCCTGGGTAGGATTATGCAGAGAGGGAGAGACGAGAAGGAGAGCAGCCGGGAGAGCAGCTGAGACAGAAGCAGAGAGGAGGAGTTGATTCTTGGAGAAGAGCTGAGCTACCCAGAGCTGAGAGAGCTGAATTCCCTGCAACAGGTTGGCAACAGAGGTGGGAACCAGGAAGTGGAGAAGCTTTCAGACCACCAGAGAGGTTGTCAGCTGAGCAGTCTGACCAGGTGGGTGAGTCAGAACCCATGCAGTTGGGAGAACCAGTGTCAGAGTTGGGAGAAGAAGATTGTTTTATGAATTGCTCTCTATGCCAAGCTCTAGACAGAAGGTCTTGAGGAAAAGCTAGCTCTGAAAGAAGTAATTCTCCTTGGAAGTTAACCATATGGCACAAGCAGTGTGGAGGTAAATTCCTGTCTGTTTTAAAAGGGAAATTTACTGCAACGTAAGCCTGATCAGGAAGCTCTGATTCATGCTTGTTTGTCACCTGTGTTTGAACTGTGCAACGGCAAGAAAAGCCAAGTTAGCTGCTATAAGAGTTTTTGCTTGCTTCTCTCCTTTATGAAAAGCCTGCTAAGAGTTGTGATAACAGCTTGGAATGTTTGTTTTGTTCTAAGTTTGGTTTCACATAGAAATGCAGCCTAGAGAGGTTTTTGAGGCTGGCAGAAACCAAACTGCTGTAGAAGAATTAAGCTTGAATTTTTCTTTATGCTCTGATTAACAAGGACTAAAAAGGAAAGTAGCAGCCTAGTTTCTAAAGGCAATTGCTTCTGCAAGTAAGAGGACTTTTAAAAGCCATTTCTGAGTTCTTTTGGTTTGTTTGCCAGTATTTGCTGTACCTTAAGCAAATCCTACAGTTATAATCCTGTAAATGATACCTTGAACCTGCTGTGTTTTGTGTTATGGAAATAAACTTTCTGTTACAAGCCTTACCCTCGGTTACCTCAACTACAAACCTTCTACTTAAAGCACCAACATATTTTAGCAGTACTACACTTCCCAGAAGCCAACACAAAGAAATAGGCTGCTAGGAGCTGATAGAAGAAGGAATCCTCAACCACCATGCCCCTCGACCACTAGAGGCAAGTGGCTTCGGGCGTTGTGCTTGTGACAGCAAGGTTTTCACTGGTATTAGTTTTCAGACCCTGATTTCACAGCGTTAGTGTGCCTGGAGAGTCTCCCTGCCCACTCTCGGCCCATTGACCCCTTATCTCCGCCCTCTGGGGAACTTTACTCCACACTCTGCGCACCTTAACGCCGCTGGAGACGTTATCGTGCGATAATGTTGCTGCTGCGACGTTAGCGCTGTTTAGTAAACATACCCCTTAGTATATGGACGTTTTGAGGAGACATGTCAGGAGTATGGTTAGGGAGTGTCCAGGGCAGGCTGAAAATCAACACATGTATTCTCCATTTCAGATAGGGAATAGACAGATATGGCCAAAATTGGGCACATCGGGATTTATACCTGTTTCATCCAGCCCTTTATAGGAGGGATTAAGAGGGTTATCCTTCTTAATCTAGATAAAAATAGTGGCTTCTGTATCTAATTGGCTGTCTTTACACTTGCAGGTTTGCAAAATGGACACTTTATATGTATTGTCACCCCTTTGCTGTGCAGCGCCTCCTGATGGTCACAGTTGGTACTGCACCCGGGTGTAAACTACTGGCCTTTTCAATACTTATAGTCCTTGCCAGTATGTAAAGAAGTTGTGACACCGAAATCGGTTTAACTGGGTTTTATTCCCCGTCCCGTAGGATTCTTTTCCAAAAGTATAACAGTCAAATAAACATAACCCTTCTCGGGTAAACAAAAGAACTATAACAAAAATAGCTTTACCTTTCAGCAAACAAAAATAGGAATGAAACAGAAATACAGCTTGTCAGCTTTCCAGATGAAGGCTTCTCAGGAATAGTTCAGCCTTCTATCTGAGAGACTCAATATGATCAGCTATTATAAAACTACAGTCCATTTGTTCAACAGGCAATTCAGCGTTGTCCTCAATTTCATAAGGCTCACATTGCATGGGAACACTGTCAGATACAGAGGCTTCGTTACTTCTCTTATGAGGTAACTTGCTTAACAAACTTTCCAGCTTGTGACGTACTTGTCTTTCTATAGCAGGTATCTGTTTGGCTTTACCGTATTCTCTTGAGTTGCTTAGCCAGGAGCCTTTCCTCTGCCTCTGGTAATTAGGCAGAGTAAAGCAGTCAGCTGCCCAGCTATCAGAGAGTGGAACCTTTGCACGGGGTTTTGTTTTAACAGGAGCTTTGTAAACAGCTGTTGTCTCCAACGGCAGTTTCTGTGAAGGCTTGTGCCAACTATATTCCTCTGAAGGATTCTCTCCCAAAAGTAACCAGCTTTGTTCTCTATTCTGTTTGTAACCCAGATTCTGGAGCTTTCCTGCTTTCCTTAAATTAGCATTATAAGGCTTTTGTCTTTCATACAAATGCCTCTCATAGCTCAGCTTAGCATTTCTCCTATCTGGTTCAGAATAGCTTTTCCTAGCTTGTTGCTTGTGTCTTAAGGCATAGCATCTATCAAGGCTGCTGCATACACTGTCCTTGTCTGAATTCAGCTGCTCACTTATTTCACTTAAATGTTCATCAGACTCACTCAGACTTTCATTCAGCCAGTGCCTGCCTTGCTGTGGAGACCTGGGATATCTGTATCCTTCCCAGTCTGGATATCTCCTTCGTCTCTGAGGTTCCTCAGCTCCTCTCCTAGCTCCTTCGGCTCTCTCTGCCTTCCCCCGTAGCTCCTCTTGTGAGCTGTGCTGATTATTTACGTAATCCCCAGCTGCACCACACCCTAGCCTCCTGGGGTCAGGTGGGACCTTCCTTGCTTCCCTACTGGCTGGGTGATAATTCCAGGTTTGTGACCTCATTCCCTTATACTCCTTCTGATACCCTTGTGTCATGTGCTCTCTCCCTACGTCAGTGTTTACTTGAGGAGTAGTATTTTTTAGCACCACAGGGGGCTCTAGAGAGTCTGCTCTGTGACATATTCCCCCCCTTAAAATCTTACGTGTTGCCGCCACACTACACGGACAGCACGTAAGCATACTCCTAGCGCTCCTACCGTACTCCTTATGCACTAAATTGACCTGAGCCTCTCTCTCCTTCCAGGGCTTCAACACATTGAGATGGTAGACCTGTCTACATCCTCTATCATTCTCTATAAGGTACGAGACATGCCCCACTCTTTTGATTACTGTCGCTGGCCCTTTCCAATGGGACTCAAATTTTGGACCTGGATCCGCTACCTGGATCAGGACCTTACTCCCTATTTCCAAATGTCTAGGTTGTGTACCTTTATCATAATGCTGTTTTTGACGCTGTTGGCTCATCTTGAGATTATCTATGGACACCTTAGATGTCTTTTCTAAGCGTGTTCGTAGGTTGGTCAAAAACTGGGGTACGCCTACCTCTGGCACCTCGGGTTCCACCCATTCCTCATGTAAGATGTCCAATACACCTCTCGGGGCCCGGCCAAACAGTAACTCAAATGGGGACACCCCTAAGGATGACTGGATTCGCTCCCTACAGGTGTACAAAACGAATGGGAGCAACGTGTCCCACTCGGCCATTTCATTTTTCTTTAAACCTCTCCGTAAGAGGTGTTTAATCGACTGATTTGTTCGCTCAACTAAACCGTTTGACTGGGGATGGTATGCCGCAGTCTTTAGATGGCGAATGCCAAATGCCTCCCAGACTTTTGCTAAATGCTGTGAGACAAAGTTACTCCCCTGGTCTGTTAAAATCTCCTGGGGAAACCCCACCTCACAAAATAATTTTACAAGTTCTTGGGCTATCACTTTGGCAGAAATATTCCGTAGGGGAATCGCCCACGGAAAACGTGTCGCATGGTCCACGATTACCAGCATATACTGATAGCCACGTGGTGTTCTTATCAAAGGACCCACTATATCTATTCCCAAGCGTCTAATGGGTGTTGAGATGGTGGGCAAAGGTATCATAGGTACCGCCTTTGGGCGCGCTATGGAAACCCTCTGGCAAGCTGGACAGGAGTCACAATATTTTTTTGTTTCCTTATAAACGCCAGGCCAATAAAACCTGGCCAGGATTTGATCAAGTGTTCCCTGAACACCTTTGTGGCCCCCTATAGGGTGGTCGTGTGCTAGCCGTAACACGACAGCCTTAAATGTCACTGGCACCACCACTTGCTTCCTAACCGCCCCGGTATATGGTTCTACACTTTCCCGGTATAATATGTCTTTATCAATTAAGAACCTGGGGAGTGTGAGCCGAACTTCTTGTGCCCACTCGAACGCTCTTTTTAGCCCAGGGTCCGCTCGTTGTTCCATTGGGAACGAAGGGAACTTTTTCACTAGTGCTTCTGGCACCCACGGTAGCCCTTCTCCCGCTTCTAACTCTGCTCTCCCTTGCGCCCTTTTCTCTCTCTCTTGGCGCTTCTTATTCTTGGGTTTCTTCTCCTCTTTATTAGGGGCCTGTACTAACTCATCGTGATCAGGAAGTACCTTAGTCTCCTCCTCCTTACTTGGGGCTTGAACTACCTCATCATGCTTAGGAATTACATTAATTCCTCTCTCCTCTTCCTTTTCCTCGGGCTTCGCCTCATCATTTTTCTTTTCTGGTTCCTCTGTTCTTTTAGCAGATGGGACCTGAGTTTCAGAGGTACTAGCCTGTGATCTGGTCAGAACAAAACCTGACTTTGTATCTGCACCTTGCACTAACCCTCTCCTAAATGATGGCCAATCATGCCCTAGGATAAGGTTTCGGGATAGCCCAGGGACTATGGCTACTTGAATTTCACGTTCTATGCCCATCCCCTTAACCCTTATCTTATGCAGGGGATATGGAACCTGGGTTCCATGCACACACTGTATTTGTACCTGTTTATTTTCTGGCTTTGAGGCAGCCGAACGAGCTTGCTCCAGGATCTCCCATAATTTTAGAGAGATCATGCTCTGTTCCGCGCCTGAGTCCATTAAAGCCAGGACATTCCTTCCCTCTACTAAAACTTGGAGAAAAATCCCTTTTGTGCCTTGACCTTTAACCCCAACCATAAAGACTAACTTTACTTTGCAATTTTTCTTATAGTGGCCTATTTTACCACATTTATAACATCTCACATTTTTAGTCACAGTCTCACCAATATTATCATGCACACTTCTTTTACCCATAGCATTCCTGTCCCCTTTTCTCATGCCACCTGGACTTTCTTGTCCATTTATTTTTAACCCGCCAGTCTTTAAGGCATCAGCCCCCCTGGCTTCCAAATAAGCTTCTGCCATGTTTGCAGCCTCCTCAGGATGATGGCAGTCCTGCAACATGAGAAAAGTTCTCAAATCATCAGATACTGAATGCATGAATTGTTCCATTATAATATCCTTCATAACAGAATCTATGGACCTCCCTTCAGGGTTAAGCCACTTGTACGCGAGGCCTCTTAACCTTTGATACAAGGCTCGGGGAGTCTCCTTGGGTTGTATGCATGCCTCCCTAAATTGGTGCTTATATTGTCTGGGTGTAAAACCCAGCCTATCTTTTATGGCCTTCTTAATTTCTGTATAATTTGAAACCAAATCAGCAGGCATCCCTCTAAAGGCTGACAGAGCATCTCCGGTCAAAGTTAAGGCAAATTGCCTGGCCCAGAGCTCTGGCGGCCATTTGAGGGTGGCTGCCATCCTCTCAAACGATTCAATATGATCATCAATGTCATCATACTGTGTTAACTGTCTTACAGAAAAATTAGAAGCATGGTTCATGGCTACTTGCGTCAGTATTGGCACAGTCATTGCCTCATTGTCCTGAGGTTTGGTAACCAGAGCCTTCAATGCTTCCACCAACGGTTGCTGTTGCTCCTGCATAGCGTCCATATACTGTTTCTGCACTTGTTGCATAAGCTTGGCTTGTTCGTTCCACTGCGTTTGCATCCACGCCTGAACATCACATACATCCATTCTTCCTGTCTTTTGAGGACCTGTGGAAAAAAGAGAAAAAACACACCAAGTGCGGCACCTTTTTTTTTTTTTTTTTTTAAATTCCCACTTAGGAACAGTGCCTTCTTTCTCACTTATCCCTCTACGGTTTCTCCCAGGTGACTGTTACCTGAGTTTTGTGTAGATTCCAGCGTGTGAGAAAGCTTTTCTTTTCTTTCCTTTTCTGGCCGACCTGCCAGCGAAAAATCCTCTCTCAGCAAGTACTTCCTGGTGAGTCGTCTCTTCCAGCACTGCTCTGTACTTGTCTTTTCCCAGGGGAAGTCACGTGGTATCAAAATCCTAAAACACTACGCCATTATGTCACCCCTTTGCTGTGCAGCGCCTCCTGATGGTCACAGTTGGTACTGCACCCGGGTGTAAACTACTGGCCTTTTCAATACTTATAGTCCTTGCCAGTATGTAAAGAAGTTGTGACACCGAAATCGGTTTAACTGGGTTTTATTCCCCGTCCCGTAGGATTCTTTTCCAAAAGTATAACAGTCAAATAAACATAACCCTTCTCGGGTAAACAAAAGAACTATAACAAAAATAGCTTTACCTTTCAGCAAACAAAAATAGGAATGAAACAGAAATACAGCTTGTCAGCTTTCCAGATGAAGGCTTCTCAGGAATAGTTCAGCCTTCTATCTGAGAGACTCAATATGATCAGCTATTATAAAACTACAGTCCATTTGTTCAACAGGCAATTCAGCGTTGTCCTCAATTTCATAAGGCTCACATTGCATGGGAACACTGTCAGATACAGAGGCTTCGTTACTTCTCTTATGAGGTAACTTGCTTAACAAACTTTCCAGCTTGTGACGTACTTGTCTTTCTATAGCAGGTATCTGTTTGGCTTTACCGTATTCTCTTGAGTTGCTTAGCCAGGAGCCTTTCCTCTGCCTCTGGTAATTAGGCAGAGTAAAGCAGTCAGCTGCCCAGCTATCAGAGAGTGGAACCTTTGCACGGGGTTTTGTTTTAACAGGAGCTTTGTAAACAGCTGTTGTCTCCAACGGCAGTTTCTGTGAAGGCTTGTGCCAACTATATTCCTCTGAAGGATTCTCTCCCAAAAGTAACCAGCTTTGTTCTCTATTCTGTTTGTAACCCAGATTCTGGAGCTTTCCTGCTTTCCTTAAATTAGCATTATAAGGCTTTTGTCTTTCATACAAATGCCTCTCATAGCTCAGCTTAGCATTTCTCCTATCTGGTTCAGAATAGCTTTTCCTAGCTTGTTGCTTGTGTCTTAAGGCATAGCATCTATCAAGGCTGCTGCATACACTGTCCCTGTCTGAATTCAGCTGCTCACTTATTTCACTTAAATGTTCATCAGACTCACTCAGACTTTCATTCAGCCAGTGCCTGCCTTGCTGTGGAGACCTGGGATATCTGTATCCTTCCCAGTCTGGATATCTCCTTCGTCTCTGAGGTTCCTCAGCTCCTCTCCTAGCTCCTTCGGCTCTCTCTGCCTTCCCCCGTAGCTCCTCTTGTGAGCTGTGCTGATTATTTACGTAATCCCCAGCTGCACCACACCCTAGCCTCCTGGGGTCAGGTGGGACCTTCCTTGCTTCCCTACTGGCTGGGTGATAATTCCAGGTTTGTGACCTCATTCCCTTATACTCCTTCTGATACCCTTGTGTCATGTGCTCTCTCCCTACGTCAGTGTTTACTTGAGGAGTAGTATTTTTTAGCACCACAGGGGGCTCTAGAGAGTCTGCTCTGTGACAGTATAAATGACATTACCTAAATGTGGAAGTCCCAAAATACCAACCTCCATGTGTAAGTGTCAGCATTTACACATACAAGTGCACCCCTGCACCTCACTATTTTATAAAAGGTTTCACGTTCTGCCCTTCCTAAAACAGAAGCAGAATTGTAAATGTCACAACCTCGACATCTCAATTCCAGTCTCCATGTCTCTTCTAAAATATGCCTTCACATACGTTCACATGAATATATAGAAATGAAGGTGGGTATATACCGTAGTTTAAAAAATTTGAATCTCAAAATGAACACAAATTACTACACCAATATAAAAGACTGAAAAAAAAACCAGCCACAAATTAATACATCGGCATTAGATAAGAGGAAGGCCAGCAATGAGATGGATTGATACAATAACAGCAGCTACGGGTACCAGTCTGTCAACAATGAGCTACCTTACTCAAGACCGAACACAATTTAGAATAGCTATCCAGAGGGTCGCTATGAGTCGACTCCGACTCAACGGCACTTAACAACAACAACATTAGGACTGAAAAACTCCACATGGCCACATTTCAGCAACTCGTGCTTGCATCAGGGTTATTATTCACATTAACTGAAAAGAATACAAATAGATTACTTACATAGTAAAATATGACGGCAGATAAAGACCAGAATGGTCCATCTAGCCTGCCCAGCAAGGCGGCAAGAGAAGGTGCACCTGCCGCTCCTATAATGTAAAATCACCAGTTGTTGATACAGAGGGATATTAAATCCAATTATGTGACCTTATTGTGTGTCTTTCAATAACGGAGGTTAACAGAGGTCTGCATCAAATTCTGTCCCCAAGAGGGAGGATAGTACTCATCACTGATTCATGCACCTCATGAGGGACATCCAGAATGGAAGAATGGAAATTTACATGGCCACAGGCACTGAGGATTACAATCTGTCTTCAGATTCAACAAATAAATTGAAAAAGTCTTGTATCCTTCTTCAGAAACAGACATGTTGCTATCATATCGCTGGAGGGAGTTTAACTTTTTTTTTTGCACGGATTGCCTCTCTGTTTTGCATGTGAGGCTTGACCAGTGATCTGAATAAGGGCATTATCACCTCCTCTTTTTTGCTGGTTGTGCCATTATCTATGCAGCCTAGGATACCTCTGGCTTTAGCAACTGGGTTTGTTATATTATCATGCTAAGGTCTCTCTCTCTCCTGGTCTGTACACATCCTATCGCATAAAGCTCCTTTGGATGTCTGCACCTCAAATGCACCACCCTGCACTTCTTATCATTAAAGCTTAATTGGCAAGTATGCAACCAGTTTTCCAGATTTTGAAGATCACGTTTCCTTTTGTTCACTCCCTCCGTGGTGTCCACTCTGTGGCAGATCTTCACTTCATCCACAAAAATGGCAAATTCCTTCTAGTCCTTTGGCAATATCATTCAAAGACATTGGAAGAACTGGCCAAGACCAATCCTTAAGGCACTCCACTGCTCACCTTTTTTTCCTCCGAGTGAATTCCATTTATCACTACCACTGTTGCCTCCAATCTAGTTCAATGCTTTGGGACCCAACATCAGGCTGCTCAGTTTATTCATGAGCCTCCTACGAGGAACAGTGTCAAAGGTTTTGCTGAAATCTAAGCAGACGACATCCAACATGTGCCCTTGATCTAGTTCTTGTCACCCAGTCAAAAAAATGAATCAGATTGTTTTTATTTATGTTATTTATTTATTTAGCAGCTTTTTTTATACCGTCTTATCTAGCAGTCAAAGCGATGTACATAAAGCTCAAATTATAAACTCTTACAAGGAACAGTTATAAACATTTACATAGAACTTAAAGAACAATAAAATCTAGGAGTGACAAAAGTATAGGGGCGAATAATAATTTAGGATATGGTATCCGTATGTTTACAGGCCTTAATAGAAGTGAGTTCATTCTACAAAGTGCACCACAGGTGAGGTGGGCGTATGTATATCAGATGACTTGCATTGGAGGGAGATGTAGGATACAGTGGTCTGGTGGTATAAATGATGTAATCATGTCTGCAAGGTACTTGTTTAAAGAGAATTTGAATAATTGGGATGAAAGGGTGATGCTATGGTTGAGGAATTGGTTGGAGGAATTTCAAATTAAACTCCCATTTGGCAATCTGATCGTTAGCGTTATCATCGTGAATACTGATTGACAGTGTCATTTTGAGGAACGCAGCCACCAGCGCAGGAGTGAGTGAGGATCACTCCAGCCCCACCTCACCTGCCCCCCCCCCCCCCAGGCCACTTGGGATGGATCAGGGTCCAGAGAAAGGCTATGAAGAAGGCTGGGCTAGGCTGGGTCTCTTGTATGGAAAGGTTGGGGCTTTGGGGGTGAGGACTTTGGGGGGAGGGATTCTTCCATATATACCCTGCTTTGGAGCTGGGGGCATGTCAGGCCCACTGGGCCACCAGGGAATGGAGGGGGATGTGAGTGGGCCTCTGAATCAGACCAGTGGGCCAGTTAAAAATAAAATAAATATATAAGCTATCATAAATTGATTTACTAACCCTTAAAGTGGACTAACATGATAGTCACACTCCTTTATTTAAATAAAGGACACACACAATGTATGGAATCCTGCAATCCATCACACAAACGTAATAAGCAATACAAGAAAAAACTATATATTCATCTCTATTACATTTCAGCTTTAGTGTTCATCTAGTAAAAGAAAACTGATCTCACGCAAGGATGAGGTTTGTTTGTTTTTTATTGGGGCAGAAATCTTTTTAGAAATACATTCAGCAAGCTCAGGAGAATCCCAAAATGCTGAAAACTCACTTGTTCATCAAATACTACAGATGAACACTCAATACCTAACTGCACTCTAATACCAACCCACCTTTACTCAAATACTTCTCACATTCGGACTGTAAATAAACTCGACTGGCTATCCCTTACCCTTAATGTTAACAATGAACATTAAAATGTAAATAGTTGCCGCTTTTGACGTAACAGTTAATTCCTGTGATGTATCATAGTTATACCTGTAACAGTTCCATGTAAAATTGCTGAGTTGAATATAAACCACTTTGATAACATTGAAAGGCAATATATATGAAAAGTTAAATAAATAGATAAAAAGATTCAACTGCATGGGGCCCGATTCTATTCACAACGTAGATCTCCTTTGCACATCCGGGCTGACCCAGACATACAAAGGAGACTGTGATTCTGATCCCGTACAGTGCTAGCCCGGCTAACTCAGCCAGGGCTTTTAAATGGAGCCATGGTGCTGCAGCTCCATTTAAAAGCCGTGATGCCGGCTGCTGCTCTAAAATGTTAATTCCCCGAAGCCTAACCCCCGATCCAGCCTCCTAATGCCAGGGTCCAGCTGCGGGGGATAAACTTTGTCCCCCCCCCCCCCCCAGCCCCTTCCGCGCCACGAATTGAAAAAAAAACGTCCAGGGAGGTTATTCCATCCCGGGGTGGAATAACCTCCCCGGCCAATTCGCCGGCCCTGGACTTACAGGGCCGACATTAGAATTGGCCCTGTTCATCCAGGGCCAGCGACTGCCCATTACCCGCCCACTCTCCATCCCCAGGCTGCCTCTTCCCCGCCCACTGTCCACCCCCGGGCCGCCTCTTCCCCGCCCCTGACTAACTTCCCCGCACAACCAGCAGGGAAGTTATTCGGGGGCCTGCAGCCGCACGAATAGCGGGGATGGACTTCCCGCTATTCATGGTTTGGAATACCTCCCATGGTATTTAGCCTTATGTTTAACAGGACATCTCAAAATGAAAATAGCTTCAATTTTGAACAGATGCTTTTTACCAAATTTAAATAGCACAGTCCAGTAAGTGACTTGTGAACATGTTTTATGTATAGTTATCTCCCTATCTCCAGGAGGCTTTTTATCTAGTTTTGCACCTGGGGCAATAGAGGGTTAGGCAACTTACTTATGTCCATAAGCAGGATTTGAACCTTGGTTTCTCTGGTTAGCAGGTTATTGGTCTAACCACTAGGCAACTCACCCACTCCTTTTCAACTTCTCCAGATCAGGAATTTGTTACCGGAGGATGTAGTAAAGGCTGTTAGTGTAGCTGGGTTTAAAAAAGGTTTGGACAAGTTCCTGGAGGAAAGGTCCATAAACCATTATTAAGAAGGGACCCAGGATATCACTGCTTGAACCAGTACAAGCATTGTGGAACCTGTGTCCCTTGGGGAAACTGCTAGGTATGTATGACCTAGATTGGCCACTGTTGGAAACAGAATACTGGGCTTGATGGACCTTGGTCTGACCCAGTATGGCATATCTTATGTTCTTATGTTCTTAGGTATAAATTTGTATGAGGGAAGTATCACCAGCAAGGGTTTTGGGTTTAGCCTATACTTTTTTCTAAAGTAGCTCAAGGTGAGTTACATTCAGGTTCAGTAGATGAAATAAACAATGGAGGTGTTTTCCTTCAAAATGGCTAGTCTCTTTAGAGAAAACTGAAATTTTAAACTATTGGTGTTTGGACTTTTTCTATTATTTTGGAAACGAGAGACATACATGCAAATCATAAACACAAAAATGTATATAGAAAAAATAGAAATGGCTTGAAATATTCTCTACACATACTAACATACTGTTCCCTAAGAGCATGCTAACCCAAGACTCAGAATTATGATAAATAATACATATTAAAACCTTCAATATATGTACATTATCCTATAGTAAGACTACATGATGCCATGAGAGTAGCTTTTTTCCCTCTATACCATGCTAACTTTTTAATTATAACTTTAATAAGCTGGCATATAGCTTGAGTGAAATTGTGTTAATGCTGAGATACATAGCAGTGAGCACTGTCCTTGTTACCTTGGCAACCTGCAGACACGAAACATCGAGGTCATTTCTGTCAAATCGTCAGGGCACTGGAGATGTGAACGTCTGCAAAGGCAGAAAGGAAAAAGGAGATCAGCAAAAAACACTATTTAAAAGAATCCTAACCAGTTTTTTAATTATTCTATTACAATGTGCATAGATTTCTCCCCTTTATTAACAGAGTTTCTCATAGCCTCTGAAATAAGGTTCCCAGATTTTTGTTGAAATGTGGGATGCCTGGGCAGGGGCATCATCCCACTAGTTGACCTTCCTCATAAGGATTTTTATCTACTTTAAGATATTTATTTTATTTAACAGGTCTTTTATACTGCTTTATCATTTCAATCAAAGTGGTTTATATTGTAATTTAAACTTGGTAATGTACATTCAACAGGGACATTGATAACTTGGAATTTTCTGAGGCAATGGAAGGTTAAGTGACTTGCCCAAGGCCACAAGGAGTGCTAGTGGGAACTGAACCCTGGCCTCTTGGTTCCCAAGCCAGTGATCTAACCATTAGGCTACTCCTCCACTCAAAATATGAAGAAATTGAATATCTTAAGTACATTCTTTAAGTTTCTTGTTACAAAATCTTTAGGATCCAAAACAAAAAGAAAAAGTCTTACACTGGTAAATACGTCCCATATACTAGAAACAGAAAAGACAAAACAGCTGACAAAATCCAGCTGTTTCCAATATGTAAATATTTTTAGGGACATATGTTCAGGTATTCAGATTTGGAACTGAGTCTCAGACCATTTTACAGCCACTTATTGCTATTCTCTATCAGACAATACAATTTACAACATTTTGGTGTTTCTGGCTTGATTTTATAGCTTCAACGTTTTCTCACTCATTCTCTGGTCTTGTCTCCATTCCTTTTCTGTTCTCTCTCTCTCTCTCTCTCTCTCTCTCTCTCTCTAGGGATTCTCATTTTTTCTTTTCTGCTTCAGCTCTCTCTTCCACTTTTCTCTCTCTCTCACCAATGGCTGTTTTAATTCACAGGTCTGCGACTAAAAAGCTGTTTGATTATTTTCATCTAATTTCCATGTATTTTGGTGTGCTGAAAACAAATAAAATATTGAAAAAACTCCTAGACGTCATGATTTGCCACAACATGCAAAATTGTCTTCAAATTTATCACATTTTTTCAAATTACTATTAATTAATTCAAATTACTATTAATTAAATCACATAAGTGCATTTAAGATATAAAATGCCAAAAAAAACCTTAAAGGGGTTGTCCGAGTTATGTAAAAACAAATATAGCACTGTAAACCTGATGGTCAGCAATATATACATAAGCTAAGCAAGTTTTAAGTTCGTGCTTCTAATGGTAGAAGGGGTTAATCTTTCCTGAAGAATCCAGTGGGAGGGAGACACAGGGCAGATAGCAGCAGCTCCGGTCAGTGCAGGGGGGCGTGGCCAGCACTGTGACGTGTCTCGTGTACAGACACAGAGCTGCTCTCTTCTGCATGCCACACTTGTGCATGAATCATCATCAGGTTCTTGGTTCTAGGCTGTTCACACTTTTTCATCGCAATTCGTGTTAGCTCGTCATTCTTCAACCGTTATGTTATGGCTCTGCGAAAGTGTATTAATTCGCCAGACAGTTTCTGTTTCATCTGTGGTGAATATACAGTGTTGAAGCAACAGCAGAATATTACAGACTTTGTGAAAAAAGTATACTTTGCATACTTTGGACTAAAAATTGGAGATCAAGATAAAGTCTGGGCGCCTCATAAAGTGTGCAAACGGTGTGTTGAGGACCTCCGAAACTGGTTCAAGGGTAAGAAAAAATCTTTCCATTATGGGATTCCTATGGTATGGCGAGAGCAAAAGAACCATAGTGACGACTGTTACTTTTGTTCATGCGATGTGAAAGGGTTTAATTCCAAATGGAAGCATTCCATTTCATACCCCAATCTTCACTCAGCAATTCGTCCCATCCCCCATGGCACAGATATACCAGTACCCAAGCCCCCTGCTACCTTGGAAGAGATACCTAGCTCCAATGAAGGTGAAGTCATACCTGAACCAGATGACGAATCAAGTTCTGACTTTGAAGATGATACAAGACCAAAATTGTTTTCTCAGGAGGAGATGAATGATTTGGTAAGAGACTTGAATCTTCCCAAAGATGCCGCTGAGTTACTCGGATCAAGGCTGAAAAGCAGGAATTTATTGTTGCCAAGAGTGTCATCTTCATGGTTCAGACATCGTGAAAAGGAGTTCGTTCCTTACTTCGCCCAGGAAGACAAGTTGGTTTATTGTATCGATGTCGAAGGTCTGATGGATCATTTTAAAATCCAATATGATTCAGAGCAATGGCATCTTTTTATAGATTCTTCAAAAAGAAGTCTCAAAGCAGTTTTACTCCACAAGGGTTTTTACGCTTCCATACCTGTAGGTCATTCCGTACACTTGAAGGAATCCTACGAGAACTTGGAATTAGTTCTTTGTAAACTTAAATATGAAGACCATGGTTGGCAAGTATGTGGGGACTTGAAGGTCCTGTGCATGCTGCTCGGGCAACAAGCTGGGTATACCAAATATGCTTGTTTCTGTGTCTATGGGACAGTCGAGACCGACAAAATCACTGGACCAAGAAGAGTTGGCAGCCGAGGGTGCTAACAGTCGGTGAAAAAAATGTCCTACGAGAAACTTTGGTACCTTCCCATAAAGTTCTTCTACCACCTCTCCACATAAAATTGGGATTGATGAAGCAATTCGTAAAATCACTTCCAAGAGATGGAGAATGCTTCAAATACTTGGTCACCAAGTTTCCAGGCCTGTCGGAGGCAAAATTGAAGGAAAGTGTGTTCGTCGGACCAGACATTAGAAGGTTTATAGTTCATCAAGAGTTTGTCAATACCATGATGGATCCTCAAAAAGAAGGGTGGATTGCATTTAAAGAAGTTGTACAGAAATCTTTAGGCAATAACAAAGATCCTCACTACAAAACGATCGTCGGACGAATGCTGAAAGCATTTCAAGCTTTAGGTTGCCTGATGAGTTTGAAAGTGCATGTCCTCCAGTCCCACCTTGACTACTTTCCTGAAGATTTGGGAGCTGTGAGTGAGGAACAAGGTGAACGATTCCACCAAGACATTAAAGAGATGGAAAGGAGATACCAGGGAAAATGGAGCATTACAATGATGGCAGACTACTGTTGAATGCTTCTGAGAGACATTCCAGATGCTACTCACAAGCGTAAATGCACCAAGAGGAGCCTCACAAGGAAGAAGAATAGAGTTTAGTGTGTGTAGAAGAGCTTATTTCAGTTCAAAAAAGGATTTTCATGAAAATATTGTAATAAATTTTACTTTTATAAGTCTATTTCCATTTATTTTGAGGTATTGCCTTATTTAACATAGTTACCTAAATTGTCAGGAAACGTGATGTCCTATGACAAAATGGAGGTCATTTTCAGATTCAGTGCACCAAAAAACATAAAGATTACGTGGAATAACCAAAACAGCTCTCGAAAAAAAAAAATTTGCAGATCTCTGTAATGTTTCTTTTCTTCCTATTTCTCTACCCTCCTCTTATCAGCTCACTTCATTGCCTTATGGACTTAATTCTGATGACATCCTTCTGATCTTTTGTGTTGACAATCTGGTCCCTGATCTCTCCCAAACGAACGCTCCTTGAGGCCATCTCTGCCTGGTTGTATGAAAACTCCCTGAAGCTCAACCCATCCAAGACCACCGCCACCTGGATCACTGACTCTGACACAGCTCCATCTCTGGCTCCTTTCTTGGGCTCCACTCCGATCTCCTTACACTCTTCATTCAAGTATCTGGGAATCCACATTGACACAGCTTGGTCTTTCCCCCACATCCGTGCTATTACCAGTTCCACTTTCGCTGCCTTATGCCAGTTCAGAGTCTTATGCCCCCTCCTTGATCATGCAGCCCAAACCACCATCCTCCTCAACACCATCATTTCGCACCTAGACTACTGTAATGTGGTCTATGTGGGCCTCCCCCAGCATCAAATGAAAAAGTTTCAGTCCATTCAAAATACTGCTATCCATGCTCTTGCACATACCCATAAATATGACCATGTTACCCCCCCCCCCTTCTTATTCACCATCATTGGCTCCCTCTCCCCCAGTGGGTCCAGTTTACAATCCTTATCCTTGACCATAAGGCCTTGACCAATGAAGCCCTTTAATACCTTTCTGCTCTCACCAAACCATATGTCCTCCCATCTCCCACTGCCTCCCTCCATGATCACAGGTTGGTTCTACTTTCCCCATCCCATGAATCCATGAGGCATTCAACCTTCTTTTTTCTTGCCCCTTCCCTCTGGAAATGCCTGCCCATCCACATCTGCCTTGAACTATCCTCCAAATTCAAGTCCTTGTTAAAGGCACACCTTTTCGAATAGGCGTTCGGCTGAGATGCGGTCTAGGTGCCCTGAAACTGTATGAACATTTGTAAATATGTTAATGTTAGAAAGATTTCCTCTGCTGTGTGCTGTTTAAATGGCATCCACCATAGCCTGCTTCCAGTCCTACCTGATTGAACACCAACAGCAAATAAAAATAGGGAACAAGACCTCCAAACCATTTAAACAGCTTCAAGGCATACCTCAAGGATTTGCCCTCTCAGCCTTATTCTTTAATCTATACATCCAACCAATCTGCCAAATCATACGGAATCATAAAATACACTATCACATATATGCTGATGACCTGGTGCTATACACCCCCTTTGATACCAACAATCTGGAACACACCGCAATATAGTAGAACCATGCTTCAGGGCAGTAGCAGAATGGCTGGATAACCACAACCTATCAATCAACTATAACAAGTCAGAAGTACTCACCGTATCCAGAGACCCATCTTATGCCCCTCCAGAACGAATAAAGGACAACAAAGTACTGCTACCTGTAAAGCCAGAGGTTAAATACCTAGGGATCACTCTAGATCACAGACTGACTTTTCAAGCACACATCAAAAGAACTTCTAACTCTGCATACCATAAGATAAGGATCTTGCACAACCTTCACCCACTACTAGATCCTAATCACTTCCGTACAGTATTTCAAGCCTTAATCACTCCACACCTGGATTAAAGTCCTCCAGGGCCTCCCAAACCTAGCTCTCAGGCCTCTGCAAACCACACAGAATACAACAACCTAGATCATCACCAAAACTTCACAATATAATCGCATCACACCATTCCTCAAAAGCCTATACTGGCTCCCAGTAAAAGCAAGGATAAAATACAAAGCGATCATGACCACCTTCAAAACGATACACAACCTTACTGCAGCCTGCCTGCAATCACTCATTCAGAAGAACTCGGACACAAGACTACAATGACGACAACAATATTTAAATCTTCTCCATATCCCAGCCCAGAAAACAAAAAGTTCCCAAACAGTGTGCGGCCCTACTTTATGGAACTCATTGCTGACTACTTTATGGACCACCCAGGACCTGATTGACTTCCGGAAAAAACTAAAAATGCACCTCTTTGAAGAATCCTTTGGATCTCTCATGTAGACTCCCCACCTCAACTCTGCCACTATACATTGCATATTGTTGTACCTCTGTATGTAAACAAGTTATTACCCACCACCGTGATCTAACCTGAATAGTTTCCCTATTTAAACCTATAACCCAATGTAAATATGTTTCATGTTACCACATATATGTATATATAGTTAAGTTCGGTGTAAACCACTTTAATACCACGAAAAGTGGTATAGAAGAAATGTTAAATAAATATCCTCTTTCCTACAACATATTGTAATTCCTTTCTTGATTCATATGTCTATTTGTTTTTTAACTTTGTAAACTGCTCTGTATGCCCCACAAAGGGCGGTATATCAAAAACTAAATAAATGATACACGATTCCTTCAACTAATAGGGTCACTTAGATTTAAGTGAAAACCTTTAGCACAGCATTTTTCCCAACCCTCCCCCCCCCCTAAAAACCCCCCAAAAGAGCCTGGTGGTCCAATGGACCATAACTCCTCACCCCCTCAAACCCTCCTCGTTACCTTAAATGTTGTGGGCGGGAGCATTGCCCACACACTCCTGCCCCAGCACTGTCATCTTGCAAAATAGCAGAACTTGGTCCTGTGCAGTGCATCCTGGGATGTAACAGGCAAGGTCAGACTGCCATATAAAGCAAAAATACCTTATATTTATTTAATGGATTTTTTATACTGCTTTATCATTTAGTCAAAATGGTTTACATTGTAACTTAAACTTGGTAATGTACATTAAACAGGAACATTGATAACTTGATTTCTTCTCAGACAATAGAGGGTTAAGTGATTTGCCCAAGGACAGGAGTGCTGGTGAGAATCAAACCCTGGTCTCTTAGTTCCAAAGCCAGCCTCTAGCCATTAGGCTACTCCTTCACTCCACTTATAATGCAGAGTTACTCCCATGTTGCATCCTGGGACAGCTGACCCGCCTCATGTGCCCCAAGATACATCACAGAGGGCTCCTTCTCTAGTCCTATTCAAATCTAGGCTACAAACCCACCTCTTTGAAACCACTTTTGGATTCTGATGCTCCTCACTGTCCTGTCCACTACTTTTGTATATCTTAACATATTCTAGTCCCCAGTTTCGCTTTGCATTTTGTCTTGATTAGAAGCCCCAGTGAGCAGGGACTTTGCCTTACATCTATATGGACAGAGCTGCATATGCCTTGTAGCACTATGCAAATGATTAGTAATAGGAGGAGGTGGAGGAGGAGGAGAGGGTTCATTCTTACATATAAGGAATTTTTTGTCTTATATGGCAGTCTGAACCCATGCGGTACACCGTGCGCGACCAGGCATCATCATTTTGCAAGATAGTGACACAGAGGCAGGAGCATGTGGGCAATATTCCTCCCCACAACACTTAAGATACTGGGGAGGGTTTGGGGGAGTGGGGTGTTAGAGTCTACTGGACCACTATGTCCTTTTTGTTTGGGGGGGGATAGAGAAGATTGGAACCACTGGGACACCAGGTCTTTTTTTTTTCAGTGGGTGAAAGGGATCAGGGCCCACCAGGCATTTTATTTCTGTCAGGGGTCATGTCTGGGGGAAGACATCCCCCCCCCCCCCCGACATTGTGCTGGATCATCTAAGGTGGTATTCATCTTCGCTTCTGATAGTCTTGTTTGTCTAGGACAGTATGCCAAACTTGCTCAGACTTCTGTTTGCATGTATTTGGGACTGTTACTGATTGGAAGAAATCTGCGCTTGTATTTACCTGCTGAGAAAATCTCTAAATCTTGGGGGAAATGGAATTCTTTGTGTTAAAGCTGATAGAATCTGTGTATTTTAAAATTCAGTGTTTTTATTAGGTAAGTTAGGGTATACTAAAAGAAACCAGTATTCATTTAAATTAAAGGCAGTTAGGGCTTACTATTACAAGCCAGGTTTCAATTAGTGTTTCTTTCCCTCCATCCCATCCCAGCTCCCATCCACCCTAGTTATAATCCTTGATTAATAGCCTTCTAAACCAGTTAAGGGGAAGGGAGTGATTCACTCACTTTCAGCTTTGACTGATTATCTTAATAAGCAAGTTATTAGGCCTTAGGAGTAGATTAAGTCCTTGCAGTTCACCTTGGGGTGATAATAAGCAAGGGTGATTATAAATATTAGGTATAATCATATTGGCTCAAGTATCCCTATTCCCCTAGTAACTTTAAACAACTGAGCAATTTTAAATAGATAAAATAAATCCTTAAATCTTATCAGGCAGACAGAAGTCCAGCAAAGAGATGGGGGCTATCCAGTCTTTTGCACTGTGTTATATGTATGATTTTCTCCCAGTTGGTGAGAAGTCTTGTGTGCACTAGGTGCAAAGAGCTCTTTGCTCCCAGGAAATGAGTCCAGTCTCTAGAGGCTAGAATAGCAGACTTGCAAAATAGATAAGACCTATAGGGATGTAGTAGAGAAGTCCCACCTCCAGTCAGGCAGCCTTTCTGCTGCCATGAAGGAGAGAGGTCACATGGAAGGAAAGCATCACCTTGATTTAGCAGAAAGCAATTCTATAGCTAGAACCTGTCCTCCAAATGATATAATACCCTCTCACACTGAAGATGTGTCTCCAGGGCCATGTGTCCATGAGGAAAGGGTTAGGATAACCGTTATAGCTGGCTATTCAATCATAAGGCATATAGATAGCTGGGTGACTGGTGGACCTGAGGATTGCCTGGTACATAAGAATATAAGATATGCCATACTGGGTCAGATCAAGATCCATCAAGTCCAGTATTCTGTTTCCAACAGTGGCCAATCTAGATCATATGTACCTAGCAGTTTCCCCAAAAGACACAGGTTCCACAATGCTTGAATTGGGTCAATACCTACCTACCTTGTGCAAAGACAGTGTACCTCATGCTCTACATAGATAAGGTTTTAGATGGTGCTGGAGAGGAGCCTGCTGTCTTAGTATATGTTGATACCAATGATATAGAAAAGTGTGGGAAAAAGGTTCTGGAAGCTAAATTTAGGGTTTTAGGTAAAAAGTTGAAATCCAGAACTTCCAGGACAGGATCAACAGAAATGCTTCCCATTCCATATGCAGGACCCAAGAGGCGAGCAGAGCTCCGGAGTCTCAATGCGTGGATGAGACAATGGTATAAGGAAGAGGGTTTTGGATTTGTTAGGAACTGGGCAACAGCCTGGAGAAGAGGGAGGGGGGTCTTTTATGAAAGGGCAGGAGACAGAGCTGCTTTTAAACTAGAAAATGGGGGAAAGCTGGCAGTTGCCCAAGAGTGCATGGTTCGGAATGATATATCTTTGAAGGATATTAGCAAAAGTTAGGACATCTCAATACGTCTCATTCCAATAAAGGAAAAAGTAACCCACGTGCCTTCAAGTAAAAAAACAGACAGTGTTGAAAGAGTCCAAATTATCCCTGTCATCCGATAGCCAGACTGTTAATATGAAAAAAAACAAACTTTGAAATACCTGTATGCGAATTTTTGAAGTCTATAAAATAAGATGGGATAGTTAGAATATATAGCACTAAATGAAAGGTTAGATATAATTGGCATCTCAGAGACCAGGTGGAAGGAGGATAACCATGAGACACTACAATGCCAAACTACTAACTACAGTATATCGCAATGATAGGGTAGATCACATATGTGGAGGGGTGGCACTATATATTAAAGGGGCCATTGAGTCAAACAGGATAAAGGTTTTGCAGGAAATAAAATACACTGTAGAATCTCTAGACATAGAAAATTCCATGTAAAAAGGGGAAGGGAATAGCAGTGAGGGTATAATACTGCCTGCCTGGCCAGAATGAACAGACAGATAATGAAATGCTAAAAGAAATTAGGGAAACTAGCAAAGTTTCCAACATAGTAATAATGCAAAATTTCAATTAGCCCAGTATTGACTGGGTCCATGTTGCATCAGGGCATGTTAGGGAAGTAAAGTTTCTAGATGGAATAAAGGACTTCTTCATGGAGTAGCTAGTTCAGGAACAGACTCGAGGGGAAACTATTTTAGATCTAGTTCTTAGTGGAACGCAGGATCCAGTGCAAGAGATAATGGGATTGGAGCTGCTGGGCAATAGCAATCATAACACAATCACATGTGATTTAATAAATGGAGGGAGAATAACAAGGAAATCCACTGCACTAGCATTTAACTTTCAAAAAGGAGACTATGAGAAAATGAGAAACATGGTTAAGAAAAAACTAAAAAGAACAACTTCAAAGGTTAAGAGTCTACATCAGGCCTGGGCATTATTTATATATGGTATACTGTCTTGGAAGCCCAGACCAGATATATTCCATGCTTTAAAAAAGTGGAAGTAAGGCTAAACCACAGCATGGCTTAAAGGTGAGGTCAAAGAGGCTGTTATAGCTAAGGGAAAATCCTTCAGAAAATGGAAACAAGAACCAGATGATGAAACCATGAAACATCATAAGTACTGGCAAGTTAAATGCAAGGCAGGCAAAGAGAGAATTTGCCTGCCTTGGAAGCAAAAACACATTATAAAAACATCTTCAAGTGCATTCCTAGCAAAAAAAACCTGTGAGAGAGCCAGTTGAACTATTAGGTGATAGATACATAGAAACAGACCACATGGCCTTTCTAGTCTGTCCTTCCATATCAACTACAACAGTCCTTTTTTTTCCTTTAGAGATCCTCTGTGTTTGTCCCATGCTTTTTTGAATTCAGATACTGTCCTCATCTCTACCACCTCCACTGGGAGACTATTCCATGGATCCACCACTCTTTCCGTAAAGAAATATTTCTGCATATCACTCCTGAATCTATCCCCCTTCAACCTCATCCCATGTCCCCTTGTAGAAGAACTTGCTTTCAATCGAAAGAGGCTCTCCCCCTGTGCATTTATGCCATGGAGGTATTTAAACATCTCAATCATATCACCTCTATCCCGCCTTTCCTCTAAGGTGTACATATTAAGATCCTTAAGTCTGTCTTCATATGCTTTATAATGAAGACCACTAACCATTTTAGTAGCCACCCTCTGTACTGACTCCATCCTGTTTATATCCTTTTGAAGGTGTGGTCTACAGAATTGCACACTATACTCCAAATGAGGTCATACCAAAGACTTATACAGATGCACTATCACCTCCTTTTTTCTGCTGGCCATTCCTCTCCGTATGCACCCAAGCATGCTTCCAGCTTTTGCTGTCACCTTTTCTACCTGTTTAGCTACTTTAAGATCATCAGACACAACCACGCCTAGGTCCCACTCTTATTTAGTGGACAAAAGTACTTCACCCCTATACAATATTGCTCCCTTGGATTGCTGCAGCCCAAATGCATGACCTTACATTTTTTAACACTAAATCCCAGCTATCAAATTCTAGACCATTCTTCAAGCTTAGCTAGATCCCTCCTCATGTTATCTACACCTTCCTGGATGTCTACTCTATTGCAGATTTTGGTATCATCCGCAAAGAGGCAAACCTTACCCGACAGCCCTTCCGCTTTATCACTAACAAAGATGTTAAAAAGGGCACTAGAAGAGGACAAGGCCAAGACAGAGAAACTGAATTAATTCTTTGCTTCAGTCTTTACTGAAAAAAGATGTAGGAAACTTACCCATGCTAAAAATGATATTCAAAGGTAATGTATCAGAGGAATTGAAAGAAATCTTGATAAATCAAGAAGATTAATACAGCTATGTGATAAACTAAAGAGCAGCTAATCACCTGGACCAGATGGCATACATCCCAGGGTGCTGAAAGAACTGAAATATGGAGATTGCAGACCTACTTTTAGTAATCTGTGAACCATCCTTAAAATCATCTCTAGTACCTGAGGACTGTCGAGGGGCCAATGTAATGCCAATTTTTAAAAAGGGTCCCAAGGGTGATCCATAAAACTACATTCCAATGAGCCTGATGTCAGTACCAGGCAAAATGGTAGAAACCATCATAATAATAAAATTACTGAACATATAGACAGTCATGGTTTAATGGGAGAAAGCCAACATGGATTTAGCCAAGGATAATCTTGTTTTACTAATCTGCTATATTTTTTCAAAGGTATGAATAAAAAGGTAGATAAAGGTGAGCCAGATGGTATAGTGTATATTTTCAGAAAGCCTTTGACAAGGTCCCTCATAAGAGACTCTTATGGAAATTAAAAAGTCATGGATAGGAGACAGTGTACTATTGTAGATTAGGACCTGGTTAAAAGATAGAAAACAAAGAATAGGACTAAATGGACAATTTTCCCAATGGAGAAAGGTGAATAGTGGAGTATCCCAGGGATCTGGGCTGGGCCTGCTGTTTTTTTACATATTTATGAGTGACCTGGAAATGGGAATGACAAATGAGGCTATCAAATTTGCAAATGACGTAGAATTATTCAAAGTTATTAAAACACAAGAGGATTCTGAAACATTGCTGGAGGACTAATCAGAGAAAATATTTTTTTTCACTCAGCACATATCAAACTCTGGAATTCATTATGAGAAGATGTAGTAAAAATTGGAAGAAAAGTCCATAAATCATTATTAACCCTTTCCAGGCCGGTCCCGAAATACTCGGGACCCAAAATTCTGACCAAATGGCCGAGCCCGAAATAGTCGGGATCGGCGCAATGACGCAGATACTAAAGATTAATGAGCGAAATACCGGAAGCTAATGACAACACACATTTGGGCTGATGAAAAGAGAGTTGTGCTAGTGTTTCTATTTATACACCAGGCCAAAACAGCCAGAAAACAACCTGCAAATAGGTCATTAGCAATAGGTGATTTAGAATTAAAAGCAAAGTAAACAAGATGGAGTCAGCTGGTAAAAGAATGCGAAAAGAACGATATAAAGCTGCAGAAGTCATTAGATTTCTCACAGAAAGTGATGGTAACAGTAATAGCAGTGGCGAAGATGTCATTGATAATGAAACTGAAGAAGTTTTCACAAAAAATGTGGACTTTGAAGGCTCGGATGACAGTGACCCAGATTCAGTAGCAGCCACAGCTGAACCTCCAGGTTAGTAATTATTTGCAGACATTATTTATGTCACCTATATATCAGCTATGTCTTTAGGTATAACAAAACGCTAAATGTCACATTTATATTGATAAATTGTTCAGTTTGAAAAATGTCAACTATAATAAAACATTTTCATTTACAGTTGTGGCTGCGGCTGAACCATCTGTAAATATAAATCCTCTTGGCAGAGGGAAGCTTTGCCGTCATACTGCAGACCGTGGCGATAATGCAACTACATCACAAGTACGGACAAGAAGAAGCAGTCTTCCATGGAAAACAACTCCAAAAGACGTCCGTCAGTTTCCTTTCATTGCACAACCTGGCATAGCCAAACGTATGGGTGTCAATGCAACTAAATTGGACTTCTACAAGCTCTTTGTTACAGATGAACTAATTTCAATGATTGTTCTTGAGACAAATCGCTATGCAGCAGAACTGTGTGCTAAAATACCAGCTGACAAGCCTCATGCCCGAATGAGAAAATGGCAAGACGTTGACCATAATGCTATATGGAGAATGTTGGCATTGACGATGGCTATGGGAAGGAGGGAGGAGGAGGGAGGAGTAGCCTAGTGGTTGGGGCAAGGTACTTCAGGCCGGAAGGTCGGGGGTTCAAATCCCACTAGAGGACAGCAACCTTGGGCCGGAAGGACTGGGGTTTCTAGTCCCACAGGTGCTCCTTGTGGTCTTGGGCAAGCCACTTAACCCTCCATAGCCCATGTTCCCTGTAAGTATTAGTGTATGTGTCTCATATCCCTGCATGTTAAATGTATCCCCCAATTGTGTTGTGACCGCTTTAATTGAAGGATAAGGCGGTATACAAAAACTGTCTAAATAAAATAAATAAATCAAGAAGCCTATGATCGACTTGTACTGGTCAGGTCAACTACTGTTAGAAACTCCATTCTTTCCATCAATAATGAGCTGAAATACATATAAGCGAATATTACAGGCCCTTTACTTTCAAAACAATGCAACACAGAAACTCGAGGGTGATCGCATTTGGAAGCTTCGTCCATTCTATGACATTATCACAAAGCGATTCCAAATTGTTTATATCCCGGAACAAGACATTTCAATTGATGAATCTCTACTGCTTTTCAAAGGAAGGTTATATTTCAAACAATACATACCTACAAAATGCTCAAGATTTGGCATCAAATCATATGAGCTGTGTGAGTCACGTAGTGGATACACCTGGAAGTATATGCTATACTCAGGTCAAGATGCAGTTCTAAGTGATGGTTTACATGGAAGTAGCTACTGTATTGTGCTGAATCTGATGGATGGACTGCTTGATCAAGGCTATCGATTGGCTGTGGATAACTACTACAACAGTCCAGAACTCTGTATGGATCTGTATGACCGAGCAACATCCTGCTTTGGAACGGTACGATCCAGTCGAGTTGGTATGCCTACTGACCTGCGTCTAAATGTAGATGGAAGGAAATTGAAACAAGGAGATGTCACATATCGTACAACAGATAAACTGCTAGCACTTTGCTGGTATGATAAGAATTATGTAACAATGTTGTCCAACTGTCATGATGGCTCTGTAGTTGACACTGGAAAAAGAGATCGGAATGATCAGCCAATTCGAAAGGCACAAGTTATCGTTGACTACAACAACATAATGGGCGGTGTAGACAGAACAGATCAGTTATTGGAGTATTATGCTTTTCTTTCTGCGCAAAACTGTAAAGTGGTACAAGAAAGTTGCCTTTCATCTGTTGGCCATAGCAGTACTCAATGCTCAGATACTCTGGAGCAAGTCCCACTCAGAGGAGAAAGTGACAGGACTTGACTTCCGTATGAAGCTTATCTTGGCTATCATTGAAGCAGTTGGTCCTGATGCTAGTGCATGTGATGTTGGTGGCCGACCAAGTACTGGTGTTTCCCCATTTCGCTTGACTGCTAGACATTTCCCTAGCCTCATTCCACCAACTGAGAAGAAAACTACCGTATTTCGACAGTGTCGCGTGTGCAATGAGAGTCTCGGACATCGACATGTTGCTGGTGACAATCGTAAACGTGTTGAAACTAAATATCATTGTGCTGACTGTGGAAATGTACCTCTCTGTGCTGCACCATGTTTTGCATATTTTCATAATAATGAAGATCTTAAATAACTTGTAATTGTTATGATCAGTTAAAATTAAATCGAATGTATGCAACTAATAATGATTGCTTTTATAAATAAAGTGCACCTATTTTCATGTTTTTGAGCCTTCAGTTATACATATTTGTGTTGCTGTCTCATTTTTCTATCAAATGGTATATAATACATGACCATAGCAGAAAGAAAATCACTGTTATAACATATTGAATAAGACCGGCACAATTTTCCTGAGAGATGGAAAAATTAACCCGGCTGCAGAATGTGGATTAGAAATTTAAAGGGAGCCTTGATAGGGTTAAAGAGGACGGGGAAATCCACTGTTTACCCATGGGACAAGCAGCATGGAATCTGTATATCTTTTGGGATCCTGACAGTTACTTGAGAAATGGAATGGCCACTGTTGGAAACAGGATACTGGGCTTGATGGGCCCTTGGTCTGTTTATCTGACCCAGTATGGCATATCTGATGTTCTTATTTTAACACTGACATTTTGCGCGCTGGTTAATTTGCATATTACATTGCGGTGCAAAGAGTCAGCATTAAACTCACACTTTAAACATTGCACTCTAGTGCAGGGTTTCTGCATCAGCTTGTACCCAAGGCAGCGGAGAGTTAAGTGACTTACCCAAAATCACAAGGAGCAGCAGTGGAATTCAAACCCTGGCATCCCTGGTTCTAGCCCACTACTCTAAGCATTAGGTTGTTCTCTACTGCATAGCTATGTAGATATGGGATGCTTCTAAAACAACCCCCATAGAATGGGAATATGCCAGACAGTTTTAAATAGAATGAGGAAATGGTAAATAGAGTCCAGGCTGATGCAGGCAGTGACCAGCGAGGTACCCGGGGCTTTGTACTTTAACTGATTTTTTAAAATATCTTTCTTAGTGACATTGTTGAGGAATGTAAAGGAAACAAACTTCTTTTGAGCTTATATAATAGTCCAATAGAGTAGGCATGCTAGAAGGAGTGGAAAAATGACCGTGGAATTCAGCAAACTGGAAGAAAGATCAAGGGTATGGAAAATGAACTTTATTGCTGAAAAGCATAAAATCATGAATCTGGAACACAAAAATCATTAACCATACATCTACTAGGACAAGAATAGGAAAATGTCAAACAAGAAAACACTGACCATGTTAGTCAATGTAGAAACAATGTAGCAACACTACTGTGAAAGCTACAGTATGCTCAGTTACATAAGTGAAAAACATTGAGATTGTCATGTTAGTCTACTGGAATGTATAGAAATAAAGATCAACAAAAATAAAAAAACAATTAGGTGATATCTTTTGGAAGCTAACGCCCTCTTCTTCAACTCAGAATAGAATCACTACTGCTATGAATACTTATTTGAATGGCATGTGCAAAACAAATTTTTTATCAGAAAAATATAAGTGAATCATAAAAAGCATTCCAAAGCTAGCCTGAAGGAGAAAGGTGCAGGAAGGTGGGAGAAAGGTTAATGAGTGATCAGAAGGTGACAGGCAGTAGAATTTTATGCCTCAAAATGTGATTATAAGGTCATTGGTAGAATGGCCTGATCCCGAATACTGCTCCACGCATGACACCTCCAGACCTGGAGCCTTGAAATGGAGAATCTTCTCTCTCCATTAGGTTTTGTGTTAGTCTGAGGGACTGGAACCTGGAACTAAATGAGCCTCTAATCTTTGTACACTCAGAAAAGAGGTTACCCTAGTTCTAGTGACTGCTTAGATTAGATTATTACAAAGCTTAGTGGTAAGACGTGTGGTGGAAAACCAGGCAGACTGGATGGCCTTATTAGTCTTTCTCCGGGACCAAGCAGGAAGTAAGTCCTCAGATATGGGTGATATCATCAACGTAGCCTGCACGGGAATGCTTCCAACTTCCATAAGAAGCTTTTGGGAGAACCATTGTGCATATGTGCTCATCTTTCCACCCGAAAGGAGCCATCTTACCTGTCTTCTTTTTCCTGCGGAGCCAATCAGACGCTGTCTAAACCACGGAAAATGTAGATACCCTTGTGGTATGTTCTGTCATTTTTTTCTTCGCTTTTTTCAGTTGTGTGTTCGATCATGTTTTCTTGCCCATCCTTGGGAGCTTTGATGCCTCTGCACCACATTTTAACTCTGGCTCTTTTCTTTTTCTTCTTGAGGCATGTGGGTTTTTTCTCCCGTGGTCAGCTGGGACACTGGAGTCCTTTGACTTAGCAGAAGCCATCTTCCCTAATATGTCAAAGCTGGCCAGTGGCTTTAAAAACTGCACCCAGTGTGGCCAGACCATCTCAGTAAAGGACCACCATAACTGGTGCCTTCAATGCCTCGGGGGCCTTATCATGAGCCCTCCACCTGCGCTCTTTGTCTTCAGATGATGCGAGAGGGGTTCCGGAATCAAGAAAAACAGCAGGAATTGCTTCTCAGTTCCTCCAAGTCATTGACTTCGGCTCTGCCATTGACATCAATGCCCTCATAGGCTTCCACCTAAGCTTTGACTTCGTGCGCAGTCTGGGCCCACTTGGAGCCGAAGGGTTGCAGAGCATCAGATCAGTGGCTCTCCTTTGAAGAGGAGCACCCCAGAAGGATTGGACTCTGACCTGTCGACATTGAAGGGCGATGCCAAGTTCTGGATGAAAACCCATGGGCACCAGCATTGTAGCCCTTGACAGAACTCTGAAGGTGAGTTTCCCCAGTGGGAGGAGACACCTCCAAAGACCTCAGAGGGCCAGTGGGAGACTCCTCAGGTTGTCACCATTGTGAAGTCCTCAGCCAAGGGAACTGACATTGGCTCAGGTGGTTGCTCTGCCAGATCTGCCAACATCAGAGACTGCACTCCTCATGCAACACATGGAAGCCCTCGAGCACAGCCTGTCTGCATTCCTGACCCAGCAGATTGCTGAAGACCTAAAGATCTCGGGTTCCTCAACACCAGTGACTGCACAGTCTATGGTAGTGGCCTCACTGATGGAGATGCAGCCCATTCTAGAGTTGCATGCTGTCCCCTGAGAGAACAGCAGTTCCGGTGCACACTCAAAGTCCCTCTTGGTGCACTGGCTTTCTCCCTTGAGTGTTTTGGGGTCAGACCGCCAGTAGCCTCAGTCTCCCTCTACTCCTGCTGAGCACCACTAATGCCATGAGGAATCGTGTCAGTACTTTGATTTCCTCTCAGAATTGGATTCCAGCTATTGGGAAACTGAAGAGGAATTGCCTGAGACTGTACATCATCGGGACATTCTCTCTGATTCC
This sequence comes from Ichthyophis bannanicus, assembly GCA_033557465.1. Classification (NCBI taxonomy): domain Eukaryota; kingdom Metazoa; phylum Chordata; class Amphibia; order Gymnophiona; family Ichthyophiidae; genus Ichthyophis; species Ichthyophis bannanicus. The sequence continues at coordinate 1,765,400,841 of CM066031.1, forward strand.
TACCCTCTGTAAGAATGAAGGAAGTTCTCTCTGGAGGACTTATCCTTCCATGAGTTCATGTGGGACCATGGGGAAGGCCTTGCCATTCACCATCAAGGCTGAGGAGGAACCCAGGGCAGAGGAATTGGATATCTTCCAATATCCCTCTCACCCAAAGGAGGCCATCACGGTGCCCATGTATTGAATCCTCGAGAGCTTCCTCTTTTGCATGTGGAAGACACCACTCACAGTGCCCCTGGTGAGCCAACATCTTGATTCCCAGTATTAGGTGAGGACGACCCCCAGCTTCGAGAAGCCATAACTTCCGCATAACTCCATGGTCATGGAGTTGGCCAAGCGCCGTATTAAAAGTTCAAAGACACAATCCTCTGTGCCCCCAGGCCAGGAGGCATGGACTATGGATGGCTTTGGAAGGAAGTGCTATCAAGGCTTGATGTTGGTTGCCCATATCCAAGCCTACCAACTTTATATGTGGCTGTATCTCTGAGATCTCATGAGGGATCCATGAGATCCATAGGTTCTCCACTGGTCTGTTGGGAGAGCAGCTGCAGCATCTCCAAAACACAGAAATGATCAAAATACATCACTAGAGCTGCCTACAATACTTTTAAGTCCGTGGCCCAAGTGGCCACCATGGGCATCAGGGCCCGCCGCTTCACCTGGCTGCAGTCCTCAGACTTATAGCAATGGGTCTAGGACAGTGGTGGGCAATTCCAGGCCTCGTGCACCACAATCCAGCCTGGTTTTCATGATGTCCCTAATAAATATTCATGAGATCTATTTGCATCCACTGCCTTCCATTGTATGGAAATAGGTCCATGAATATTCATTAGGGACATCATGAAAACCAGGCTGGATTGTGGTGCACGAGGGCTGGAATTGCTCACCCCTGGTCTAGGACAAGTTAGCCAATGTCCCCTGCAGAAGTGAAAACCAATGGAGGAGAAAGCTGGAGAGTTGGAGAGGGAATAACTCACAATGGATAGACTCTCCAGAAAGACATCTGACCCTGTCAGATGGAAAACTTTGGGGAAAAGGTCTTTCTTCCCCAAGAAGAAGTACCATGGTACCTATATTCCATACCATTCCTACTAGGCACCCCAGCAGGGGCAGCAGCAGCAGCAGCAAAAGGGCCAGGGCCAATGCCAGCAGCACTACCCGAAGCCTCAGAAGCCCCAACCAGCACCGCAACCGCAGCCTGGTGGGGGATTTTGACTCCTTCTTCCAGAGCATAGCCCTTCTTCCCATTCTGGACACAGTTCCACAACAAGTGGGAGGGAGGTTGGTTCATTTTGCCCACCGGTGGCCAAGCATTACAACGGATCCCTAGGCTCTCAAGATAATCAGTGAGGGGTACTTGTTATGCTTCAATCAGCTTCTTCCCACCTTCTTTCCAGGGAAGTATCCCCTCGACTCTCACCACTGCCTCTTGCTCCAACAGGAGGTCCAAACCCTCTTGCTCAACCAGGTTATGGAGTTAGTTCCTCCGTCTCAGATGGGACAAGGCTTCTACTCCCATTATTTCCTGGTTAAGAAAAAGACAGGGAGTTTTCAGCCCATTTTGGACCTCCAGAACCTCAACTGGTTCCTGCTGCAAGAAAAGTTCAAGATGGTGTCCCTCAGAATGTTATTGCCCTACCTTCATCAGGAAGATTGGCTATGCTCCTTGGATCTCAAAGATGTCTATACGCACATCCTCATTGATCACCTTAACTGTCAGTCTCTCTACTTCATACTCAGAGGACAGCACTATCAGTACTGGGTGCCACCCTTCGGCTTTGCCTCCACCCCCAGGATCTTCACAAAGTGTCTAGCAGTCATAGTCGCTTTTCTCCGCACCCAGGGGATTTTTGTCTTCCCTTACCTGGATGACTGGTTGATCAAGGGTGAATCACCAGAAAATGTTTGGCATTCAGCAAAGCTGACCATCCAAGTCCTGGAGTATATGGGCTTCATAATCAACTGTCCCAAATCTTATTTTCAGCCCTATCAAAGGGGGCTCTAATCAATACTACTCTAGCTTGAGCATACCTGCTGAAGGACAGGGCCCAGTGCTTGATTGCCCTGGCTCACAACATTCAGTGCTGCCCCTTTGTGACAGCTCGACAGATGCTACGCCTCTTTGGCCACATGGCCTCCACAGTCCATGTCACACCAGTGGTGCGGCTCTGCATACGTCAGGTGCAATGGACTCAATTCACACCATGGCACCAGGTGACTGGCTGACTCACGGACAGGGTCATGATGACTCATCCAGTCAGGGAGTCCCTCTCCTAGTGGCAGCAGCCCTCCAACCTTTTCACAGGGCTTCCTTTCCAAACCCCACCACATCAGCGAGTCCTAACGATGGATGTCTCCAAGGAGGGCTGGGGAGCTCACCTGGATTGTCTATGCACACAGGGCCTCTAGACAACTTGGAAGAGCTGGAATTCTGAGCCATTGTTCCTGGAATTCTGAGCCATTGTCTATGCCCTATAGGTTTTTCAGCAACAACTCTGCAACCAGGTAGTCCTTATTCAGACAGACAAACCAGGTGGCCATGTTTTATGTCAACAAACAGGGCGACATGGGGTTGTACCTCCTCTGTTGGGAAGCAGTCCCCCTTTGGAAGTTTGCCATCTCACATGGCATGCTCCTCAGAGAAGTGTATCTGCCAGGGGAGCTCAATGTTCTGGCGGATTACCTCAGCAGGGTCCTTCAGCCACACAAGTGGGCTCTCAACAGACAGATAACTAGTCATATCTTCCAGATGTGGGGCACACCGTTGATAACCTCTTTGTCACTCCTCAAAACGCCCAACTCCCACGATTTTGCTTCAGAGTGATGTGCAAACATCAGATAGCACCCAATGCTTTTCTCCTGGACTGGAGCTTTCTGTATACATACACACCAACTCCTCTGGTGGCCAAGACCCTCTTCAAGCTATGCCTACAAATGGCACAGATTCTCCATATGGTGGGAGGGCAAGGCTCTGGGCCCTTTCACCTGCTCAATGGAGTCAGTACTCTCTTACCTGCTACATCTCTCCAAATCTGGCCTAAAGTCTAACTTGGTCAGGGTACACATCAGTGCTGTAGTCACTTACCACCACACTCGCTAATAAGCTGATATCAACTCACTCATTGATTGGTCACTTTATGAGGGGCCTCCTGCTATCTCATCCCCACATTAGGCCACCTCCAGTGGTGTGGGACCTCAACATGGTACTGGGGCAGCTTATCTCTCCCCCATTTGAGCTGCTCAGCTCCTATCCATTCAACTATCTCAGCTGGAAGGTCATTTTTCTGATGGCACTCACTTCTGCAGGCAGGGTTAATGAACTGCTGGCGTTGGTGGCACACTCACCCTACACCAGCTTTCATAAGAACAGGGTGGTTCTTCGAACTCACCCTAAGTTCCTGCCTAAGGTAGCTTCTGCTTTTCACATCAATCAGTTGGTGGTATTGCCCACCTTTATTCCAAAGCCTCACGTCAGCAGGTCTGAGGCCTCAGTTCACACCTTGGATTGTAAGAGAATGCTAGTTTTCTACCTGAAGAAGATCAAATCCCACTGCCATTCCTCCCAGCAATTTGTCTCCTTTGACCCCCAACAAGCTGGGCATGGCGGTATCAAAACTCACCTTCTCAATTTGGGCAGCGGATTGCATCTCCTTTGCTTATGCTCAGGCTGGACTCACTTTGGAATGCCATGTCATGCACACAACATTTAAGCTATGACTACTTCGGTGGCCACCCTGCGCTCTGTCTCCACAATGGAGATCTGTAGGGCTGTGGCATAGTTTTCAGTCCACACTTTTACAGCCCACTACTGTCTGGATAGAGGTTCCAGGCATGACAGCAACTTTAGCCAAGCTGTACTCTGGCACCTTTTTGGGAATTAGAGCAACTCCTTCCCACCAGCCCTTCTGTCTGTCCAGGCTACCATAGAGTCATACTGATGTTGATGTCCAAACTAGACAATGACTCTCAGAACCTTTCAATGATTTCCCATGCTGTTTTCTTGGTTCATTTTTCTGGTTGCCCCATTGGACTTTTCAGTAGCCTGTAGCGGGAGTCCCACATGTGAGGACTTTCTGCTTGGTCCCAGAGAAAGCGTAGTTACTCACCTGTAGCAGGTGTTCTCCAGGAACAGCAGTAAAAAGTCCTCACATATGGGTGACATCACCAATGGAGCCCAGGCGGGAATGCTCCCCATCTTCTATAGGAAGCTTTTGGGAAGACTATCGTGCATGCGTGCTCATCTTCCCACCTGAAAGGAGCCATCTTATCTCAGTATGATGACATAGCTCAACCAACCAAAAAAGAAGCAACTCCACAGGGAGGGTAGTGAGGACTTATTCCTGTTGTTCCTGGAGAATACGTGCTACAGGTGAGTAACTACGCTTTATCTGCCACTACCTAACATTTTACTACGAAATTTAATTTAAATTTCTTATAACCAGCTCTCTCCTGACAGGTCCAAAATGGATAATAAAAGAATTACGATAGTACCTTAACAAAAAAAAGGTATAATAATGCAGATAAAAATGACAATACAAGAGTAGCAACATTAGAACTTGTTTTACAAAGTAATAAGAGAACGGCAAAAAGTCAAGTAATTTTTATAGACCTAATTTCAATTGGCAATTGATTCCATTCCATGGCCACCTTATAGCTAAGTATCTTAAGTTACGGTACATATTGCAGATTAAAGTTCAGACTTTAAGAATTAGTTTCAAAGCCCTTTATCCAGCCAGCTAGAGATTTAAGTGGTTAAAATGGCCAGTTCAAAAATTTCCTCTCCTTCAGGCTGGCTAAAAATATGCACTGGGACATTCCAGAGTGTGATACAAAGCTGAAACCTTCCCTTATCTTAAGGGGTCAATAGTGTTCTTACTAAATGCCAACCGCTGTAGCTAAATTCAATTTGGATATTTAGCTCTGGTATCTGGATACTGGCCAGTGCTTTATACTCAGATCCAACAGTGACTAGCACCTCTATTTGGATAACAGTGAGATTCAGCCCCCTAACTGGATAGCAAACCACAAAGTTAGGACTGCCTTTTTTAGGTTAACTTTATGCAGTCAGTTAGCAGACTGAATATTGCTGCTAACCAGATAACCTCGAACTCCTCCCCATCTCCAACCATGGCCCATGCCAACACTATCTGGATAGCGCCGAGTGGTCAGTGGGAATAGTGGCACCTATCCGATTCGCAGGTGGTGCTAATCGTTTTTGAGAGGCTAAGTGGGATCTGATTTTGACGTGAATGCACATATCCTCATGTACTTTTGCCTGTGTGCACTTATTTTAAGTGTCTTGGGTCTATGTTCAAAAAGATAGCTATGTGAATATATTTGCATGTTTAGTCTTGGTTTTGCTGCCCTTAGAAAACAAAATCCAGTGTCGGAACCAATGAAATGCAGAATGATGAATTGTCTAAATGATTTGTTAATTGGCGTTCTCCCCCCCCCCCCCCCTAAAAAAAGACAAGTGCTTGTCCAAAATAAGGCAGCCTTTGAAAATAGTATGGCAGGATAGGAGGCTGAATTATCACTTGCTCAGGTTACAGCAATAAATTATGAAATAATGGCAAGGTTGTAGCAGATGAATTCCTCCCCGCTGTATGCACCCTATAAATCCAGCTCATTAACTCAGTCTGCATGATTAGACAGTCCGGACATCCGCGACACTTGAGCGCTTGGACCAACAAGGTTCTTGGAAGCAATCTCAGTAGAGAAAGGATGCAGATTACTGAGAAGCATTCAGCACTAGGACTGGAAATGAAATTAGGTTCCATTGTCTGTGCCTTCTTGTAACAGGAGCTAAGCATATGGCTTTGGAAGGAACATATTTTTGAACTTCTAAAGTTTCTGCAAGTCACTATTATGGGGGTCCCTATCTTCTTCTTGTGGCAATGCGCTGTATGGTATTACTGGATAAACCAGGTTTCAGATGAGTCAGAGTTTAATTTTCTTATTACCGATCTGAATGATTGATTGTAGTGGCACAGTTTGGCTGTTGCTATAGCTTTAGGGAGTACATTCCAATTTATTTGCATTTATTAATTGCTCAGTTCTATGATACTTATTAAAGTGGTGTCCAAAATTAATGTGAACAAATGTGACTTCATGCTGCAAACAGGAACACCACCACTATAACAAAGATTGAACAAAAATAATAAAATAAATATTTTCTTTTCTTCTATATGAGATCTTCTTAAAAAGCGCTTCACCATTTTAACATTCGTTGTTAGTGAATAGGTTTCACCTGGAAATAATGGGGATGACATTAATGTGCATTTTTGCATCTCAATCCACATTTTTGCATACAGATTATGATGGTTCAAGAAGCCATATGTGGAATTGTCGAACTAGATATATTTTTAAAATTATAATACATTTAATTGGTTAGCTGTTTCTTGAAGTTAGCATTTAGGTTTGTGTGCCCTATGGCCTAACTCTGCACTCCAGTACAGTTCCCTCGATCACTGGACATTGGAAGGCTGCCCAGTATATTATGAGTTCTGTATCTTAAAAGGGAAGTCAGTGGACAGTTACAGGCAGACTAATGATAACTATACAAGTTATTTTATAGGCAGCTTGAGCAAAGAATTGGAGTAGCTGCCTAATGGTTAGAGTGGTAGGCTAGAATCAGGAAAGGGAGGGATCGAACCCACTGCTGCCTCTTGTAATCTTGGGCAAGTCACTTAACCCTCCATTGCCTCAGGTACAAACTTAGATTGTATGTCTTCTGGGGACAGGAAAATACCTACTATATCTGAATGTAACTCACCTTGAACCTCTCTCTGAGAAAAGATGTGAGCTAAATCCAAATACATTTTTAATAGTATGTTACATGCTCAAGTAGATGCTTACAAAATTGCCCCAGTGTAGACGCACAAAGTAGACGCTGAAAAAATAGCACCTATTTCTATGCACATAATCCACAGTCCAATGGGGTTACATTATGGGATTGCTAATCAGAGATACACAAAGGATTTGTACACTCAAAAAGAAGGGGTTCTGGTAGGCAGGAGAAGCAGATGCCCCAAGGCTCTGGCTGCTTTACCACTCTGGAAAATAACTCACATTGCTCCACACTGCAAAAGAATTCAAGTCCATTCCAGGGGATATTTTCTAAAAACACCTTTATTAGGTGTCCCTCACTTGATTTGCAGCTTGTCGTGCTGTGAGGGCTTGTGTGCATCACTGATGCTGAGAGCTAAGCTATCGATAGCTTCACTACTTGCAGGGTTTCCCAAGATGGATAGGACTCAGCTGAGGTGCCAGACCAAGCCAAACTACCCATCTGGGCAGCAACAGAATGGGACAGTGTGGGTGGCGAAGGATCACATTTCTGTGACAATGGCAACAACAGAAGAAAGGCCTGGCAATCTTCTTCCGTATTGTGCCAAGAAAGTCCAATGGATAGTCACAAAACAATAAATTGCACTATAGTGGTGGAAGATGAGATCCCCAGGTCAGAAGGCACTCAACTGGCTATTAGGAAGGGGCTGAAGACTTTTCAGAGTAAAACCAGCATTTATGATGTAGTTGAATCAAAGCCCTCGGGACATCTGACTGCTAATGTAGCTGCGCATGAAATGAGAGTTAGAAGTTGCAAAGATGTCTTACATATTGGGACACAAGATTGTACGAAGCATGAACCAAGGGAAGTTGGAGGTGGTCAAGAATGAAATGGAATGTGTACAACTTGATCTGTTGGGTGTCAGGGAACTGAAATAGACTGGCATCGGGCACTTTGTATCTGATGATCACATGGCCTACTATGCTGGAAATGAAAGACAAAAAAAGAAATGGTGTTGCATTGAAACTGTAACGAAATACAATGCAATCAGTGAACGCTTAATTTCTATTCGTCTACGAGGAATGCCAATCAACACAATTATAATACAAGTATATGCCCCAACAACAGTTGCACAAGAGAATGAAGTTGATGAGTTCTATCAACAAATACAAGCTGAAATTGACAGAACATGCAGACAATATATCCTGTTAGTCTTGGGTGACTGGAACACAAAAGTTGGCAATAAAGAAGGTAGCAAAATAGTTAGAAAATATGGACTTGGCAACAGAAATGAAGCTGGAGAAAGAATGATAGAATTCTGTAAGACCAACAATCCATTCATCTCAAACACCTTATTGCAGCAACACAAACAGCAACTGTACACATGGGGTATGTTTACTAAATAGCGGTAGTTGCTTCCGTGCGATATAGGAGGCTGCGGCTCCGATATCGCAAGGAAGCCACTACTGCCATTTAGTAAACTTACCCCATGGACTTCACTCAATGGACTGTACAAAAATCAAATTGACTATATCTGTAGAAGTCAATGATGGGAAAGCTCTATAACATCAAAGACAAATCATGGAGCTGACTGTGGTACATATAACCAACTACTAGTATGCAAACTCAAACTAAAGTTGAAAAAGAGCAAGCCACTCATGAATGTAGCAAAATATGACCTTGAGAATATACCACTGGAATTTAAAGACGGCCTGCAAAGTTGATTTACTGCTTTAGATACAAATGACAAAGCTCCAGAAGAGTTATGGGATGACATCAAGAAGGTTGTATTGGAAGAAACTGAAAAGTCTCTACAAAAGGTGAAAAAGCAAAAACGGCCAAAATGGATGACCGAAGAAACTCTGAAAATTGCCCAGAAACGCAGAGAAGCTAAAGCTAGAGGAGAAAGAGAAGCAATCGCAGAACTCAACAGAGATTTCCAACATGCAGCAAGACAAGTCAAAAAGAAGTACTACAATGATGCATGCAAGGAAATAGAATCAGAAACTATTAGAGGAAGAACAAGATTGGCTTTCCTAAAGCTACGAGAGTAAAAGAAAAAATTCCAGCCTCGAATTGGAATGCGACATGATGCTCAAGGATCCATATTGAATGATGCTGAAAAGATCAAGAAAAGGTGGAAAGAACATACCGAGTCATTATACCTTAAAGATCAAGTGGACCAATAGACTCTTCAACCTGTACCTTATGATCAGGAACCATTGGTGATGAAAAAAGAAGTCAAAGCAACATTGAAAGCCTTATCAAAGAACAAAGCATCAGGCATAGATGGCATTCCCATTGAAATATTACAGCAATCGGATGCAGCTGTTACCATACTTACAAGATTTTGCCAGGAAATCTGGAAGACAACATTATGGCCAACTGACTGAAGAAGATCTGTGTTTATACCAACACTAAAGAAAGGTGATCCAACTGACTGTGGAAATTATCACACAATCACTCTGATCCCAAGTGCCAGCAAGATTCTACTCAAAATTATTCAGCAGCGACTACAATCATACCTGGAAGAGAAATGCCTGAAGTGCAAGCAGGGTTTAGGATAGGGCAAAGAATGAGACACATCATCGTGGATATGAGATGGATCCTTGAAAAGATAAAAGAATACCAAAGGATATCTATATGTGTTTTATCGACTACAGCAGTGGTTCTCAACCCAGTCCTCTGGGACCCCCAGGCCAGTCAAGTTTTCAGGATATCCACAATGAATATGCATAAGATATATCTGCATGCACTGCTTCCATTGTATGCAGATCTATCTCATGCATATTCATTGCGGATACCCTGAAAACACAACTGGACTAGGGGTCCCAGAGGACTGGGTTGAGAACCTCTGGACTACAGCAAGGCTTTTGACTGTACTGTAAACCGTGAGAAACTCTGGGCCACATTAAGAAGCATGAGTATACCAGAACACCTGATAGTTCTCTTGCACAACCTTTACATTGATCAAGAAGCAACAGTTCGAACGGAACAAGGAGAAACAAATTTGTTTAAAATCAGCAAAGGTGTACAACCAGGCTGCATACTTTCTCCCTACCTGTTTTTTTTTATTTATGCAATTTCAAGTTTACACAAGGTACAGCAACTTGTTACAGAAAAAAATGCAACAAAAGAAAAAGAAGGGCAACCTTCCCTAACCTTACACAAGCCATATTCACTAGCGCACAAATTAAGAAAGAGGACAAGATATAATCAAAGGAAAAATTCCAGGAATAAGACACAAGACTAATGCAGAATATTACTATTCACAAACCCAAAACCCCCACCTCTAGATAGAGGGGGTAGATGAAGTAGGCACAAGCTGCTGAGATGGAGCTACACCTTTACCTGAAACAAACTGAGTTAAGTGTACTGGCTCAAAAAAGGTATACCTAACTCCCTGATATTTAATTAAACATCTACATGGATAACATGGGAAGAATAGCCCACCTAACTGAGGATGGAGCAAAATAAACTGTTGCCTACATTTCTGGGTAGCTTTAGAAACATCAGGAAACATCTTAATTGCCCCCCCCCCCCTCCCCATAAAGGGCTCATTCCTAGCCTTAAAATATAATTTCAGAAGTAAATCTTGATCAAGCTCAAGAACCAGAGTCAGCAACAAAGTAGCCCTCAGGATAAATCCTGGATCTGTAGTTTCTAGGAACCCAGTTAGATCCAGAGTCCATTGGTGGAGAATGTGCAGGTGAAGAAACTCCATGGTCTTTATGCTTGGCAGTTAGCAAATAGAAAATCCTAGCCAAATGAGGAACTGACTCCAAAGGGATTTTCAATACAGACGTAGCATAAGAAACAAACAAATCCTTCGGCGAGACAGCAGGAACACGAGGAAAGTGCAACAAGCGTAAATTCCTCTTCCTAGCAGAGTTCTCTAGCATTTCAGTCTTCCCATGGATACCAAATAGATCTTTAGTAAAAATGTTACAGTGTCCTACACTTTAACTTCTAGCTGGGCCACATTAGAGCTTAATCAGGCCACCTCCTGCTTCTGCTGGTCTACAGACTGAACCATGGAAGCTAGAGCACTCTGGAGGGCAGCAAACTGAGATGAAAAGGAGAGTTCCAGAGCCTGTAAACCCTCCCAGAGAGAGTCCAAAGTAATGACTGCAGGATGAAGTAGTAAAGATTTGACTGGCTTTACCTCCTGAGTACCTGTGGCAGGCAACGAACAAGTGAGCAACCCATCCTCAGATTCTGCAGGCAACAAGGGTCCTCCATTGGCAGCTAAGCTCTCCACCACTCCAGCCAGACTGCAGCTATGAAGACTTCTGCCACGGAACTCCCCACAGACCTTGATGTGCCAGTCCTGACTCTCTCTTCACCAAGAGAATCTGCCTCCGCTGTTCCCAAGCCGTGGAGTGCGGGCTGAGCTGGAGTGCTTCATGTTTCTGGGTTAAGAGTGACCTGTAGCTCTGAGGTGCACAGCAAGCCTCCTTCCGTTTCTAACGCCCCAAACAAGCTTGCTCCGGAGTACACTCTGCACCAGCAGGCCTCACGAAAAAGTCGAGAGGACCCTTAGCCGCAATCATGCTCTTTGGTGGTTCCAAACCTTTTGCCTTCCGCTTATAAGGCATTTTTAAGGGTAAGAAAAAGGAGAAAGAAGGTAGAAGTGGAAGCTGCAGAGCAGCAACTAACATGTGTCAGACATCTTGGCCACCTTTCCCCCTATCTGTTTAATTTATATGCAGAACAAATCATCAGAGAAGGAGGACTGTATGAACACAACCGAGGTGTGAAAACTGGTGGAAGACTCAACACTCCTTGCGATGCTGATGATACAACATCAAGGTTCATAGTCTTAAAATGGACCTGCACCTTAATGTAAAGAAGACAAAGATCCCAACAACTGGCAAAATCAATAAGTTCATCGTTGATGGAGAAGAAATTGAAATAGTGGACAACTTTATCCTACTTGGATCAACTATCAATAAAGAAATGACAAGAGTCAGAAATCTGATGACGCATTGTTCTTGGCAGAATGGCTATGAAGGACAGACAAGATTCTCAAAAGCAGAGATGTCTCTCTCCATACAAAGATTCGACTTGTTCAAGCCATGGTATTTTCAATAACATCATATGGCTGCGAAAGTTGGACAATGAAAGAGATAGGAAGAAAATTGATGCCTTTGAATTATGGTGCTGGCGACTAATACTATGTATACCATGCACTGCCCGAAGAACAAACCAGTCAGTACAAGAGGAGATCAAACCTAAGCTTTCTTTAGAAGCTCAGATGACAAGATTTCGACTTTCATACTTTGGACACATCATGCGAAAAGAGAGATCATTAGAGAAATACATCATGCTTGGCAAGGTAGAAGGTCAACACAAAAGAGGATGGCCAGCAATGAGATTGAGCAATACAATAACAGCAGCTATGGATGCCACTCTATCAACAATGAGCCGCCTGACTGAAGACGGCACACAGTTCAGGACAACTATCCAGAGGTTCGCCAAGAATTGACACCGACTCGATAGCACTTAACAACAACAGGGTGTATCTCCAAAATAAGGCATTTACAAACCAGTAGCAAAAAAGGGAAAACAACAAAATCACTGGAAAAGTTTAAGTATTCAAGCATCCTTTTTAACTTAACTAAAGTGCCTTGCAATTGTAAATATGTTGTCTGTAAAATAACTATGCTGTAAATAATTCTTATAATTGATGTATAATTCTTATAGATTCTAAATCATTTATCCTGTAATTAATTTTTTTGATGTGTCACAATGGTTCTAAGTCCTATGTATCCTACTTGTTTGTTGTAAACTGCCCTTGATCGTGGGAAGGGGTGGTATAAAAAAAACTTACAAATAAAATAAATAAATAAATACAGTCAAACCTCGGTTTTCATGATTAATCCGTTCGAAAAAGTCTGACTAAAACCGAAACGTATGAAAACTGAAGCAATATTTACCATAAGAAATAATGTAAATCCAATTAATCCGTTCCAGACACCCAAAAATATTCACAAAAAATACATTTTATAGAGAATAACTATATTTTTACATACAGAAAACAATGAGAAATAAATATAAATGACTAATGAAATGGATAAATGAACATTTAACATCACTGAAAGCAAGCTAAGTACAGTACTGTACAGTACAGTATGTTAGCATTTGGCCTTAGCCACCCCTGACAAGCTGCTGTGCCCAGCTCTCTTCGGAATCACATTGGATTCAGCCCATTAAAATACCTTTACATTATCTGCTCAATGCTTCAGAATGGCCGAAAATCTTAATGATATAGCTTCAGACGTACTCTGCAAGAGAAAGAACTGCCTCCCACATTCATGCAACATCTCCTGCTTACGTTGACAGCTTTTCTTCCCTGCTACCTCCGAGCCTGAGGGGGCGCTCCAGAGAACGGGCAGGCGGTGGACGAGATCGGGGCCTTCCTCTCTGCGCAATCCTTGCCTCTCTAACTCTGACCAGGCTCGAGGATGTGTTTCATTTACGTGCTCAGCTGGCTTTCGCTTCTCATCACGCTGGCGATCGGTGAGTCCGGGGGGCAGTGCTGCCGGGACTGGGCGGGCGTTCTGGCAGTGTATACAGACCTGTGTGCAGCGCGAGGGTGTATGTATTTACAGTACTGTACTTTACAAAAACCGAGGCGATGTACGAGAACCGGGACAAAATCTCAGTCAAAAAAGACGTTGAAAACCGAAGCGATGTATGAGAACCGGGACAAAATCTCAGTCAAAAAAGACGTTGAAAACCGAAGCGTATGAAAACCGGGGCAAATGAAAACCGAGGTTTGACTGTAGATAGTTCAGAGTTTTAGCAAAATGAGAAATGAGAAGATTGGCAGTTTTCTCTGTGAAACTTCTGGTAATGCTCCATCTTTACTGTAGGTCACGGTTAGGTCTTCTCTCTGATATCGGTCAGTTATTCTTTTCTCTGGGTTCCAAGATGGGTTTCCATGCCTCTTCTTCTCACTCTGGAAAAAGCTTTGAACAAGATACACTCTTTCATAAAATATCACAGTTTGAACTTCGCAGTAGCAGATGCAACATTTTGCAGCAACTGTCTGGGAGGCAATTTCATCAAGACATATAGGCACATGGGTTGCCTTGATAATATGAAAACATATGCACTTAAGTACCTTCCCTTCCTGGGTACCCTGTTATAAAATTACCCTCTATATGAACATGCTAGCCTTTGAAAAAGTATTGCTGAACCCCTATGAATGAAGTTTTTGTTAAACGAACAATGCTTTTGTGTTAGTTGCAGATTGTAATTGGGGTTTTCTTCAGGCAACGATGATGGTGGTAGTTTCTTAAACCCAGAGCTTTCTCCGCCTATGCACCAGACCTTTGGCATGCAAGGTCCCAAAGATCTTGATTGGGTGGTCTGTATCTTCGCTTGATTATTGGATAGGTTGTTTTGGTCGTCAGTTCAAGCGTCTATGTATTGTCTCCATAGTATTCTACCAATAAGATATGTTTTTAGTTCTTTGCGGAATGTTGATAGTTCAGAAGTGTTTCACATCTTGCCAGGTAACACATTACATAACCCCGGGGCATAGATAGAAAAAGCTCTAGCACAAGCCAATTGACTGCTCCATTAGGTTAACTAGGTGGCTGCCTAGAGCGCCAATGGTCTAGGGGTGGCCCACTGCCGCACCTCTCCGAGACCTGCAGCAATGGCTTCAAACAGCTCTGCAGCGCTTACCTTAAAACTCCAGCTCTGAGAGGTTGTTCGACTTCCAACCTTTCCAATGCAGATTTCCTGTTTACGTTGGGGGCGGAAGCGGCACTCTGTCCTTTTCTCTTTTGCATGTTCCCTTTCTAAGTGTAAGTCCAAGCAGGTTGAAATTTTTATGTAAACTGCTCAGATGCTACCCTGTGCCTAGGGCAGTATAGAAAGTTAAAAAAACCACTCTGTATACAGTGCAAAACTGAACTAGAATAAGATAAATCTACTTTTCTACTAAAAAAAAAAGTACAAACATAAAGAATACACAACCCCAAAACTAACACATTGTTGCTATTTCACCCAGCACCCTTTCACTCCATGCCACCTTCATCTATACATTGACTGGCTATAAACACCACCTTACTGCTTCCAGCTATTCCCTTTTAATTATCCCCTCCCACCTCTGCCCAGCAACATTCTTGTGCCCCACCCAGCTCATGAAACTTTGTAATAATCTGCTGTAATTTCAAAGCAGGACACACAAAAGCACATTGTGTAATTTTTTCACAAAAATATTTAGGACCTAATAGAGGAGACTAAGGGGGATGTTTACTAAAGTGCACTAAGCAGTTAGTGTGGACCCACTTTGATGGTTACTAAGCGCTAAACACAACCATGTTGTACAAATCCTGTGCTAAGTGCAGGCTGGGATAGGATCAAGGTGGGTTATGTGTGGAGATAGTGTGTGATATGTTACTGCATGCTGTCAGGATATCAATAGCATGGGCACACTTAACATCACCTCTCGAAGTGGCGTTAACTGCACATACATTAACATCAGTCAGATAGCTCAACTGCTAGCCAAACCAAAGTTAAAAAAATAAAATCACAGCAAGTCAACCTCCATCATCAACCTCAACCCTCCTCGACCACATAACCATTCCAAGTTACTAACCCTCTCTCCCATGATCAGAACCCCATCATTGGTCCTCTCCTCAGCTCAAGACCTGACTCCCTCTTCCCACAGCACTTATCCAAAGTCTCCCTGGTAGTCTAGTGGATAAAGCAGAAGTGATACCCCTATACTCTTGCCCCTTCACCACCATGGATCAAAATGGCAGTTATGACCCTTAGCAGTAGTCTCATCGTACTACAGCTAGGGTTCAATCTGCCAAATGAGAGCAATGATTATTACTAGGGATCATAGCTGCCATTTTGATCCCAGGTGGCAACAGGGCAGGACTGAAGGAGAATCACTCCTGCCCCATCCACTAAACTACTAGTGAGAGCTTTGGGTAAGTGCCAGGGGGTCAGGGGTGGGGTAAGGGTTGGGATATGAGCTGATGGGGGCAGGGACCAGTAATGTGTGGGGTTCTGATTGGAGAGGTTTTTGATCAGAGAGAGGTGTTGATGATCAGCTGTTGGCAATATGATCAGGAAGGGTAGAAGTTGGTGACCAGGGGGTTGTCTAGCCACAATGTCTTTTTTCTAAATGTGGTTTAGACAGTGCCGAGGCCTGCATTAGATGCCTCAATAGATAGCACAGATACACCCACGCTGTCTGCCTAAGTGTGTGCTCTGTGCAGCAACTGCAGGGCATTTGGTGACCATGCTCCTGACACTACACTACTTATCGCATGTTAGTTTTGGCTCATTTTATGATGGTCAAGATGATTTTTTTACCTCATTCCTTCTCACTTTTTTGCACCTTATTCTTGCATTGTAATTTTCTTAAGTCCCACTTAATTTGACAGGTCTCTTGTGTCCCATCAAATACTTCTACTTTATTCCTCGCAACAAAGTACCTGGGGGATTTAGGGCCTTTATCCCACACTTCCCTGGCCCTGTGTGGATACACACCCCGCACTTGGGTACCTTCTGAAGTTTGTTTCTTTGATGCTGATTCTCTCTCCTCTTTTGTGGGGCTGCTGCTGTGAATTAGTCTTCCCTGGGCTGCTCCTCTCCTCCCTTGGCAACTTGCTTCTGTAGGGACCTCTCCACAGGTTGAGCGCACACACACACACACACACACACACACCTCGACCCCCTTGGCACTGGCTCCAGGCCTCTTATCCCCCTTCTATTCATGGCAGCTGGTGCAATGTCTCCTTAAATTGGGCGATTAGTTCTGACTAGGTGCCAGAGACATTTGTCCCTTGAGGAAAATGCCTTTGAGTAAGTTTCTTATAGTCAATGGGCTTTTTCATCTCAGAGGAGTCCCCTCTCAGCCTGAAATAACTGGAAGACAGAACCTTCCCTGTTCTGGAAAAGTTTGGTCCTCTATCTCTGCTTCTAGCAACTATTAATAGGGACACTAGATGATGCAACTGGTCTTAGAACAGCAATCCAAGTAGTCTCTCTATGTAGGATTTTATGCTTTCAATTGCTATGAATAAACAAACATTATTTAGTTAAAAAGATCTTCATCAAGGGATTGCAAAATCCCTCCTTTAAATTAGAGACTCAAGGGTGGATTTGCCTTATTTTCATCATCGGTCCAGTTTTTTTCATTCCACATAGTCAAATGATAGTTCACAGTCTACGACTATATAGAAAAAACTTATGCTGTAAGCAATACATGAACAAAGTCAGTGTTTCAGTATTTGTAAAACAGTGCTCCATAATTCAATCAGCTGTTAAAGAAGCATACAGACACAAGAACACATGTAAACCCACAATAACATGAAAATTAGCTTACATTACCCCCTGTTCCCATTCCCTCCAATAGGTTCCATTGCCTCTCTACAATAGCCAATGCATTTACCTACTGCCGCTCTTCCAGGCCCATTTTCAGCTTCTTATCTATGCCTGTGGCCTCTGCACACCTTGTCAGTTCTCCTCCTGCTCATTCTCAATTCCCGTCCTTCCTTGCTCACTCCCAGCCCTCCTTGCTCTATATCTCACCCCTTGTGGCACTTCTTCTTGACCTGGTAGAGCTTGGACTTGCCACTGGTCCCATTTCAGTCACTGCCCTCACACCCAGGGTCGGCCCTAGAGTTCGTTCAAGATGTTGGTGCCCTAGGCACACCTTAAGCCTTATGTCCCCCTTAAGAATATAAGAAATGCCATAGGTCAGACCTAGGTCCATCAAGCTCAGTATCCTGTTTCCCACAGTGGCCAATCCAAGTCACAAGTACCTTGCAGGTTCCCAAAAAGATACCATACTAGGTTAGGCCAACAGTCCATCAAGCCCTGTATCCTGGTTCCAACAGTGGCCATTCCCAGAAGGCACACATTGCATTTGTCCCAGGGGTAAGCAGGGGATTTCCACATTCCTCTTTAATAATGGTTTATAGACTTTTCCTCCAGAAACTCATCCAACCCTGTTTTGAACCCAGCTACACTAAAAGCTTTTACTACATCCTCTAGTAACAAATTTCAGAGTTTGGTTACTCATCGAGTGAAAAATTATTTTATTTATTTATTTTTATTTATTTAATGTCTCTTTTATACCGCACTATTTAACATCAGTGCGGTTTACATACAACCTTAGCTTATACAGTGCAGGCTAACCTGCACTGCATTTACAATGAAACAGGTGCTAAAACTTGGATAACACAGGGGGAACCATTTACAGGTAGGAATCACATCAGGTGGGAAGAGTAACCTTTACAGAGGTGGGGTATATACATGCTGCTATATACAAGGTGCGCATAGTCGAGGATGGCGCCACTTTTACAAAAGTGGGGTATGTACATGCTGCTATTTACAAAGTACGCATATTCGGGGATGGCGCCACTGAGAGAGGACGCCTCATTGCGTGCTGGGTGTGTTGGTGTGGCGGAACTGGTGGAGGGGGTTGGCTGTTTGTGAGCTGTCATCAGAGTAGTATTTAAGGAAAAGGTGGTGCTTCAGTGATTTCCTAAACTGGGTCAGGTCAGATATTGCCTGTATGCTGGGTGGTAGGGCGTTCCAGCATCTGGGTGCACAGAACCTAAATGCCCTGTTTATTGTTGCTTGGGTGCATTGTGTTATTGCTTTCGGGATTACCAGTGTGTTGACTGCTGCGGGTCTTCTGGATCTGTTAGAGGGTGTAGGGTGGAGAAGCTCCGTGAGGGAGGTGGAGGAGAGACTGTTGATGGCCTTGAAAGTCAGTAGTAGGGTTTTAAAAGAGAGTCTGCCATGGATGGGGAGCCAGTGGAGATGTTTCAGGATGGGTGTCGTGGTTATTCCTGGAAGTACCGTGTAGAACTCTGGCCGCGGCATTCATTGTGAGCTGGAGTGGGTTCAGGGTGGATTGCAGGAGCCCTTGTAGAATTGCATTGGCTTAATCGAAATGTGGGATTATCAGCGCTTGATAGATTGTCCGGAAGTCATCCGGCTCCAGCAGGGGGTATAAGTGCCTGAGTGTCCGAATCTTGTGGTAAACTGCTCTTACTGTGTTGCTTATGTGAGCCTTCATGTCCAGGCGTTGGTCTAGTGTAACTCCAAGGTAACGGATTGTGGATTTGGTTAGTAGCTCCGCTTCGTTGACCTTTAAATAGGCAGGAGGGGTGAAGTTTTGGTTCCTCGTAATGAAAAGGACGTCTGTTTTCTTGTGCTGTATTCAAAGGTTTTGAGTCTGTAGCCAGTTGGATACCGCATCAAAACATTCTGTCAGTGGGGAGAGGTCTGGCTGGTCAGTTGAGAATGGCATGTAGAGCAGTACGTCATCGGCATATATCAAGCAGTCAACATTGAATGATCGGATGAGGGAACAGATGGGCTGCATGTATATGTTGAACATCAGGATGGAGAGGGAGGACCCCTGCGGAACACCCTGCCTCTGGTGGAATGGTTCTGATGTTGAACCACCGGATCGTACGTGCTGCCATCTGTCAGACAGGTATGATTTGCACCAGCTTAGAGCTGTGTCACGAATACCTTTCTCCTTAAGTCGCACCATATCTTGAGCAGACTAAGCAGTGCAGGAGTCTTTTTGCAGTTCCAAATCCATAAATATTCATACACAGATTTATTTCTAATTTCTATAGCAAGAATTTCATGAAGTCAAATGAACATTTACTAAAATCACAGCATGTTGTTTCTGCTTTGCTTTCATTTAATGAAACCTTGGAGACTACTTGTCATAAATTTAGGGCTCCTTGTCTATGTTGATCTCCATTCATATGCTTTAATTTACTTGGTCTATACCCTCATGTCTTACACTCAAAACTCTGCTTTGGAACTAGCTAATGCAAATAAATTTGGTTATTACTTCACCCAGCACCCATCTATCTCAATATCAATCACTACTTTTAAAGTTCCGAATGCAACCATTTCACAAGATCATCCTACCAGTTTGGATTATTACCATCTTATTATAATAGTCTCTACCATGGCAATAAAATTAATGTATTACAACAACAGGGAAAAAGGTTAGAACAAGATATTCTGAATCCCAGAATATAGTTTTGCTATTTACAGAGGTATGAAAAATCCTCAGCAGAAACTCAGTCCTCATTATGGAATAGGGAGATATATAATAGGCTGTAGTTAAGAGTATTGACTTACAGTATACTACATATTCATCTTTCCTCTACCACTGATTTTGTGTGATCCTAAGCTAGTCCTTGTGTCTCTGTTGCATTGTAATGGAATATGGGCTGCTTAAAGGCAAAAATCAGAGTTAGGACCATCTTTTTTCTGGGCCAGATACTCCAATTTATACCCCCCACCCCGCCCCTCTTGCTTTTTAAATCTTGAGTTTACATTAGTTTTGAGGGTACAGGATTTCATAGAGCAGCAGCACTGGTTCTCCTAAAGACCTGCTGGGGTCAGGTAATCCAACAATTAAGGTAAGAATGAGGAAGCCAACGGCATCTCTAGAAAGAAGTATTTGGGTGGGGGGCAACAGGTGGAAGGCTAGGTATGGAAGGGGCCCAGCCAAAGCGACTTTTTCTGCAACACAACCCCTCTCTCCTGCCTTTACGTTAGCTATAAGACATTACAATAAAAAGTTCCAAGGGCTTTCTAGGCACAAAACATTGCCCACTCCATATCAGCCATCCAGTATACCTCCATTAGAATGGATAACATCATTAAACTAATTCTTCTACATAGGAGTGAAGTCCGGATTCTATAGAGAATTTAACAGAATCTCAGTTTAAAACCTGCACTTGATATTGCTCAACAGCGAAACTGAGAACTTTCCTCTTACAACTCACCTAACATTAAACAAGCCAGCTTTTATGTAAATTAAAGGCAATTAGGGCTTAGTATTACAAAACAAATTTCAGTTAGTGTTTCTTTCCCTCCCACCCACCCCAGGCATAATCCTTGATTTATAGTCTCCTAAGCTAGTTAAGGGGAAAGGGATGATCTCACTCACTTTCAGGTTTAACTGATTATCTTAAAAAGAAAGTTATTAAACCTTAGGAGTAGATTAATCAAGTCCTTGCAGTTCATCTTGAGGTGAAAACTAAAAGTCTCATACACTTTTTAGGTATAATTATATTGGTTCAAATATCCCTTTTCCCACAGAAACTTTAAATAACTGAACAACTTTAAATAGCTAAAAGAAATCCTTAAATATCATCATGCAGACAGCAATCCAGCAGAAACATGGGGGCTATCCTGTCTTTTGCACTGAGTGTTATATTTAGGATTTTCTCCCAGTTGCTGAGAGGTCTTATGTGTGCACTAGGTGCAAAGAGCTCTTTACTTTCAGGGAACGAGTCTGATCTTTGGAGGCTAGAGTAGCAGACTTGGAGCAGCTGAGGCAGACAGAGAGGGTAGTGGGTGGGATGAACAGTGGGTTTCTTATTACATGGCAGACCCCTGTTTTCTTATGATTGATGGTTAGGTTATGTTCTGTGAGCCATTCACTCATGGCTTTGAAGCATTTTTCCAAAGTTTGTGTAATCTGGGTAGTGTAGATGAGGATATCATCCACATAAATGTGGAATAGGATGTTGAATTCTCATATGTCGTCATATATTGGTTGCATGAATATATTAAATAGCAGGGATGATAGGGCCAATCCTTGAGGGAGACCTTATTCTTGTTTGTATTGATGTGAAGTGGTGCACCCAACGTTTACTTGTTGTTGTCAGTTGTCTAGGTATGACTGAAACCACTGAAGCAAGGTGCCTCACAGTCCTATTGATTGTAGCTGAGCCAGGACCATTAGATGACAGAGAGGTAAAAGGGGCACTAAGAGAGGAAAAGGCCATAGCGGAGAGGCTGAATTAATTCTTTGCTTCAATCTTTATTGAAGATGATGTAGGAAACTTACCCATGTCAGAAATGATATTCAAAGGTGATGTATCAGAGGAATTGAAACAAATCACAATAAATCAGGACAATATAATACAGATATTTGATAAATTAAATCACATGGACTGGATGACATACATCCCAGGCAGCTGAAAGAATTGAACTATGAGATTGCAGACCTGCTTTTAGTAATCTATGAACTATCCTTAAAGTCAACTGTAGTATCTGAGGATTGGAGAGTGGCCAATATAACGCCAGTTTTTAAAAATGGTTCCAGGAGTGATTCAGGAAACTAGAGATCCGTGAGCTTGATGTCTATACTGGGCATAATGGTAGAAACCATTATACAGAACAAAATTACTGAACATGTGATTAGTCATGGCTTAATGCCAGAAAGACAACATGGATCTAGCCAAGGAAAGTCTTGTCACACTAATCTGCTATATTTTCTTTAAAGGTATGAATAAATAGGTAGATAAACACGAGCCGGTTGACATAGTGTATCTGGATTTTCAGATAGCCTTTGACAAGGTCCCTCATGAGAGGCTCTTGCAGAAATTAAAAAGCCATGGGATAGGAGGAAGTGTACTATTCTGGATTAGGAATTGGTTAAAAGATAGAAAACAAAGAGTAGGACTAAATGGACAATTTTCTCAATGGAGAAAGGTGAATGGTGGAGTATCCAAGGATTCTATGCTGGGCCGCTGCTTTTTAACATTTATAAATGACCTGGAAATGGGAATGACAAGTGTGGAGATCAAATTTGCAGATGACACAAAATTATTAAAGTTGTTAGACACAAGAGAATTGTGAAAAATTGCAAAAGGACCTTGAAAAATTGAAACACTGGGCATTCAAATGGCAGATGAACATTTAATGTGGACAAATGCAAAGTTATGCACTCAGGGAAGAGCAACCCAAACTACAGTTACATGATTCAAGGTTCCACATGAGGAATCACCACTCAAGAAAAGAATCTGGCCATCATCATGGATAGACATTGAAACCCTCTGCCCAGTGTGCAGCCGTGGCCAAGATAGCAAAAGAATGCTAAGAATCATAATGAAAGGAATGGAGAATAAAACCAAAGGTATTATAATGCTTCTGTATCACTCCATGGTGCAACCACACCTTGAATATTGTGTGCAATTCTGGTCACCATTATCTTAAAAAGGATATAGCAGAATTGGAAAAGGTACAGAGAAAAATGACCAAAATGGTAAAGGGGATAGAAGGATATCCCTATGAGAAAAGGCTTAGAAGTTTAAGGCTCTTCAAATTGGAAAAGAGATGGCTGATGGGAGTTATGATAGAAATCTATAAAATAATAAATGGAGTGGAACAGGTAAATGTAGATTGGTTGTTCACTCCTTCAAAAAGTAGAAAGACTAGGAGACATGTAATGAAGCTACAATGTGGTACATTTAAGATTAATCATAGAAAATATTTTTTCACTCGATGTGTAACCAAACTCTGAAATTCGTTACCAGAGGATGTAGTAAAAGCTTTTAGTGTAGCTGGGTTCAAAACAGGTTTGGATGAGTTTCTGGAGAAAAAGTCTATAAACCATAATTAAAGAGGAATGCGGAAATCCACTGCTTACCCCTGGGACAAGCAGCATAGAATGTGTATACCTTTAGGAACCAAACAGGTACTTGAGACCGGGAATGGCCACTGTTGGAAACAGGATACAGGGCTTGATGGACTCTTGGTCTAACCCAGTATGGCATATCTTATGTTCTTAATTGTGATATCATCTCAGGAATAGTAACATACTCTCCTTCTATTGCCAAACACTTTGTGAAACACAAAACCCTGCAAGAGACACTCATTGTACTCTTCTCTAATGCCTTGTTAAGAGCAGCATAGCAAATTCTAATAAACCGTAAACCAAAGAAGAAAAGGCTTAGACATTAAGGTGAGGTGTGCGAAAGGGAAGGGGCTGGGGCTGGTGAGGGAATGAGAGCCAGAAGGTAGAAGAAGGTTTGGGGAACCCAAAAGTGAGTGAAAGATGGGGGAAAGAATGTTGGCAAAGGAATGAGAGATGTGGAATGGGAGGACTAGGGAAGTAAAGTTAGGAAATGGAAAGCTGTAAGTAGATAAAGGGTTGAAAGACGGAGACTGGAGATTAAAAGAGGGAGAAAAGGAATTGAATGAAGCTATAGCTAGGTAAAAGGCATATGAAAGAAATAAAGATGAAGCAAAAGGATCAATATCGGAGAGAGATGTGGGGGAAGAAAAGGACGCAGACAGGGAGTCTGAACAAACAGAACATGGAAATAGAATCCTGGAAAAGGACTTAGAAGAAAACCAACAAGAGGAAGTCTAGAAGAGAGACCAGGACCAGCCCAACTGGAAAATAAAATGATCAGACAACAAAGGTACAAAGGAGAGTTTGTTTTTTTGAGAATGAAATATATGCATTTCTTATAGTTCATTACAGGAGTAAATGCATTTCTGTTTTTCTTCAGCATTTCACAGCTCAATGTCTGTTTTGGGGGGTTTCCATTTCAATTTTTGTCTGCATATTTGTTTCAAATTTCGTAGTTTCTTATTCTTTACTAGGTGATGGTCTGTGTTTTCAATGTGCAGCAGAGATAAGGGATTCTGTTAATATGTAGGTTCTCTCTAGAAATCGGTAGTAGTTCAGCTTGTTCTCTTTCTCCAAGTGGAGATTACTAGTTTTCTAGAATATTTGCAGTGCATATTTTCCTTAGGTAGGGTCAATGCAATTTGAATTCTTGGTACTGGTGTTGAGTGTCTATTTGCATGGTTTTGTGTTATGATGCACATTGGCAGTGGAAGGAGTTAATGGTGTTGTGGTGAGACCAAAATTTGAAAAGAATTTGTTTGTATGCATCCATTGTTGGGAGAGCTTTATTGGCAAGTCTGTGAGTATTCCATGGGAATGAATAATTATGCCCTATCAGACTGATATTCGAAGTCAATTGTCTGTTCACTGGCAAACGCATAATTAGCCTAACCATTTACTTTCAAAAAAATATACAGATAGATATCGGGCGGTTTGAATTGCAGCATGGCCAGATATCTCTATATTTGTAGGCATGTTAAGGGAGGAGCGAGGGCAGGACAAAAATCCAGATAGTGGCACTAATCAACCACTGTTCAGATAAGTAATGTTTAATTTAAACCTGTGGAATATCAGGCCTAGCCTAAACAGAATACAATGATGACAGCACTCTATATATTCAGCACTGCTCCTTATATGGATAGTGGAACAAAATATATAGATTAAATGGCAGTGCAAGCATAAAATAAGATAGTGACTTTCACAGGTGTTTTGCTATGAATGTTTATTTATTAGGTCTTTTATATACCACTTTATCATTTCCGTCAAAGCAGTTTACATTGTAACTTAAACTTGGTAATATACAGTATACAGGGACAATGATAACTTGGATTTTCCTGAGGCAATGGCTACGTGACTTGCCCAAGGCCACAAGAAGTGCTAGTGGGAATTGAATGCTGGTCCCCAGGTGGAATTGAATGCTGGTCTCTAGGTTCCCAAGCTGGTGTTCTAACCATTACACTACTCTTCCACTCTACTCAAAAGAAGTTTTTATTATGAGTTTTTGCTTCCATGGCAAGCTTCTTTTCAAATTCTCTCTTTGCCTGCCTTACCAGTCAGTGCCATGCATCTAATCTGCCAGTGCTTACATTGTTTCCTGTTTTCATCCTTTGGCTCCTTTTTCCATTTTCTGAAAGTTGTTTTGGGTTATAACAGCTTCTCTGACCTCACCTTTAACCTATTTGATAGTGGTAACTTAATAATGATGCAACAAGGGTTTCAAGACTGTGACCTTTTCTGAATCCATGATTGCAAGGATCCAGAATCCTATTAACCTCCGGAAACTCATTTGGCTGCTATTGTACAATTTCAATTATCTTACCCAATGAAGGTATGCTGGATACTAATGATAAACTTAGCACAGTCACTCACAGGCAGCTTTTTTTTTCTTTTTTAAATCATCACAGGTCACCCTGAAGATTATTTCAAAGTATCAGGCAATGTGCCATTTTTAATGACCACCATACTAATCACAATAAAGCTTGCCATTATATTACGTGTCAGCTTCACAGATGCTGTACAAACTATATCAAGAACACACATACTAGAACCTATTTTTTGCAACTTCTCAGCAATCCTCTGTATCTGCGGCAGAACATTTTACCCATAAAACTTGGGAATTATTTATCTGTCTTCACAGCAGTGGAAGATTAGCCAAGTAGTTAGAGCAACAGCCTAGTACCCAAAAGATCAGGGTTTGATTCCCACTGGCACTTCTTGCGACCTTGAGCAAGTCACTTTACCATCCACTGCTTGAGAAGAAAAGGCCTGGCAATCTACTTCTGGTGATACAGTGCCAATAAAGCCCAGGGGCAGCTGGGCTGCCAGGAGTCAGCATTGACTAGATGGCACTTAAAACAAATTCACAGTAACATTAGGTAATTCTTATTTTTCCTCTAAAATAATCTACAAAATCTCATGCCAGCAGCCTACATCTGCCAGTTTCAATATTTGAACCTTGGATTAACTGTCAGACAATGGTATAAAGCTCTGCTGGTTTGACAAGACAACTTGAATTTCTGAGGTGTACTTTTATTTCTTTATCCATTTTAATTTATACTTCAACACATCAAAGTACACTACTTTTAATTCTATCAGTGTATCTTTATCCATGATCTCTCCGCCTAAGTATATGTTTTTGGTCACATAATAAGTTTGTAAACCATATGAATAGCGAGGACAACCGGCTGTCTTTGCAGCCTTTGTACTATATATTGAGTACCAGTTATATCCCATATTTGAATCAACTCATTCACATCTTTGTCCCTGGGAGCATCTTCCATATAACTCCAGTTGCCACAGAATTTCTGATAATCAAATTCAATACATTTAAATTGGTGTGTTTTATTTTCCTTACTAGCACAAACCTCATCCAAAAAAGGTATCAAA
Organism: Ichthyophis bannanicus; assembly: GCA_033557465.1. Taxonomy (NCBI): domain Eukaryota; kingdom Metazoa; phylum Chordata; class Amphibia; order Gymnophiona; family Ichthyophiidae; genus Ichthyophis; species Ichthyophis bannanicus. The sequence goes on from CM066031.1 coordinate 1,765,427,468, forward strand.
GTTTATCACCCGAGGGTCAGACCATGGCACTGGCTGACCATTTTACCAAAACATAATTAAATGTTACTGCTTTCATTGAAGAAAAGAAGATCCAAAATATAGCCACTCATGAGCAAGAAAAGTCCAAGACTGTCATGCCACAAACTTTCAGCCTGAGTCTACACTGGTAGTCTTAGTATCAACATGAATATTCAAGTCACCAACCAGTATTACATTTGATAAATCAACCTCGAATGCTAAGAACCATCATAAAATAAAAAAAATATCCTTAGAGATAGTAAAATATATACCACACACCTCCTCTCCCTAACTTTCTGTCTACGTGATTATATAAATAGGTAGCTGATATACTAATTAGTAGTGATGCATTTCCAGCTGGTGGTAACCAGGTTTCGGCTAGCCCAAAAAATAGCAGTAGAATTTGCTACATACAATATAACCATGAACACCACAAGATTTGTATCTTATTGATTTAAGTTCAAACATTTAGTTGTAAAGTTTTAAAAGATCTGTAATCATGATTATTCACTCACAATAAAGGATATAACGTTGAAGATTGTCTCCAGACCAGACAATATGACTTACATCTCACCTCACCATCTTCCCCATCCCTCAGCTTGGTGGTAATTCCATGAACAATGTAAAAATTCCAAAAAATATACAGATGAAAAAAGAATCGTTCCAATTACTGGCCGCATGAAGGCTGCACAAAGGAGCGGGGCCGTCCCAAGGACTGTGCAAGCGGAGCAGCCACGCAGAGCGCAAGTACAGAAAGGGCGCAGATATCATCACTGGGCTTCCAGGAAGCTTAAACTGGGTGAATTACTGCATGAGGTTGGGGCAGAGGGGGGCACCAGATTCGTTAGTTGCACAGGGCGCATTTCTAGCTTGGTACCAATCCTGCAACGGGACATGGCACTTTGTTGGCATATCTGTGGCAGCATGCCATGAATCCCAAGGCATTTTGAAGTGGTCTCTCAGTTGCATCTGGATAATATCACTAATCCTACAGAGTTTACAGACTGGCTATGAAAAGTGCACTGTGCTCGTTTCAGATCAAGTCCCATGTGTATTACACTGTCTTAATATGCTTCACTACAATGCTTCTCACGCTGTGATCTCTGGCTCCTGAGGTGTGCTAGAGCTGTCTCTCAGTTGCTATAAGATGGATGATGCCGCTACTGATGCAAAACTTATTGCCTGGTAGTGAAAAGTGCCCTGGCAATGCTTCACAATAAAGTTCTCTCACACAATGATCTTTTTTTAATGTTTCCAATAAAACGTTGCAGAATTTATTCTCGCTTTAAAGGCTCAATTGACCACAAATAAGTTTGACTTTTAAAGACTAAAAGTGGAAAATAGCAACTCTTATAAACAGCTGAAAGATATTCACTAGAAAAAAATATTCACAGTAGCCTTGGAAAAGGTATTTACGGTGTTCCGATTCATCACTTTGACCCACAGGTCCATGGACGTAGCATCAATAGTACGCAATGGGGAATGTGCACCACCAACTTATAAAGTGTATTCCATGGACCAAAGCCATCATATGAGTCCTAAGATTGCTCCTGTCATGACTGGCTTGACAGTTGTTCTTCCTCTTCCTGGTAGCTGAGATGTGCAGTTCACTGAACAGTGCGGTTGCTGTATCTACAGAGCACCAAACTGCTGAAAATAAATCAATGAACCACACAGCTATACTTTCAGGAAGGCAAAGGAGCATTGGTGGTTTGGGAAGGCAATGTCCCCACGCAAGCAGGGCAAACTGCACTTCTGCCACCAACCTGTGACCCTACCAAATCTCTCTCCCCCTCCTGGTAGCTCTTTCTTCTGCTCAACATTAGGGTTTTTAACCCGGAAGGCACCTTATTCTATAGCAGAGCCACCGCCTCTTCCATCTTTCCTGTAGCCTCTATGGTCTGAGGCTCAACTATTTGAACTATACAGGTTTACACAGATACATAGCACTAAGGGAAGAGAATGTTTTTTGGATTTTTTCAAGAGTAGCTCAAGGCATGTTACATTAAAGTACAGGCAGTATTAGTTAAAGCCCTGTAAGGTTCTGGTTCTGGTTTCTGGGACTATTTCACTGTATGGAGGAACACTAAATTTTGTATCTGATCAGAAACTGAATGAAAAGGTTTAAAATTATTACTTTGGTTGGGGTATCTCCTAGAATTGATTGGATGTGTGTATGTGGGGTAAGCTGTGTGAGGACAGAAAAGGAGGAGTTAATTAGATTTAGTAGAGAGGAACAGCATTAAATAAAGTGAGAGAGATTGAGAAAAAGAATAGGAGTGGTTTTTTTCTAGATTTTCCTTAAAAATTTGGGAGCCCTTGGTATTCAATAGTCTGCTCTAAAGGAAGACTTTGTGTGAAAGAAGAAAAAGGTGACATTTTACTTACCAGATAATGACCTTTCCTTGAGTCCTGCTAGATCAGTCCAGAAAACTGAACTGTGTTCCCCTACCGACAGATGTGTGGAGACAGAGAGCCAATAATGACCAGGTTTCAATTACATCACTCCCATGCCTCCATCAGCCTGAGCAACTAGAGGGAAACTCTGTATTCATCCCAAAACAAATGAGAAGGCATGGCAAACCCAGAGGGGTCAGAAGAGGGTGAGCCACATAGGCCCTGGCCCAACCAAAATTTTGCCCGCCAGTCTCAGAGAGCATCCATGATCATGGTAGACTCTTCCTGTCTGCCCATGAGACATCGGATCCCTGCAGGCAGACAGGAAGAGTTTGTTGTGATAGCAGCAGCCTTCCCCTCCTGCCCACAGGGATCTGATCTGCAGATAGACTGATGGAGTCTGCCATGATCGCAGCCATTCCCTTTTCTTCTACCCATGGGAGAGGGGATCTCTGTTTAGCAGGAAGGGAAGGTCATGGGGGCTAGGGTCGGAGTTAGGGTGAAGATGTAGGGATGTTACCCATGACTGAAGTGGTATTTAAAGGTGCAGAAGAATTGAAGGAAATATCGATACATCGGGAAGATGTCTTACAACTATTAGATAAACTGAAGAGTAGCAAATCACCTGGGCCGGATGGTATACATCCAAGGATGTTGAAAGAACTGAAATATGAGATTGCAGACCTGCTATCAGTAATCTGTGAACTATCATTAAAATCATCTCTAATACTTGAAGATTGGAGGATCGCTAATGTAACACCAATTTTTAAAAAGGGTTCCAGGGGTGATCCGGGAAACTACAGACCGGTGAGCCTGACGTCAGTACCAGGAAAAATGGTAGAAACCATCATAAAGAATAAAATTACTTAGCATGTAGATAGTCACAACCTAATGGGAGACAGCCAACATGGCTTTAGACAAGGAAGATCTTGTCTTACTAATCTGTTATGTTTTTTTGAAGGAGTGAATAAACAGGTGGACAAAGGTGAGTCGGTTGATATTGTGTATCTGGACTTTCAGAAAGCCTTTGACAAGGTCCCTCATCAGAGACTTTTGGCAAAACTAAAGAGTCATGGGATAGGAGGCAGTGTACTATTGTGGATCAGGAACTGGTTAAAAGATAGAAAGCAGAGGGTAGGGCTAAATGGCCAATTTTCCCAATGGAGAAAGGTGAATAGTGGTGTACCCCAGGGATCTGTGCTGGGTCCGCTGCTTTTTGACATATTCATAAATGACCTGGAAAGTGGAATAACGAGTGAGGTTATCAAATTTGCAGATGACACAAAACCATTTAAAGTTGTTAAAATCCAAGAGGATTGTGAAAAATTGCAAGAGGATCTTGATAAATTGGAAGACTGGGCATCAAAATGCAGATGAAATTTAATGTGGACAAGTGCAAGGTTATGCACCTAGGGAAGAACAACCCAAACTATGGTTACACGATGCAAGGTTCCACATTAGGAACCACCACCCAGGAAAAAAAATTAGGCGTCATTGTGGATACCATGTTAAAACCCTCGGCCCAGTGTGCAGCGGCGGCCAAGAGAGCAAATAGAATGCTAGGTATGATAAGGAAAGGAATGGAAAATAAAACAAAAGATATTATAATGCCTCTATATCGTTCCATGGTGAGACTGCACATTGAATATTGTGTGCAATTCTGGTCACCGTATCTTAAAAAGGATATAGCGATTTTAGAAAAGGTTCAGGGAAGAGCCACCAAAATGGTAAAGGGGATGGAGGGATACTCCTATGAAGAAAGGCTAAAAAGGTTAGGGCTCTTTAACCTGGAAAAGAGACGGCTGAGGGGAGATATGATAGAAGTGTATAAATTAATGAACGGAGTGGAACGGGGAAACGTAGATCGATTGTTTACGTTATCAGAATATAGAAAGACTAGGGGACATGCAATGAAGCTACAGGGTAAACTATTTAAGACTAATAAAAGAAAATATTTTTTCACTCAACGTGTAATCAAACTCTGGAATTTGTTACCGGAGGATGTAGTAAAGGCTGTTAGTGTAGCTAGGTTTAAAAAAGGTTTGGACAAGTTCCTGGAGGAAAGGTCCATAAACCATTATTAAGAAGTGACTGAAGATATCAATGCTTGACCCAGTACAAGCATTGTGGAACTTGTGTCTCTTTGGGAAACTGCTAGGTACATATGACCTAGATTGGCCACTGTTGGAAACAGAATACTGGGCTTGATGGACCTTGGTCTGACCCAGTATGGCATATCTTATGTTCTTAGGCATTCTGCGGCCCCTGGGCAGACACACCAAAAATCCACGAAAAAATGGAAATAAATTCCACCACACACACACACACACACCCCCACTTGACTGACAAATACCCTATAACTCATTGTATTTTAACCTTTTTGTAAATAACCTCTGTAAATAACATTGGCAGTTCTTTGCCTATTCCCTGTAAAAAGTTAGAAACTTCTGATTAATATAACGATACAGAAGTATACAAAAGTATACACCTTGTAAATAGTTTTAAGCAGTTTAACGCACTGTTATATGTAAAAAGTTAAAAAGTTCTGTTCAATGTAATGGTATACGAATGTATACAAAACTGTTAATTTGTTCCATGTAAACCGCCCCTGATCTCTGGAAGGGGCGGTATAGAAGAAATAGATAAATAAATAAATAAACCTCACACAACCTCAATGAGGACAATGATAATCAACAGTAGAGAAGCTTTGTACAGGAGAGATTGAAAAGAAGTCCATCAGTAGGATATGAGCCTGCAGAGTCAAGCATGCAGATCATAGCAAACCAAAAGGTACCACCGCAGCGTAACAGATCATAAACGGTTCCAATGGTAGGTCCTGGACTGGTCTAGCAGGACTCAAGGACAGGATAGTATCTGGTAAGTAAAATGTCACTTTCCACATTGTCTTGCCAGACCAGTTCAGACAAATGGAATGTACCAAAACTACTCCTCCACTGGGCGGGAAGACGACACAGCAGCTCACAAAACCTCTTAAACTAGCCCTGGCTCACAGTTCTTCCAAAAATAAGCTTGGTGCACACCCACTTACACATTCATACTAGAAAAACGTCTCAAACCAAACAGAAGTATACCAGAGAGGCTCTTCAAGTATTGTTCCACACTTCAAAATGTACAGGGCACATAGATTTCATTGTTTATTTATAATTTCACCAACTTGAAAGAGCTCACGGCATGTTACAACATATTTGGTTTTACATTAAAAGTACATACATTTAGAAACATAAGTGTGGAGGAAGTGGGACAGTCAGACTCACTGTTGGGGTTAGTCTGACCAATGAGCACTGCTGGCATTTGTTTAACAGTCCTTTTTGAGAAGGGATAAGTCACACCCCCTGAATGATCATCAAAGCAGGGTTGCTTCCCAGGGGCATGTGAATAGCCCAGTGGGTTCCCCAGTCCTCCTTCCTCCCAAAAAAATATACAAAGAAAGCTTCCAGGAGAACACTGTTATTAACCACCTTGTCGCAAGAAGTTTAGAATCAACAGCTACCTGTTACAAGCACGATCTGGTCAGCCCACTGACACCATCATTGGGTCTCTTTAAATTCTGCACCATTTTATGGTTCAATGCTGGGGTCGTGCCCTTTGGAGTCCCTGCAGAGCAGCAAAGCCATGGAAAAATATGCTGGTTGTTTAAGGTGGTCTTGGAATGCCACCTAAGGGGACAAGGAAGAACAACAAGAAATGATCAACTTCTGGAGTTATACCAATCGGACCTATGGCTAAGCACTAAGTCATAGGGGAAGCTTTTACCACAAGGTACTGCTTTATCATTCTCTTCCCTTGAGGGGGCTTCACTCAGTTCTGAGCATAAATCACCTCTTCCAGTTGAAACGTCTTTGTTTATAAGTTCCCCTTTACTCGGGATTTGGTGGAATACACTTAGTCTCAAGATGCCACTCCTTCGGTGGCTTCTGTACCTTGTGTTGTGTCTCGGGACCTTATACTAGCTTCCTCTGAAGGGAAAACTGCTGTTCAAATTTCTTTGCAGGATATTTGACAAGTGGTCACTAGGCTTGAGAATATTACTTCCCAATTGTGCCAATTTACCTAAGATACCATTAGTTTAAGGATTTAGATGGTAAAATTGAGATTTTGAATAAAGCTTAGTTACTCAACTGTAGTAGATGTTCTTCGTGGACACGCAGGAATATGTCCTCACATATGGGTAGCATCAATGGAGCCCAGCACAGGAACACTCCTCCAGCTTCTATTGGAAGCTTTTGGGAGGCTCCATTATGCATGCATGCCTGCCTACCCGCCTGCTGCGGCGCTATCTTCTCCAATCTAATAATATAGCAGTAGCCCAAAAAACAATTCTTTGGGGAAGCAGGAAGGTTGTGAGGACTTATTCTTGCTGTCCACGGAGAACAACTGCTACAGATGAGTAACTACGCTTTCTCTGGACAAGCAGGAAGTAAGTCCTCATATATAAGTCTCCAAAATTACAAGATACCGAAAACGGAGGAGGCCAAAAGTCTGACAGGGGTAACAAAACTGGAGAACTTGAAGAACAGTATGGGTAGTCCCTCTGGGGACTAGACAGATTCAGCACCCTCAGCATACATCAGCACTGAGGTCTCTCTCATTTTTTTGGTAGCCTGGACGGACAGATGGGCCAGTGGGTAGGAGTTGAACCAAAGAGAGGCCAGAGCATGGCCTGGCCAAAGTTGCTGTCCCATTGAGAATCTCCATCCAGACAGTAATGAGCTGTGAAGGTGTGGACCAAAGATCACGTAGCAGCCTTACAGATCTCTTCTGTAGAGACCGAACACAAGTTAGCGACTGACGCAGCCATGGCTCGGACATTATGTGCCATTACATGACCATCAAAGGCTCAGGCCTGCCTGGGAATATGCCAGAGAAATGCTATTAGCTAGCTAGAAGGATAGTCTGCATTTAGAGATGGTAGCACCCAGCTTACTAGGCTCAAAGGAGACAGATAGCTGGGTGGACTTCCGGTGAGCCATCATACTCTCAAGGCAGTAGGCCAAGGGCCGCTTGCAGTCCAATGTGTGCAATGCCATCTCACCCTAGTTGGTGTGCAGCAGGAAGGTTGGCAGAACTATCGACTGATTGAGGTGGAATGCAGAGACCACCTTTGGCAGAAAATATGGGTGCATTCGTAAGACCACCCTGTTTTGGTGGAATCTGTTATATGACAGGTGAACCACCAAGGCTTTGAGCTCACTGATGTGGCATGCCAACGTGACTGCCACAAGAAATAGGACTTTCCAGGTCAAGAACTTCAGAGGACAGGAGTCATGTGGCTCAAAAGGAGCCACATGAGCTGAGCAAGAACCATGTTGAGATCCCAAACCACCACTGGGGGCTTGAGGGGAGGCTTTGAGAGGAGCAAGCCTCCCATGGAGCCCCTGAGTGAGCCAGAGACTGAGCTGAAATGTGCTTTCCCACCAAGCCACAATGGTAGGCCTCAATCGCACTGAGGTGAGCTCGGACGGAGTTTGACTTAAGGCCACAGTCCGAGAGGTGCAGAAGGTACTCCAGCAACTGATCCAATGTGCAGAAAAAGGGATCCAGTGCCCAGTCCGCACACCAGGAGGTGAACCTCTGCCACTTGAATGTGTAAGCTCTGCGTGTCGAATCCTTGCGAGAAGCTAGGAGGATGTTCGCAACATTCTTGGGCAAACTGAGTTCTGAGAGGACTTCCCGGCTCAGCATCTATGCGGTGAGAGCCAAGAAGTGGACATTGGAATGTAACAAGGTTCCACAGTCCTGTAAGATGAGGTCTGGGGCAAAGCCCAGCTGAAGAGGCTCCCTCCGAGAGAGTTGGAGCAGCAGGGGAAACCAGGGCTGCAGAAGTCATTATGGGGCAATAAGAATCATGGTGCCCTCGTCGGCCTGACGTTTCAACAAATTTTTCAGCACGAGTGGGATCGGGGGATATGTGTAAAGCAGACCCATCCCCTATGGAGGAAGAAGGCATCCAAAGCCAGTCGGTCGCTGGACAGTCTCCTGGAGCAGAACCGACCCACTTAGGTGTTGTGTGGCATGGCAGAGATCTATCATGGGGATACCCCTCTCTCAAAAGATCCATTCCACCACACCTCAGTGGAGGGTCCACTCATACAGTTGGAGGACATGGCTCAGCAGACCCATCAGAACGTTGAGCTCACCAGGTAGATAGGTCCCCCTCAGCTCCATCCCGTGGGCCAGGGCAAACTTCCACAACCAACATGCTTCCCAGCAGAGGAGGCATGAGCCCCCGTGCCTCCCTGTTTGTAGATCCATCTGAATCAGAATCACCTGATTCACCAGGTGTGCTTGGAAAGCCCAGAGAGCATTCTCTATGGCATATCACTTGAGAAAGTTGATCTGGTGCAGGCTCTCCTGCTCGGGCCACAGGCCCTGTGTACACAGATCATCCAGATGAGTCCCCCACCCAAGCTTTGATGCGTTGGTCATCAGCATCCTGTGGGGGGGAGGGCTCTGCTTGGAACAGGAGACCTTGAGCAGATTTAGTGGCTCCAGCCACCAGTCGAGGGACTGTACTAAGGGAGCAGTTACTGCCACCCTATCCTGGAGACAGCCCATGTCTTGTCTTCACTGCATGCTGAGGGTCCACTGAGCCTGTCACATAAAGAGATGGGCCGGGGGGGGGGGTAACGTGCACTGTGGAGGCCATGTGGCTGAGAACCTTCAACATCCCCCAGGCTGTCGTGAGGCGCCAATGCTGTAAGCTGCCAACAATTTCTGTCAGCTGCTGCATGCGGTCCCTCAGTAGCAATGCCCAAGCTCAAGTGGTATTGAGGAGGGCCCCAATGAACTCCAGCTGCTGTGTGGGCTGGAGATGGGACTTGGGGTAGTTGATGGCAAAGCTCAGCCACTCGAGAACATGTATGGTAAGATGGGCTGACTGCCGGATGGCATCTAGAGTGGGACCTTTGATGAGCCAGTTATACAGACAGGCGAAGACGAAGACCCCAATGGTTCAGAGGTCGGCAGCTACTACCACGAGACATTTTGTGAAGACTCCAGGTGCTGAAGCCAGCCTGAAGGGAAGCATCTAGTACTGATAGCTCTGACCCCCCAGTACAACCTGAGGTATTTCCTGTGACTTGGATAGATCGGGATGTGTATCATATATGCATCCTTGGGATTCAAGGAGAATAGCCAATCGTCCTTTATGAGGTAAGGGAGCAGCATCCCCGAGACCATATTGAACCTTTCGCACACCAAGAACCAGTTGAGGTTCCAGAGGTCCAGAATGGGCCTCAACCTACAGTCTTTTTAAGGACCAGGAAATACTTACAGTACTTTATATTTAAAATTACTTTTATACCACCTTTCTACCATTCAAAGTGGTTTACAATAAACAAATGAAGCGGGGGCTTTGGGAGGCACTCTATTGTACATGGAAAGTAAACAGCATAACAGCAACAGTAACAGTAAATCTAAACTATATACAATGTAGCTAGCAGCTGTTATTAATCAACATTTATATAGTGCACTGGGATTAATGCTAGTGCATATATAAAGGCTTCTCTGCAAGGCTTGGAGTAGAAGCCCCTTCCAAACTTAGCCAGCAGAACTGGCTCAATGGTGAGGTCTGTCCAGAGAGCAGAGACCTCTTCCTGCAACAGACTATGGTGCAGTGGATCCATGGGGTACTCACTCTGAGCAAAAGGAGTTAGCAACTGGGCAAAGTGCAATGGTATCCATGTTGGGAAAGCTGTAGCACCCATGCATCTGTGGTGATAAGGGGCCACCTGTGGACAAAATGGACGAGCCAACCCCCCTCCCTCCCTATCTGAGAGGCTAGCCTGAAGGGCAATGGTCGATTGGTTATACTCCTGAGGAGCCAGTCAAAAATCCACCCCTGGCTCGGGCTTCGAGGCTGGCTGGGCCTTCTGAGGCTTCTCTCTCCGCTGTTGGTAAGGGGCCTGCGTCTTTGGTTGAACACTCTGGTGGCCCAAATAGTACTGGCACGGACGTGGGTAGAAGGCCTTCTTACCCTGGTACATTTTGCGCGAGAGGTCAACGGAATTCCTTGAGACCCTGGAGAGCATCATGGGCTCCTTCTCGAGTTCTCACACTGTGTCCTCAACCAGTTTTCTGAAGAGGTACTCCCCTCATCAGGGGACATTGGCCAGTTTGTCCTGGACCTACTGCTCCAGGTCAGAAGACTAGAGTCACGCCAATTGACGGGCACCAATGCCCGCAGTCACCACTCTGCCTGCGGACTCGAAGGCATCAAAGTGGCACTTTGGAGTAATCCTTGTCATGGCCTATCAGGACATAGAAGGCATCAAGGTGGTCAGCGGGGATATGAGAGGCAATGTCCACCAGGTCCAGCATGATGTCCTTCAAGAACATACTCACATACAGCTGGTAGGAAAGATTCCTGGCCACCAGTAGGAAATCCTGGAGGCATCTCCTCTGAAAGGAGTCCAGGGTTCTAGCTTCCCTGCCTCAGGGTATAGAGAAATGGGTCTTAATGCTCTTCACCTGCTTCAAGGCCGATCCACCATGATATAGTGGTAGGGCAACTGGGGCTTCTCAAAGTCCAAGACCTTCTGGACCCGGTACATCAAGTCCAACCTCTAGCTGATGGCTGGAACCATGAGAGGGTTCTCCCACAGCCTCAGCAGCAGCCTCTGTAAGAGGTTATGCACAGGCATCGTCACAGCCTCCTTGGTGGCTAAGGGATACTGGAGGAGCTCTAGTTCCTCTGGCTCTTGACTCATTCTCCAATTCTAAAGAGAAAGATATGGCCTTGGCCATATCCCTGACAAACTCTAGAAGGACATGCCTTCCAGGGGCAATTTGCGCCGCTCATATGGAGGAGATAGGTCAGAGGGAAGGTCCGATATTGCAGATTCTTCTTCAGTTTCCCAAACCTTGGATTCGGACTCTGAAAGGAAATCAAAGTTGTGTTGGGTCTTCTCTCGCCACCTGCTCCAGTCATGTGGAGAGGGTGGACATCGGTGGGTGGTGCCCTGAGCATGAACACGGGTGCTCTGGGGCATTGGACTCCGAGATGCTAGACAGGAAGATAACTGTGGGAACCGGCATAGATTCCAATCTCCCACCCGATGCACCCCCCTCGACGGGCAGTACATAGGTTTCTAGGATGGGCTGGAAAGAGTGTGGTGACTATGCTAAAGGTGAAGGACCCGCATGCTGCAGGGCAGAACTGCTGCCATGTGAGCCTTGAGAGCTTGAAGGCATTCTTCCAGTGCCACCGCCTCTGAGGGGAGTGGGACCAAAAATATGACATTGGCCACCAGTGCCAATACCTCCAGTGGGGACTCGATGATGATGGGCTTATCAGGAGACATCCAGTTGTCCTCTGGGGTCATAGGGGTTAATTCTGCCTGTCTGGGAGTCAATGACTCCTGCTGGGGAAGTTTAGCGAGCCATTCCCTGCCCTCATCCTCAGTGCTGCATTGAGAAGGGCTTCAGTGCCAATGCACATGGGGCTTGTCCCGGTGCTTGGGTGCCTCCTTCAACATCGATGGGATCAATGTCAGGAGCTTTCTCGATTCCAGTTGGATATAGATGGAGGGTCTCTGCTTGATGCTACAGCCCCTAGGTTCTGAGTGTGCTCAGGAGTCCCTCAAGGTTGATGCCTCGGCAGAACCTCTCGATGGCGTCACCGATGCAGGGGCTGATGATGTTGAATCAGACATTACGAAGAGGGACTCCTCCTGCTTTTCCTGGCCCTTCGGACCCCTCATCATCATCTGCATACAAATGTTGCGGGAAGCAGGCTAGTGGTCACACCCAAGATACTGCAGGCACCAGTTCTGCCTCTCGGTGATTGAGATGGTACGGCCACATTTTGTGCACTTTTTGAACCTACTCACTGGCTTAGATATGTCCGGGAAGATCACAATGGCAAAGTCGAAGACCTCAATTTTGCCAATGGCTGGAAAAAGACCCCATTAGGAGAAAAAGCACAAAAAGAACAAAAACAAAAGAAAAATCAAAAGTTGGGATGGAAGCAAACTTAGCCAATGACAGGTGGTAAAGGTAAATAAAAAGGACCCACAAGGAGATAAAATGAGAGAAAAAAATGTTCTGCTGTGTAGGACACGTTCTAGGGGCTCTACGGAAAAAAGAAGATGAGAGAAGATGGCACCACAGCAGGTGGGTAGGCAGGCATGCATGTGCAGTGGAGATTCCCAAAAGCTTCCAGTACAAGTTGGGTAACCTTCTGTGAGAGCCAAAGAGAAAGGGTTAAACTAGAGAACATCTAAAATGTGTCCAAATGCTGGCATTTGCATTGGATGTGCTCCATGAGGTGCTAGAGGTATCAGGTAACATCAGATGGAAGAAATGTAAGAAAAAGCACACTTATCTAGAGAGCACAAGAGAGACAAGGCATCATTAGCATGGGTATGCCAGTTTGGCATGGGGCCTACTGGGGCCTAGTGTGGAAACTGTCAGAAGATATCAGAGAACTAATAAGATATATTTTCTGTATTTCTTGAAAATAAGGGATGGAAAGACAAACCAGGTGAAAACATTGAATAAGGGGGAAAAGGGTCAGATAACAGGGAATAAATCTGACAAAGGCCTGAACAAATGGTTATACACAAGGCCATAAAGGGTCAACAGGTCAGCAGGAATGGGGGTGCAGATATGACAGGACAAAGGAAGGAATGGAAGAGAAAATCCAGATACCTGGAACTGAAAGCAAAGGGACTAATCAAAGGGACTAATTGGAAAAGATAGAACTGTATAACGGGACAGAACTTTTAAAGATTGGGAATTTACACCCCATTTTTTGAAGAAGGTGGTTTGTTAATTACTACTGCATGTCTGCTAATGAATGAGTGGGTATGATTCTGATTCTTTGTGCTGTGTGAAAGGTTTTCCTTAGTTTATATTTGAGTGTAGCTAGGAACCATATATCCTTCTCTTTCACTGTGCTAGGATCTGTCAATGAACAGGAAATCTCTTAATTACTTTATAGCTGTAAACTTGTAAGAGGGTGAGGGAAATTCTCCTAATTACTTTGTATTTAGTTAGTTTTTGTTACACTTCCTGTATGCTTGCTTCTGTGATATAAGAAAGAAATCAAGAAATTTTTTTGCAAGAAAAATCTGTAAGAATATTGTGCCAGGTACGAGTATAATCTGCATGAGGTGTGTCTATTAGGAGAAGGTGGTAGGCCTTCCCTGTATATGTGCTAGTTTGCAAGGTTTTGTTCCCCTCTTGCATGGAGGAGGAGGGTTAAACAATCTCCAGTTGTGTGCTCGTTCACATCAATGATCTGCTGTAATCTAAACTAAAAATGATGGAGTACTTAGCTCAAAAGCATGTTCATCACTGCAAACTTCTTCTTAAATATGTGGTGTTGGGGAATGCTGAATCAAAAACTTGCTAATTCCTCCACACGAAAATACCAACGCCGTTTATCTAGGCGCCCTCGCGTTTCTCTTTGGCAGGTTCCTCAGGGGACTTTGGCGCTACCTCTTTAGTTCTTTAAGCTGCTGCTGCCCACGTTTCTCGATTCTTTCTCTGAAAGTTTCTCTATCTGTTCTCTGAAAGCTTCCACCAGTACTAACCCGGTAGCTTTCAGAGAACGGATTCTCAGTTCAAACTAATAGATTTCTTAACAGATTCTCAAGATAATTTGCCACTAGGGCAACCTTCTTGGTTACTTTGACAAGAAGTTCATTTAAAAATCTTTTAGGAAAAAAGGAGATATTTTGTAGTCCCTCTACACAAAAGGGAAAGTAAGGATGAGGTTGAAAACAGGCCAGTTTGTCTCACCTTTGTGGTAAGTAAATTATTGGAAACACTGCTAAAACAGAGAATAGTGAGGTTTCCGGACTCCAATGGATTGCAGGGTCTGAGGCAGCATGGGTTTACCAGAGGCAGGACTTGTCAGACAAATCTGATTGATTTCTTTGACTGAGTAAACAGGGAGTTGGACTGAGGGAGAGACCTAGATGTGGTGTACTTAAATTTTAGTACAGCCTTTGACACCATTCCACTCAGGCGACTTATAAACAAATTGAGCATCCTAGGGAAGGACCCCAAAGTGATTGACTGAGTTAGAAATTGGTTGAGTGGGAGGCAGAAAAGTGTACAGGCAAATGGAGCGCACTCTGAGGAGAAGGATGTTACCTGTGGTGTGCCACAGGGATCTGTCCTTGGTCTGATTCTTTTTAACATCTTTGTTGGTGATATTGCAGAAGGCCTGTCAGGTAAGGTTTGCCTCTTTGCTGATGAAACATAGAAACAAAGAAACATGACAACAGAAAAAGACCACATGGTCTATCTAATCTGCCCTTCCATATCAACCACTACAACAGTCCCCTTTTTTCCTTTAGAGATCCTCTGTGTTTGTCCCATGCTTCTTTGAATTCAGATACTGTCCTCATCTCTACCACCTCCACTGGGAGACTATTCCACGGATCCACCACTATTTCTGTAAAGAAATATTTCCGCATATCACTCCTGAATCTATCCCCTTTCACCCTCATCCTATATCCCCTCATAGCAGAGCTTGCTTTCAATCGAAAGAGGCTCTCCTCCTGTGCATTTATAACACGGAGGTATTTAAATGTCTCAATCATATCACCTCTATTCTGCCTTTCCTCTAAGGTGTACAGATTAAGATCCTTAAGTCTGTCCTCATATGCTTTATAATGAAGACCGCTAACACCCTCTCTACTGACTTCAGCCTATTTATATCCTTTTGAAGTTACCTGTACCCTTTGTCGCCTCCCACTCAACCAATTTCTAACCCAAGCAGTAACTTTAGGGTCCATCCCTAGGGTGCTCAGTTTGTTTATAAGTCGCCTATGAGAAATGGTGTCAAGGGCTTTACTGAAATCTAAATACACCACATCTAGGGTTCTCCCTCGGACCAACTCCCTGGTCACCCAGTCAAAGAAATCAATTAGATTTATCTGACAAGACCTGCCTCTGGTGAATCCATTGTGCCTTTGATCCTGTAATCTGCTGGACTCCAGAAACCACACTATTTTCTCTTTCAGCAGCGCTTACAATAATTTACTCACCACCGAAGTTAAACTAACTGGCCTGTAGTATTCAACCACATCCTTACTTCCACTTTTGTGTAAAGGGACCACGTGTGCCCCTCTACAATCCTTTGGTGCCACTTCCGACTCCAATGAGGCATTGAAAAGGTCAGTCAGTGGAGCTGCTAGAACATCCCCAGGTTTTCTCAATATTCTAGGATGTATCCCATCTGGTCCCACTGCTTTGTCTACTTTAAGTTTAGCTAGTTTCTCACAAACACAGTTTTCTGAAAATTATTCAAGATACCCTTCGCTTTTGTTCCTGTTTGTGGGTGTTTTCTGAGGTCCTGCTCCTGGTTCTTCATCTGTGAACACAGAACAGAAATATTTGTTAAGCAATTCCGCTTTATCCTCATCGGCTTCTACATATTCCTCCTCTTCACCCTTGAGTCTGACAATACCACTTTTGCCCTTCCTCTTCTCACTAACATATCTGAAAAATGTCTTATCCCTCTATTTTATTGCATTGGCTATTTCCTCCTCTTTTTTAATCTTTGCTTTCCTGTCTACTTTGCTAAGCTTCTCTAAGTTTTTCCAAATATAGATGCCTGTCTTCCTCTCTCTGTGATCTCTTGTATTTCATGAAGGCCTCCCTCTTTTTCTTCACCTTTTCAGCTACTTCTTTCATAAACCATAGCAGTCTCCTTTTCCTTTTACCTTTATTTACCATTTTAACAAAAAGGTTGGTTGCCCTTAAAATATCCCCTTTCAGTTTTGCCCACTGTTTTTCTACATCCCGCAGCAGTTCTCATCCCACTAATGACTCCCTGAGGTATTGACCCATCTTGGCAAAGTTAGTTTTTCTAAAGTCTAAGACCCTCACTTTTCAATGGATTTTAATAGTCCTAGTCCTAATACTGAACCACACCATCTGATGATCCCTGGATGCAAAATGATCTCCCACTATAACATCAGAAACCATTGGTAAGCACCAAGTCCAGTATGACCCCTTCACGTGTGGGTTCTGTTACCAGTTGCCTAAATAGTTCTCCCTGTAGAGAATCCAGGATCTCCTTACTTCTAGATGATACTGCAGCAGGAATGTGCCAATCAACATCTGGCATATTGAAATCTCCTATCAGTAGCACTTCCCCTTTCTTCAATTAACTCTCCATCCACCTCTTCCTCCTGTGAGGGAGGTCTGTATATCACACCAATGCAAATAGATTTCTCTTTCCCTCTTTCTAGTTTAGCCCACAGTGCCTCCTCTCTCCCTTTTAAGCTCTGCAGTTCCAAAGCTTTAATATTACTTTTTCATATAGTGCCACTCCTCCTTCCATTCTTCCTACCCTGTCCTTTCTGAATAAAGTATAGCCTAGTATAGTTACATCCCAGTCATGGTTTTCTGTGAACCATGTTTCTGTAACTGCCACTAAATCCAACTCAGCCTCTCCCATTAAAGCTTCAACATTTGGAATCTTATTTCCCATGCTCCGGGCATTTATACACACTGCTTTCCATATGTTCCCCCTTTTATCCATTTCCATAATGTCTGACTTACCTGGGGGCTTTCTTCACCCATCCCCAATGAATCTAGTTTAAAGCTCTCTTCAGTAGATTAGCCAGTCTGCTACTGAAGACACGTCGACCTTTCTTGGACAGATGGATGCCATCTCTGCTCTGAAACCCTTGGAACCCTTCAGGAAACCAAAACGCTCTTGATGACACCATCCACGCAGCCATGCATTCATCTCCAGGATGCGAGCTTCTCTGCCTTGATCTTTACCCTCAACAGAGAGGATTGAAGAGAACACTACCTGTGCCCCTATCTGCTTCACCCTCTGTCCTAGAGTCATGAAGTCACTTTTGATATGCTCAGAGGGATACCTAGCAGTATCCTTTGTGCCAACATGGATTAGCAACATTGGGTAATAGTCAGTGGGCTTGATGAGTCTCGACAAACTCTCCATAACATCTCGGATTTTGGCATCTGGCATACAGCATACCTCTCTGGACATCAAGTCTGGTCGGTAGATGGATGCCTCAGTACCCTTCAGAAGAGAGTCACCAACCACCACTACCCTTCACTTCCTTGTGGTCACTGATTCTGCAAATTTGGGGTGCTTTAGCTCTGGTTCTTCCCTTTCCAGGGCTGCTTTCACCTCCTCCACTTCCAGGGCTGCATAATGGTTCTTCAGTTCAAGGGCTGGAGAAGTTGAATTGGTGATTCTGCAGGCCCTGGTGATTTGTGTCCAACCTTCGTCATGCTGTAGGCTCCAATCTTCTCCTTTGCTGGAGAGCTTGGATGTTGCGATTAGCATCTCATCAATGTACTTCTCACTGTCTTGAATGCTCCTCAGCCTTGCCACCTCCTCTCTAAGTTCCTCCACTTGTTTCCTGAGAGCTTCAGCATGCAGGCATCTTGCACATGGAACTGGTCCTTCATCTGGCATTGGGATCTCTGTCTGGACAGAGGCAGAAGCTATGACGGGGGCAACAGCTTTGGCGATGTGATTTTTCCCAGCCACTGTTCAGTTGATAGAGCTTAGGTATCTGTTGAAGCAAAAGAGAGAGACCTACCAAAGTACCCAGCCAGGTTCCCAGCTGTCCTTTCAGAGAAAAAGCAGTTAAATCTCTTTTAATTGTGTTCAAAATGTGCTGTTCCAAGTCCCTGTGTGTAATTAATTGGGGAGGTGCCCTATAAAGCAAGGCTGCTCACTAGGGGTGGGTGGGATTTGGGGGAGAGGGAACTAACACCTGATGAGGTGTCAGTAGCTTCAAAGGGCTGAGAAAGATACTAAAGCAGAGTTTTAAACCTACCTCACTAAAGAAAATATTTCCCCATTTAAACTAAAGCACCAAAAGGAATGTAACTTTGTTTTAAAAATGTACCAAAACCCTTTTAAGAGCTCCCAGGCAGAGAGCTAGTAATTTAAAAAGCCACAAACTCTTACCTTGGCTTGAAATGTATAGCCCCTGTTAGGAATGCCTCAACAGTGCAAGGCTCTGAAGCCTTTTATGCAGGCCTCAGCTGCTCTTAGTTCTTTCACAGGCTAATCAGACCCACTAACTCCTGATGGTACCAAACTCTGCAATAGACATCCAGGAGGGAGTAGATAATATAAGGAGGGATCTAGCTAAGCTTGAAGAATGGTCAAGAATTTGGCAGCTGAGATTTAATGTTAAAAAATGCAGGGTCATGCATTTGGGCTGCAAAAATTCAAGGGAGTGGTGCAATATAGGGAGTGAAGTACTTCTGTCCAAGAAAGAAGAGCAGGACCTGGGCGTGACTGTTTCTGATGATCTTAAAGAGGCTAAACAGGTAGAAAAGGGAATGGTGAAAGCCAGAAGGATGCTTGGATGTATAGGGAGAGGAATGGCCAGCAGAAAAAAAAGGAGGTGATAGTGCCTTTGTATAAGTCTCTGGTTCAACCTCATACAGAGTATTGTGTGCAGTTCTGGAGACCACACATTCAAAAGGATATAAAACAGGATGGACTCAGTGCAGAGGGTAGCTAATAAAATGGTTAGTGGTCTTCATTATAAAGCAAAATGGGGTCAGATTTAAATATCGTAATATGTATATGTTAGAGGAAAGCCAGGATAGAGGAGATACGATAGAGACGTTTAAATACCTCCAAGGCATAAATGCACAAGAGAAGAGCCTTTTTCGATTGAAACCAAGCTCTGCTATGAGGGGACATAGGATGAGGGTGAAAGGGGATAGACTCAGGAGTAATATACAGAAATATCTCTTTACTGAAAAAGTGGTAGATGCATGGAATAGTCTCCCAGTAGAGGTAGTAGAGACGAGGACAGTATCGGAATTCAAGAAAGCATGGGATAAACACAGAAGATCTCTAAAGGAAAAAAAGAGGACTATTGTAGTTGATATGGAAGAACAGACTAGATAGGCCATGTGGTCTTTTTCTTCCGTCATGTTTGTATGTCATCGGATATCAATGTTCCCTAATATTTCTAGACCTACATAGGAGTGAAGGAAATCTTTTTTTTTATATTTTATTTTAGATTTTTATTTACAATTGTCAATATTGGCACCCTCGCATTTTAGGTATGTTGTGTACTATATCATGAGAAATAATTGGAAATATTCCACCTTTGTTGTTGTTGTTGTTAAGTGTCGTCAAGTCAGTGTCAACTCATGGCGACCCTCTGGATAGTTCTCCTAAATTGTGTTCGGTCTTCTGTCAAGCGGCTCATTGTTGACAGACTGATACCCGTAGCTGCTGTTATTGTATCAATCCATCTCATTGCTGGCCTTCCTCTTTTGTGTTGACCTTCTATCTTGCCAAGCATGATGTCTTTCTCTAATGATCTCTCTCTTCGCATGATGTGTCCAAAGTATGAACATCGAAGTCTTGTCATCTAAAGAAAGCTTAGGTTTGATCTCCTCTAGTACTGACTGTCATCATAATATTTTAATAGTATGTTCAAAGGTATACAATAAAAAAAGATGTCTGTGCAATGTAGAGATAGTAATGCCTGAGAAAAATATATATATATATGATCTGGACAGGATTAATGGCACTCTTCACTAATATTTGTTTGCACAATCCTTGGCAGTGATGACAGCTTTCAAATGTTTCTTGTAGCCATTTAGAAGGTTCATACATCTATCTGCTGGTAGTTTCTCCCACTCTTCAACTACTATTTGTTCCAGCTCATGAATGTTTCCAGGATTCCTTTTAACAATGGCAGATTTTAGCTCTTTCCAAAGGTTTTCAATTGGAAAGAGATCAGAATTCATTGCTTGAAAGTTGAAAACAGTCCATTTGTTCCTTTTTAACCATTTTGTACTTTTGGATGTATGTTTTGGGTCATTGTCCTGCTGAAGGACCCATGACCTTCAACCCAGACCTAGTTTTCTGACACTAGCACATTTCACTCCAAAATACCTTGGTAGTCTCCTCTGACTTCATGATTCCTTTAATATGCCTTTTTATGTCTGTCTTTGAGCAGTGAGGTTCCTCCTTGTCCTTTGCCCATTTAGTCCTTCCTTGTTTAGTGCTCAGCATATGATCAGGTTGAAGCCACCACTCCAGGTCAGCCTTAAGCTCTTTGGATGTTGTACAGGGTGTTTTTCCAAAGGTTTGTACTGACCTCCAAAGACTTCTTGGATTGATTTTCCCCTTCCCGCCATTTCCTGGGAGGTTCTTGACAGTACCATGAGCAAAAAAACTCTTAACATTATGAAGTATAGAAACAGGCATCCCAAGGTCTTTGGAGATAGGCTTGTACCTCTCTGAAGTTTGTTTGGTGATCATGGCTTTTTTGTGGTCTCTGGCAGCTCTCTTGTCTTCACCATTGTGAAAATGAAACAGGGAGTGAATGTGACCATTTTAACCATTAGAGTCATCATTCATTGGTTGATTCAACTCATGTGAATACTGACAATTGATCACTGGTGCGTCTAATTTTACTGCAATTGGACTGTGATTTTTCTGTTCAAACTGATTTGAATTGTTTATAAGGGTGCCAATAATCATGTCCCGGTTTTTATATGCTTTCCTATTATTTCCTTTTTTAATTGGTCTTGCTTTATTTGATTCTTTTGTGTGTCAAATGTGTGTGCATATATAGTCCAAAGCCATTTTACTGGCCAATTTAATTTTTTAAGTAGATATTGGACATTAAGGGGTTAAACTGCAAAGGTGCCAATAATGTTGACTGCAATGGTATTCAACTTATCAATCACGTTCAAACTAAACATTGAATGAAAGTAAAAAGGTAGTTACTCACCTGTAGCAGGTGTTCTCTGTGGACAGCAGGAATAAGTCCTTATGCATGGGTGACATCATCTGACAGAGCCCATGTGGGAATGATCCCAGCTACTAGTTGAAGCTTTTGGGAGCTTCCTCTGCATATGCGTGACATCTTTCTGCCTGCTGCTGTGGTGCCATCTTAGGTTAGTCTGATACTATAGTTATAGAAGGTTGCAATTCCCAGTGGAGGTGGGAATGTTGTGAGGACTTATTCCTGCTGTCTACAGAGAACACCTGCTAAAGATGAGTAATTACCTTTTCTCTGTGGACAAGTAGGAATGAACCCCTCACATATGGCACTCCCTAGCTACAGGTTACTGTAAGCAAAAGAAAATGCATTTGAGCCCAACAGGGGCAACAGAGTCCGTCAACTTGGTGGCAACAGGCCTTTTGTGTTATATATATGTATATACACTTTTTTTAGGTAGCCAGAACAGAAAAGAATGGACCTAGGGGGAGTGGAGTTGTATTCAAATTCCCAAACAGATTACATAGTACTGATTGGCTGAAGTTGCTGTTGCATCAGGAATCCCCCTCTAGACAGTAGTGAGATGTGAATATGTGAATAGGAGACCATGTTGCAGTCTTGCAAATCTCTTCCATGAAGACAGAACGAAAGTTGGCCACTATTGCAGCCATGGCTCTGACATTGTGCGCCGTAACATGACCATCCAGGGGTTCAGGCCTGCCTGGGCATAAGCAAAAGAGATGCAGTCTGCTATCCAAATTGAAAGAGAGCAGTTGGAGACAGCAGCCCCTAGCTTACTGGGATCAAGAAACAAAAAGCTGGATGGACTTTCTATGGGCTTTGGTCTGCTCCAAGTAGAAGGCCAAGGCTCGTTTGCAGTCCAATATGTAATGCAGTTTCCTCTTTGTGGGCATGAGGTTTTGGGAAAAACGTTGGTAGGAAAATTGACTGATTAAGAGGGAAATCTGATATCACTTTCCAAAGGAATTTAGGATGAGCATGGAGGACCATTCTATTATGATAGAATTTGATGTAAGGTGGATGAAGTACGAGAGCCTGAAGCTTGCTCATTCTACATGCTGAAGTGACTACCACCAAAAACAATCCATCCAGGTCAGCAACTTCAGAGGGCAGGAATTGAGTAGCTCATCAGCTGCACAAGAACCATATTGAGGTCCCAAGACACTGAAGGTGATTTGTAGGGAGGTTTCAAAGAAGCAAACGCTGCATAAAGCAAACAACTAAAGGCAGCACCGAGATGGACTTCCCCCTCTACACCTCTATGGTAAGCTCCAGTTGCACCAAGGTGAACTCTAATGGAGTTGGACTTAAGTCCTGACTCGGAGAGGTATAGAAATTTTTGTGTGGAACAGGTGAAGGGATATAGGGGCATGGTCCTCACACCAGACAGCAAACCTCTTCCATTTGCATGAACAGGTTTTTCTCATTGAGACCCTTTTGCAGGCCAAAAGTGTATCAGTCACACTAGCTGGCAGACTGAGCTCTGATAACATTAGCCTCTCAACATCCATGCAGTGAGGACCAAGAACTTGATGTTAGGGTGCAACATCATTCCATTCTCCTGTGAAATCAGGTCCAGTGCATGGCCCAACTGGAGTAGTTCCTGACTAGAAAGCAGCAGCAGGAGAGGAAACCAAGGCTGTCTGGGCCAGTAGAGAAAAATAAGAATCATCGTACCTCTGTCTGTTTTAAGTTTCATGAGGGTCTTGGCAATGAGAGATATTGGAGGATATGCATACAGTGTAGGAGGAAGGCATCCTAGGCTAATCTGCTCTATGGCCTTACTCTGGAACAGAAGAGATCTACTGGGGCTTTCTGAGGAGTCACAAATAGATCTATCAAGGGGGTGCCCCACTCTTGAAAGATGCGAGCCACAGCCTCCCTGTCCAGTGTTCATTCGTGAGGCTGGAGGACGAGACTCAGTCTGTTTGCCAGAATGTTTTGTTCTCCTAGTAAATCTGTGGCTCTCAAGTCCATTGGCAATGGCAAATTTCCACAATCTAGCTGTTTCCCAACACAGGAGGTACAAGCCCATTCCTCCCTGCTGGTTGATGTAGAACATTGCTACTTGATTGTCGGTTTGAATCAAGATAGTTTGGTTGGTCAGTTGATCTCTGAATGCCTTTAGAATGTTTGCTATGGCTCTTAGCTCCAAGAGGTTGATCTGATGGAGACTTTCCTGGAAGGACCAACTGCCTTAAGTGTGAAACCCATCGAGATGAAATTCCACAACCCAGTTTGGGCATCTTGTCAAAACATTTTGTGATAGAGCAATTTGGAAGGGGAAACCTTTGAGCAAATTGTGGTAGATTGTCCATCATTATAATGACTGAATGAGTGAATTGGCGACATACAGACGATCCCTGAGTCACCCAGTGGCCTGGGTCCATTGAGCCTATCTCATATGGAGATGTGCCAAGGGTGTTACATGTATCGTAGAGGCCATGTAACAAAGTACAGTTAACATCCTGCAAGCTGTGACCTGCTGACTCAATTGATGGTGCTAGTGCAGGAGACTCATCTGTGAAGTCTGTTGTGTGGGGGAAGGCACTCTTCTGAATCGTATCGAGCAGAGCTCCAGTGAATTCCAATTGTTGGGAGGGCTGTAGATGAGATTTCAGGTAATTTATGACGAACCCTAGTAGTTTCAGCACCCGAATGGTCAACTGTGTTGATTCTCTAACTCCTTCCTGAGTGGTACTCTTGATCAGTCAATCATCCAAGTAAGATAAGACAAACATTCCCAGTTTCCGGAGGTAAGCTGCTACTATGAAAATGCGGGGTGCTGAGACTAGGCCAAAGGGCAATACCAGGTACTGGAAGTGTTGTCTCCCCCCCCCCCCCCGGACAAATCTGAGATACTTTCTGTGCGTGGAATGTATCTCTAAATGGATAAACGCATCCTTCAGATCCAGGGAGCATAGCCAATCTCCTTTTTGCAGATAGGGTAGCAGGGTGCCTAAAGAAATCATTCTGAACTTTTCTCTGATGAGATATCTGTTCATATCCTTTAGGTCTAGGATGGGACAGAATCCCTCTGTCTTTTTGGGGATCAGGATATACCTGGAATAAAATTCTCGCCCTGTCTACTCTGGTGGCATGAGCTCGATCACAAGATGTATCAAGAGGATAGTGATTTCTCTTTGAAGTTCCTGATGCAGAGGGTCAATGAAATGAGCCCTTAGAGGCAATTTGGAAGATTGTTGAATAGATGCAATTTATAACTGCTTTGGATAATATGCAAAACCCACCTGTCCAAGGTTACAAGAGACCACTTTTGGGCACAGAGAGTAAGCCTTCCCCCAACAGAAGAGTTTTACATTGTGGTTACTGGAATAGTATCTATGCTTTGAAGGACACAGTCAAAATTCCAGCCCAGGCATGGGCTGAGGAGCAGGCTGGGACTTTCGAGGCTTCTCAAGCCATGTTTGTGGTTGTGGAGCTCGTTTCTGTTGGGAAGTTTGGTGCCTAGGAAAGTACATATGCTTATGAGAGTAATAAGTCTTTTTCTGAGATACCCTGGTACCTCCTGCGGTATGAGGTCAGCTTGGATGTGTACCTTGAGAGATTACAAAGAGCAATGTGCTGCTTTCTCTTTAAAGCCAGGCTTCTCTTCAATTTGTTCTTCAAAGAGATCCTTTCCATGGCACGGCACAATGCATCAGCAAGCTTGTCCTGCACAGATTGTTCTAGGTCTGAGAACTGGAGCCAGGTACGTCTCTGGGTGCCAATACCCATGTAAGTAGCTCTTGATGTCATTTTGAAGGTATCATAGGTCGCCCAGAGCATGAACTTTGAGCAGTCCTTGCCATGACCCACTAGGGAATGATACTAGCTCCAGTTTCTCTGGAGGAAGATACTGGGACAGATCAGCTAGGTCACACATGACGTACTTCTTTGGTTTTATACACCACACTATTTTAAATCAGCGCAGTTTACAGCAAAACAACTCATTACATAGAACAAGTGAACACAACTTAACAGGCATTACAATGAATAGTAGCCATTTATAACAAAGTGAACATTAATCTTTATACTACAACAGGGTGACAACTTGGGTAGAACCTGGGCAACTATTTACAAGATGATTGGAGGACTATGATGTGTAGGTGAGTCTGGGCTATGGTAAGGAGATGGGTCCAGAGTAGACTATGCTACATGTTCAAAGTATAGTTGGAAGAAATGTATGTTTATTGAAACATGCCTATATTACCCCTCTTCTTAAGTCACTTCATTGGCTCACTATCCATTTCCACATCCATTTCAAACTTGTCCTGCTGACCTATAAGTACATTCGCTCTGCAGCTCCTCACTACCATTCTTCTCTTATCTCTCCTTACACCCCCCCCCCCTCGGGAACTCCGCTCTTTTGGCAAATTGCTTCTATCTGTGCCCTTTTCTTCTACTACTGCTAACTCCAGACTTCACTCCTTTCATCTTGCTGCACCTTACGCCTGGAACAAACTACCTGTGTCTATACACCAGGCATCTTCTCTGACTGTTTTCAAATCCAGGCTGAAAACTCACCTCTTTGCTGCTGTTTTTGAATCTTGACTCACCTGATCTCCTTGTTTCTTTATCATTCCCCCTTGTTTTATCCCTGTCTACACCTTCTGTGTTGTCTGTCTTGACTAAATTGTAAGCTCTGATGAGCAAGGATGGTCTCTTACATGTCTGCACAGCACTGCGCATGTCTTGTAGCGCTATACAAATGCTCAGTAGTAGTAGTAGTAGTAGTAATGCAGGCCATAAGCACAGAACTCTGAAAAAACCTTCTCCCAAAGAGTCCAGTGTCTGAGCCTCTCTTCCTGGGGGTACTGAGGAGATAGTCTTGGAACTTTTGGATCTCTTAAGGGCAGATTTGACCTCCAAGGAAATGTGAAGAAGCTGGGGCTTCTGAACTCTATACATGGAGCCAAGCCTTCTACTAACAGGACGTACAGTGAGGGGGAGGGGTGTTCTTCCACATTCTCATTTGCACTCTCTGAAGGATATGGTGCACAGGCACTGTCACCGCTTCTTTAGGGGCTGAAGAGTACTACAGCATCTCTAATTCTTCTGCCCTAGGCTCATCCTCAGCTCCAAAGAAAATGGTATGGCCTTAGCCATATCCTTGACAAAATCTTGGAAGGTCATATCCTCAAGAGGGGACTTGTGCCATTTACGAGGAGAAGGGGGATTTGATGGCAGTTCTGGAGACCTATCTTCCAACAAGTCTTCAGATTTGACATCTGTGTCCCAGTCCTCTGAGTCCGACTCTGAGAAGAAATCAAAATACTTCTAAGTCTCTGCCTGGATCTCTATCCTGACCCTTGGAGGATCAGGAACTCCTTTGGGAGCAATGATGCACAGAAGCTTTTCTAGTTTTAGAGGGGACATCATACCTTGAGAAACTAGAAAGTGAGATTGGCTGGGCAGGCTCCGGTGTCGGGGCTATTCGAAACTCCTCCTTGAGACAAGCAGTGTGTTTCAAGGATCGGTTGGATGGGAGTCAATGTCGATGCAGACACCCTCAAGGCACTGACATGCTGCATTGCAAACAGCATCGTAATCCAATCCTTGAGTACCCTCAGAAGGTGCTTCTCCATGGTTGCCAACTCCAAAGACTGTGGGATCTCAGCAACTTCAGCCAATGTACCTGGGAATCTGTAAGGGGTTATCAGCAGCTTGGTTTCGGTATTCAGTAGGACATCGCTGCTCCTCCAATGTTGAGGAAGATGAGCTCTCCTTCCTTCGAGGCAGCTAAGAGGGGTGCACTCTCGCAGACCTTCATCATTCTCAATGCTATGCCTCAAGGGGCTTCAACATCAATGCATTGCAGTGTACACTTGATACTCGGCATGATCACCCTGCAGTGCCAATGATGATGAAGTCAAATACTTCTCTCATCTTCAGGCAGACATCAATTGAAGGCCGATGTGCAGGGGGGTCTATTGGTGCTCAGCTCTGAGTGGGCACAAGAAATCCTTAATGTTGATGCAACGCCAGCATCCGATGCAGCCTTTGATGCCATTGAGACCAGTGTTGCTGATGCCTCGGAGTTATGAGTGCCAAAAAGTGATTCACACTGCTTCTCTTGACCTTTGAATCCTCTTTTTGTCATCTGCAAGCACAAATTACAAGAAAAGGACCAATGATCGGGTTCCAGGCACTGAAGCTACCAGTTATGGTATCCGTGGCAGATATGGTCCTTGGGCACTGGGAACACTTTTTAAGTCCACTGGCAAGTTTCTGGGGCATATCAGCCGGGAAAACAGCTGCAGTGAAATCAAACGACTCAATTGTAAAAATAGAAGGAGCCACGGCAGGAGCACCAGCACTTAAGGGGACAGAAGTGTCATGGAAAAGAAAAGGAAACTTTAATCGACTGAAAAATATATAACTAAGGAAAAAAGAAGACTGCGACAAGCAGGTGGGAATTGACAAAAAATACCATTGGAGGTGGCAGAGTCTCTGGTGAGAGGATAATTTACCAATAGGTGTGTGGAAACTGCTGAGACGCGTCCGCTGGACTCCACAGAAAAATGAAGATTGACCTAAAATAGCACCACGGTAGCACGCAGAAATATGGTTCGCATGGTAGAGGAAGCTCCCATAAGCTTCAACTAGTAGCTGGGGGGTGTACTCACATGGGATCAGTCGGATGATGTCACCCTTATGTGTGGACTTTATTCCTGCTTGTCCATGGAGAATAAAGCAATATCAAAAAAGGAAATAAAAAGGAATTACAATCATGTCATACATTAATAATACACCACACTAAATGGGAGTCATGGGAAATAATGAAAAGGGGAAATGAAAGGAAAATCTCTGTAGGAAGCTGTGGAGATGGAGGAGCTGGTATGTGCTCACTCTATGGTTCCTCCTACAACCACCTTTGATTCCTCCCTGGATCACAAAAGCTCATTAAGCTAACCAGGGTTGAAAAATACAAACATATTAACTCCTAAAGTACTGTAAGAACATATTTACAAGTACATTTTAAAACAAATCTGGCTCCCAGAGCCAAAACTTGCAGACATATGGCCAAGAAGCCATGCTACATGGCTTGTTTATTTCATGAGAAATCAGGAAAAACCCTAACAAATGACCCTGTGAAAGACCTCAATCATAGCTCTGAAAAGAAGTCTCAATATAGAATCACGATCTGGTTTAAGTGCACATGTAACATCAAATAATAGGTTCCTGTAATGGGAGGGTGATTATCAGATGGAAATTTCAACACCTCCTCCAAATTTCTTCACTATATACAAAAGGAGAAAACACTTAGGAAAATTCAAAAATCTCTAATTTTTCCTTGTCTGGCTCTTCAAAGAATCATTTCTACAATGTAGAATTTCTCTTTTAATCCTGGCCAAAACCATGTCCCTAGTCTCCTTATGATATTTAGCCATTTCATCTAATCTGTTTCCATCTGTCTCAAATGCAGACCTCAAGTCAGATTCAACAGAAAAGGTGCACAAATCACTTTTAAATGCCCTAACCAAATTTTAAAAAAAGATTCCAAAGTTTTGAGGGCATCCCATAGAGTTCATCATGACTATGGCAGGTTTTTCTGCAGCTCATTATAGAAGTACCAAACTTTCCTCCCCATCTCAACTCCCCACAGTACCTCCAAGATCCATGGGCGAGGTTATCATGGGTTGTCCCTCCAGCCTGCAGACCACAGCATCAAAGCTACTGTCCCACAGAACCAGTGAAGCAAGCACTTCCAGGTTGTGGGAGAACTACCTTCTCTTTTGGGCTCAAAAAATCCCATCAGCCTTCATGTGTTTAAAGCTGCTCCACAGGCCAAAGCTCCCATCCCACTCAATCAGGAAATACCACCATATTCTTCCATTGTTTGCTCTTAAACTATACTCATATGGAGGGACCTCATTTGGGCTTCCCTTTCCTCCTCCCTCCCTAAAGGTCAGGTAAAGTGGACTCCAAGCAGCATATCAGGAAAGGACCAGAGACCTCACTCCTCTATAGATGCCATTTTGGCCCCCTTTTTTGGCTCATAAGGCAAAAGTTGTAACCTTGGGAGCCACATTCTTCCTATGCTACCTGCATAAACATCTTGTTTCTTATTGGAATAATCAATATGTTTTTGTTGATCCTGTTCAGTGGGAGAAATTTCTCCTTGACGGGTTAGGGAAACTTAAAGTTTTAACAATGCACTGGTTAAAGAGTGATGTTTCTCACCTTCGGTGGATATAATTGAGGCAAGTAACTTGATGGCTGTTATTGTTTGAGGTAGTTAGTGCCTTTTTTTTATTTCCTTAATTTTCCAGGAATGTTTCCTGTGATGTGGGCTGAATTTGCAATGTTTTTATTTTGTTTGATGGCTATCTTTGTATTAGTATGTGCCATGTGGATGGAATAGATTATGTAATGCAATGCAATGTATTCCTTAAAGTCAATGCTGACTCCTGGCAGCCCAGCAGCCTCTGAGTTTTCTCGGCAAGGAGTGACCAGAAGTATATTGCCAGACCATGGAGGGTAAAATGACTTACCCAATACCAAAAGGAGTACTGTTCTAACCACTAGGCTAAAACTGAAAATAAAAATCTTTCAGAGGTCATCACTAGGAGAGGAGAGAAATGAAGAAGAAAGCAACAGAGGTGGATAACACAGTAGATAAACACATGAGTACTTCAAAATAAATCCACCCGTTTTCCAAGCACTAGGCTTCCAGAAGATAAAGGCTTTTTCTGTCATTGACCGTTATGGTGGTCATAGACAACTGTAAGTGAGGCAGCCATGAGGTAGCTGTAGGTAGCCCTTCCCCCAAGCCATGCTGCAAGCCATGAGGCACTGATCAGCCTGACCCTTCCCCCGCAAGCCATGAGGTAATCAGCCTCCTAAAAGAAAGGCATTGAGATTTCAGTAGGCACCCTTCCCCCACTCCAGGTCAGAGCACAGTATCCCCCAGCCCAGAAACCAACAGACCAGAGCATACCGGTTTGGACAGGTCACCCAGGTACCTCCCCAGGGGCTGCTGATTGGTGGGCAGGAAATACCTGTGGCAAATGGGATTGTAGAATAAGTTTAAAACTGTACTGTATATAAAGCTTTGTAGGACGTCCCTCTGGGTTCAGACCCTTGTGGAGGTTGCTGGTATCTCTGTCTGATCCTGTGCACATTAAAAGAACCTGTTTGCATTCCAGCCTGTCTGAGAGTCTTCCTTCTGCGGGTGAGTGATAGAATAAGAGCTTTTCACAGCGATTGCTGCTACAAATTGGTGCATTGGCCGGGAAATATTAAAAGAAAAGCCTCTCTCATCACACCCACGGTGGGAAGACTTCTGCTTTTGCAGCATCTGGGCCTCCACCAGTCAGGGACCGGCCCCTCCAGGTGATTAACGGTCCTTGGCGCCCCCGGGCCACTTTGTGCTCGGAAGGACACCTTGATTTGTCTGGACAGCTGGTCCCTGCGGTTGAATCCCCGATTGAAAAACCAGCTGGATAGACTGGCATCCAAACTTCCTGTCTGATCAGAGTTCTGGTGAGTACTGCTACCTTACTGTTTGGGGCTAGTTCTGTACTCTATCTGTGAGTCCTGGTAATTTCTGGGAACCTGTAGCAGCCTGATCAACTGCACGAGCAGTCCTAGTACGGGCCTTAGTGGCCCTGAAGCCATTGCTCGTCCTGTATCTGAATCTGAATACCGGTAAAATCTGTATCTGAAACTGCAGTATATCTGAAACTGCAGTAATCTGAGATCCTTTAAAAGCGCTGCCGAAAGAAAAAATGTAACTAAATATAGCACTTGATAAGTTAAACATACCTGAGATAAAGAATAGATCGCTGCTTCTCTTCTTTCCTTTCTGCTTGTGGAGAGTTTTCTGAAGCGTGACTGCAAGGAGAGGGCTCTGATATGCTTCCGTTGTGTTCCGTTTCTAGTTTGTGTTAATTTCTGCTCCGATGTTGAATTCTGCCCTCCATGTGCTCCGGTGTGGATCTACTGCCTTTCCCTGAACCCCCGATGTAGTTTCTGTGCTCCAACGTAAATTTCTGTCCCCCCTCCCATGCTGCCGCTGTGTTAATTTCTGCTCCGATGTGAACTTCTCTCTCCGTTGTACCCCGATGTGAATTTTCTGCCTTTCCCTGCTGTCCCGATGCACCGCTGAGCCCCCCTGCTGACCCGCTGAATTTTCTGCCTTTCCCTGCTGTCCCGATGCACCGCTGAGCCCCCCTGCTGACCCGCTGAATTTTCTGCCTTTCCCATGCTGTCCGATGTTGAATCCATGCTCCCCCGATGTTCCGTTGCTAATCGGTACTGTCCCCATGCCGCCGCTGTGACTTTCTGTTGTCCCCATGCTGCCCGATGTTAATTTCTGCCTCCGCTGAATTTTCTGCCTGCCGCTGTGTTCCCGCCGAATTTCTCTGTCTCCCGGTACTGCTCTGAGCCCCCCCGCTGTGATCCTCTGCGTCCCGGTACTGTCCCGATCCTTCCCGGTGCTGCGCTACGATTTCCTGCCTTTCCCTGCTGGTCCGGTGCACCGCTGAGCCCCTGCTGGTTTTCCTGCCTTTGGGCCTAAATAAATAAAAAAAAAAATGCTAACCTTTTTTGTTTTTCTAATAGATTGAAGTGGTCGTTTTCAGGTCCATCACTTTCTTTTTCTCCATCTGTGGAGTAGAAGGTGAGCCGCTGTGAGGGAGCCCGGTGGGGTGGCAGCCATCTTGAGAGCACGTGTGTGGATTCCCCTGCACCCAGGAGCAGCTAAATCGAGACGCACGTGGAGGCGGCCATCTTGAAAAAACCACGTGTAAGCTACACTGCAATATATTTAAAGTGACTCTGGAGCTCCATCTAGTGGACATTAGCTGTAATTACCACTATTCCCTGTGTTTTAAGTGATCCTGGAGCTCCATCTAGTGGACATTAGCTGTAATTACCACTATTCCCTGTGTTTTAAGTGATCCTGGAGCTCCATCTAGTGGACATTAAAGACTAGCTGTATTTTTTCATACTGCTGTTATCCTTATGGTTAAGTGATTGGACATTTTAAGAATAGTTGGCTTATGTAATATATATATATATATTTTAACTCTTATCTAAACTAAATCTGAGTACATATATATTTTGTAAATTGCCAATACCTATATTGTAAGTTGTATTATTTGTCCTGAGTTAAGACTAGATAGGGTCTGTATTATAAATTGTATGTTTTTCCTGGATTAAGTCTGGATAGGATCTGTATTGTAAATTGCATATTTTTCTCTTACTGTAAATTGCATTTCCCCCGAATTGAGATTAGGCTAGAAGATCTGCTCTACATTGTTTACTGTACTTAGATATTGAACTAGAATTAGAGCATGGGGTCGGGAAAGTCTAAAGAGAAAACGCCCCTACAGTACATGCTTCACCATTTTAAATCTGGATTTAGAGAAGATTATGGGGTACCTCTCTCCGCCTCCAGATTATCTTTTCTATGTGAAAGGGAATGGCCAGCCTTGGTTAAGTTATGGCCTCCCCAGGGGTCCATTGATTTGGCCACTGTGTCCTTGGTCCATCAAATTGTAGCAAAAGAGCACCCTGACCAGTTCCCATATATTGACTCATGGCTGGCCATATGCCAACTCAGACCAAAGTGGCTCCAGCGCTGTCACGAGGATCAGTGTAGAGTAATGGTGGCGGCCATCTGTCGCCAAAAGGGACGGACACCCGCCCCTATCTACCAGGGGCGGGACTCTCCTGATATTCCTCCACGTCCCCTCCCTCTACTTCAACCCCATGTCCCGTCTGCACCACAGCAGGATCCGTTCACAGCTGAAAGGTCAGGACTTCTTGGGGTGGGTGATGCCAGAGTTAGGGAAGGTTCTACAGACTCTGGCCCCTCATCTTCAGACTCCCCTCTCACATTTGGTGCCACCTCCAGTGGCACCATCTCCTCCCCCGAGAGCACAGGGGCAGGGCTAGAATCGTCACCCCCGTTAACCCACCGCCTGCGGTCGAAAAATCTCCAATTACCACTACGACAAGTACAGGGGCTCCCGTATATTGATGCTACTGGAAAGGTGGCAGTGGGACCATCAAGCCTGATTTATGTCCCCTTCTCCACAACGGACCTGCTCAACTGGAAAACCCACTATGCCTCATATACTGAAAAGCCCCAAGAACTGACAGATCTTATGACCAGTATTATGCAAACACACCAGCCTACCTGGTCGGACATTAAGCAATTGCTTGCCACCTTATTCAATACAGAAGAACGGGCGCGCATTGTACGGGCCGCCCTCAAGTGGCTGGAGAAACATCCTGCCCAAGAGGGAGAAGTAAATCCACGGCAGCAGGCAGAGGCAGAATTCCCGAATAAAGACCCCTGCTGGGACCCGAATGACCCTGTTGGAGCAGCATCTCTCACTCGCTTCCGGACTGCACTTCTTGAAGGCCTTAAGAAGGGGGGGCAACGAGCTATGAACATCAGTAAAGTCGCAGAAGTTCTCCAGTTTCCTGACGAAAGTCCGGCGGTATTTTATGAACGTCTGACTGAAGCATACCGATTATATACCCCCCATGATCCAGCGGACCCTGAAAATCTTAAGATGGTGAATAATGCCTTTGTGGCTCAGGCACAAGGTGATATACGGCGGAAGCTGCAGAAACTGGAAGGGTTCGCGGGCATGAATGCAACACAATTGATGGAAGTGGCACAAAAAGTATATGTAAATCGTGACCAGGAGCAGAAGCGAGAGTCGGAGCGCCGGATGAAAAAAAAGGCAGACTTCCTAGCAGCCGCCTTAGCCGAGCGACCACCAGTTCCAGCCTGGGCCAGAGAAGGAAATAGGGGACGAGGACGCGGATATGGGCGGCCGAGGTTTCCCCTAAGCCCCACTCAATGTGCCTACTGCAAAGAGGAGGGACACTGGAAGAATGACTGTCCAAATCATAACACAAGGCGAGGGAGATATCCATCCACGAGGGGTGTAAGAGCACCCGTACAAACCACATGGGAGCAAGATCGGCATGATGCTTTCCCGCCTTCACCGGGACCAGATTTCGAAGGCCTTGCAGCTATAGAACATTATGACTCAGATGACTACTAGGCCAGACCGGGCTCCAAGTTTCTGTTGGGTCCCCAGGAGCCTATGGTCAACATGAATTTAGGGAGAGCGCCCAGAGACCTTTTCTGCAAAACCGCACGTGCCAGTAGGGGGGGACGGACCATCACTCACCAGTTCCTGTATATGCCTGAATGTCCCATACCCTTGCTGGGTCGGGATGTTCTGGCAAAACTCCAGGCCCAAATCTCATTCGGGTCTGATGGCCAGGCTGAGCTCGAAATACCCAGCCTGGACCCAACAGTTTTGGTACTGTCCGTCCCCCGAGAAGAAGAATGGCGGTTATATGAGATCGCAAAGCCACTCTATGAGTCTACAAAGGGCCCAGAGAAGAGCCCCCTTTGAAAGGGGTCGAGACCAACAGGAGGCCTTTGAACATTTGAAAAGGGCATTACTGTCATCGCCAGCCCTGGGCCCTTCGGATGTCACCAAGCCTTTCACCTTCTATGTACACGAAGCAGCAGGAACAGCTTGGGGGTCTTGACCCAACAACTGGGGTCTTGGCCGCGACCAGTCGCCTGCCTGTCTGGACTGCTGGATCCAGTGGCCAAGGGATGGCCACCTTGCCTGAGAGCAATAGCAGCAACAGCCTTGTTGGTGGAAGAGTCTGATAAACTGTCCATGGGCCAAGGCCTTCTAGTCACCGTCCCACATTCAGTCCAAACATTGTTGGAGCATGAAGGAAGTCACTGGTTCACCAGCTCCCGGATGTTGGAATACCAGAGCATGTTATGGGGAAATCCCAGAGTGCAAATAACTACCAGCCAAGCCCTAAACCCTGCTACATTCCTGCCTGTTGGCCCAGGACCACCTGATCACGACTGCCTGGAAGTGATAGATACAGTCTTCTCCAGTTGCCCTGATCTGATAGATGAGCCGCTAAGCAATCCGGATGAGACCTACTACATAGATGGAAGCAGTCTGATGCTGGAGGGCCGCAGGTGTGCGGGGTATGCGGTGGTGGCGATGGAAAGCTCAGCCTTTACCCCCCTGGAATATCCACACAGAAGGCGGAACTCATTGCCCTTACCCATGCCTTAACCCTCGGGGCTACGGCCCCCAGATATTGGCCCAGTCCCAAATACTCCTCTGCGGCTTGCCTCTAGTAATGCAGCCCTCAACCGCCTCTAGCGGTTGAGGTCTTACTTAAAAAGGGGGGAATGAGGCAGCCATGAGGTAGCTGTAGGTAGCCCTTCCCCCAAGCCATGCTGCAAGCCATGAGGCACTGATCAGCCTGACCCTTCCCCCGCAAGCCATGAGGTAATCAGCCTCCTAAAAGAAAGGCATTGAGATTTCAGTAGGCACCCTTCCCCCACTCCAGGTCAGAGCACAGTATCCACAAGAAAAGAAACCAACAGACCAGAGCATACCGGTTTGGACAGGTCACCCAGGTACCTCCCCAGGGGCTGCTGATTGGTGGGCAGGAAATACCTGTGGCAAATGGGATTGTAGAATAAGTTTAAAACTGTACTGTATATAAAGCTTTGTAGGACGTCCCTCTGGGTTCAGACCCTTGTGGAGGTTGCTGGTATCTCTGTCTGATCCTGTGCACATTAAAAGAACCTGTTTGCATTCCAGCCTGTCTGAGAGTCTTCCTTCTGCGGGTGAGTGATAGAATAAGAGCTTTTCACAGCGATTGCTGCTACATAAGCATTCTGAAGCTTGAGGCCGACAAGCAAGCAGCCTCAAAAGCTTTCTTAGCTGACTAGATATGTTAGTTTGAATGCAAATCTCATGTTTGAGTTCTGAGGGAGTAGCAAACCTGTACAGAAAGAACTGATCAGATACAGATGCTCTGCTTCCTAGCCAACCTCCTACATGCATTCTTGTGTTCCTAACCACAACCTTTGACACTGTTCTTTGAAGATTCTTATTGATACAGGAGACAGTTTTCTACTCTCCTGAATTCTGTGCTCTTAAGCGCCTCATCTGGAGTGTAGTAGTCCTTCATTGTCCTCCCTTTGAATTGGGAAGCATCCCCCAGCTGTATTTGCAAGAGGAAAAGAGAACCAAGTATGGTCAGTTTAGCATATCCTCAGTAACAGGCACTGGCTGAACAGTGCGATTATTTCTGTGCCTCAGAACACTTTAAGCACATTATTTCCGACATTTATTTTAAGATGAGTATGCTTAAAGTGTTGCACTACTCATTAAATGCCTTTTTAATATATCAGCTTTCTGGAAACCAGAAAGGGGAGATATGGGTGTAGGATTTAAAATAGGAAACACAATTTTATTTTAGTGGCTACAGCAAGAATTCAGTTTTACACATAGCACCAAGAGTTACTTCACTCTTTAGAGGTAGCAAGTAGGCTTTTTGATCAGTAGGGTCAGGCCTTTACTTCTTTACACAAAATCCTACTTTCCTAAATGTTCCATCTTTGTCTAGCATATCTTCATGCATTAGAGCTAAATGGCTTTCCCAGCCCAGGATTCAGCTCCAACTAAACTAAGCCCTGATGGGCTGCTATGGTAAACATTATGCGGTCAATATTCAAAGGCTTCTAACTGCTTCTTTAAAATGTACAAGAGTTGAATTCTTAAATTTATACTCCTTGTTTCACTAAGATCCTAAATTTAGGAATCTAAAAAGACTGGGTATGACAACAAGGGTGGATTTAGGGCACAGAACAAAGGGGCTGAACATTGATTGGCAGCAACTAATTAAGGTTCCTAAATCTAGGCAAATGAATGACCATCCTAAATTTAAGAATGATCCAATAACAGCCAATATATAAATCCATAACCTACTCAACTTAAATATATAGTGAGCTATTGTATATCAGGAAGAAAATATACTTTTTTCCAATGTCCTCTCATACAGTCAATGCGAATCCAAACCCACTGTGCTTCTTTATACCATAGTGTAATATTTTCACCAATAAAATTACTTATTTTAACATACATCTCAATCATTTTTCTAGTCACACCATCCATCCACTTTTAGGCTCCTAAATTTAGGTGAATCTTCAGCTGAAAACTTAGGAACCTAAGTTTGGATGAAAATAAGGATAAATTTTGGAGCTCAGGTTTCTTGAATGTTGGATTCTATGTATATAAAACAGTGAAGTTCAGGAGCTGATAGTTTTATATCCTGTGGGAAAAGAAAAAGGAAGGTGACATTTTACTTACCAGTTAATGTCCTTTCCTTGAGTTCTGCTAGATCAGTCCAGACAAGTGAATTGTCCTCCCCTACCAACAGAATGGTAGAGACAAAGAAGCAATGAAAAGCCAAGGTTTCAGTGGTATCACGCCCATGCCTCTGCCTCTGCCTCTGCCTCAGCCAAAAGAGTTCCCTTCAGTATTCGTCCCAAAGCATATGGAAGAAATGTGGCAAGCCTCACACAACCTCAGCTTAGGTAACAATGAGTAACGAAACAGAGAAAGCATAAACAGGAAAGTATAAAGAGAAGGCTGTCAGTAGAAGATGAATCTGCAGAACCAAGTATAAAATCATAGCAGACCCAAGGGTACCGCAGCAGAAGAACAGAGTAATACAGTTTCAGGGACAGAACCTAGACTGGGCTAGCAGGACTCAAGGAAAGGCCAGTAACTGGTAAGTAAAATGTCACCTTCCATATCAACCTGCTAGATCAGTTCAGACAAGTGGAATGTACCAAAGCTACAACTCCATTGGGTGGGAAGAAGACACAGCAGCTCGCAAAACCCTTGAGCCAAAGGTCATGTCCACCTGGGCATGGACATCTAAGCAGTAATGCATGACAAGAGTGGAAGGTGATGCTTATGTCATTGCCCAACAAATTTCCACAGGGGATACTGAGCTCCACTCCGCCAATGAGGATGCTTGTGCTCGGGCAGAATGGGTGCACAAGCCCTCCAGAACTGGCTGGTTCCACTATAGATGCACAGAGGCTATGGCCTCCTTAATCCAACACCTCAAAGTCAACTTAGCTGCCACCTTACCCTTGTGCAGGCTGGCAAACAGAACAAAAATATGGTTGGACTTATGAAAGGAATTCACAACCTCCAAGTACTAGAGAAGCACCCGCTGGACGTTCAAAAGGTGAAGATCCTTTTCTTTCCTCCAACAGAGGAGGGGGGCAGGCAAAGCACCTGGTTCACATGAAAGGAAGAAAGTGCCTTAGGCAAGAATGAAGGCACAGGCCGAATAGAAACAGCCTCTTTTGGAAAAGACAGATAAGGATCTTGGCAAGACAGAGGCTGCAGCTCGGAAATCTGCCTTGCGGAGAAAATCATGACCAAGAAGACCGTCTTGAGCATCAAATCATGCTTCAGTGGCTTAAAGGGCGCCACCATCAGGGCCTTGAGCACCAGACCTAAATCCCAGGAAGGGATCACAGAAGAGAAGGGAGGACACAGAGGCTGAACCCCCTGGAGAAAGCACAAGATGTCCGGGTGCAAGGCTAAAGACTTACCAACCACTGGACTTCAGAAACAGGTCAGAACTGCTACCTGAACTTTCAGGGAGCTAAGGGAGAGAGCCTTTTCCAGGTCATCCTGCAGAAAGGCCAGCAGAGATGGCAACTTGGCCGCCTCAGGAGCCAACTGCTGAATGCTGCACCATCACTCAAAAAGGCACCAGGTCCGCACATATGCTTGCTTGGTAGACCACCTCTGGGATCCGAGCAAAATGGAGACCACCACCGGAGGGTAACCTTTATGCCCTAGCCGTCTCCTTTCAAGAGCCAAACTGTAAGTGAGAAGGGAACCGGGTCCTCCAGGACAATCGGTCCTTGACACAATAGGCCTTGAAATGGAGGCAATCAAAGAGGAGGCACCTGCAGAAGCCACATCAGATCGCCGAACCACGCTCTTCTCAGCCAATCTAGTGCCACTAGAACAATCCTGTCTGGGTGGTGCTATATACACCAAAACACACCCCCACCAGGTGTCACAGAAGAAACACGTACCGTAAATGCTGACTTGGCCAAGGCTGGGTCAGGGCATAGACACCCTCGGAACCCATCTTCGTGAGGAGAATGAAATGGCAAGCTTTCGCATTGCAGCAGGTCACCATCAGATCCATTTCAGGGTAATGACAGCAATGCAGAATCAACTGAATTGCCTCCTGACTCAACTCCTACTCTCCAGGATTCAGAGAGTGCCAGCTGAGGAAGTCCACTTCCATATTGTCCACCCCAGCAATGTGCTGAGATGACAAGCCTAGGAGGTTCTTCTCCACCCAGGTAAACTGGAGAGCCATCTCCAGAGCTACCCTGGTATTCCTTGTGTCACCTTGCTGACATAAACCACCACCATGGTGTTGTCAGAAAACACTTGAACCACCCGGCCCTCAACCAGGGGCCAGAAACACAGAAGAGCCAACCTGATGGCCCTCACCTCAAGGTAGCTGATGGACAACACTGCTTCTCTGTGGTTCCAATGGCTCTGGCCATTTATTCTTGGCAATGGGCTCCCCAGCCCAAGAGACTGGCATCCATTGTCAGAAGGATCCAGGAGAAATTGTCCAGTGGCATGCCCTTCCTCAGATGACAGGGCTGCTGCCACTACTGCAGGCTGGTCTTCACCATCAATGGAAGCAGGAGTCTGTGCTCAAACATGGGGACCACCACGCCAGCAAGGACCACTGGAGCGGTCACATGTGAGCACGTGCCCACACAACCATCTCTATGGTCGCAGCCATAAAACAGAGCAGCTGAAGATAATCGCAGACTGTTGGAGCCTGCTGCACACAGAACAGCGCCAGGCATTTTAACAGTCTTTTGGCTTTCTCATCTAGCAGGACAACTCTGCTCACTTGAGTGTTGAAATGTGCTCCCAGAAACTCCAGGGGCTGGGAAGGCAGCAGCTGGCTCTTTCCCCAATTGATCACCCAGCTGAGGCTTTTCAAAAAGGACACCACTTGGGACACCAAGACACTACTGCTAAAGAACAACCAACTAGACCCAACAAAGGAAGAATCCTACCGACCCATCTCCAGTATCCCACTCCTCTCCAAAATAATAGAGAAGGTGACCCAGAGACAGATCCAACTACATATAGATACCGCATCACCACTAGACCCCAGCCAACATGGTTTCAGGGAAGCTCATGGAGTTGAAACTCTTCTGACTTCCCTAATTAATACGCTCATTAGTGGGATTGACAACATCAAGACTGCCTTCACACTAATATTCCTTGACATCTCCGCAGCGTTCAACTCGGTGGACCATGATAAACCCCTATACCGACTCCACGACAAGGGAATCCATGGACTAGCATGGGAATGGTGTAAATCCTACCTTGAAGAACGATGGCAACAAGTTAGGGTTGGAGAAAGTACATCGGAACCCTTCCAACTAAAGCAAGGTGTACCTCAAGGCTCCTCCCTCTCAGCGTTATTGTTCAATATATATATGCAGCCGATCTGCGAAATCACTCGCTCGTATGGTATAGATTGCCTAATTTATGCAGGCGACATGTTGATATTTACACCGATTAATGTCACTCTCCCAGATTATACAGTACTAGTAGAATGCTTCAACGCAATAGCTGACTGGCTCCTCACACAAAATATGCAAATAAATTTCAAAAAGACCGAAGCTCTCATCATCACGAAAAACAAAGAATTCGCACCACCAGCTACCCTAAAAGTACGGGATGCAGAGCTCCCTATCAAGTCCACCATAAAATACCTAGGTGTAACACTGGATCATCGACTGGACTTCAAAGAACACATAAACCGTACAGCAAAAATCATCTACTTCAAGATTAGGACCCTCCGACACCTGTAAAACATGCTCGATCATAACAACTTCCGAACTATATTCCAAGCTATAGTCCTGCCCCATTTGACTACGCAAACATAATACTCCATGGCCTCCCAAATAACACCCTAAATACACTACAACTAGCTATGAATGCTGCCGCCCGTGTCCTATTTGGAGCATCAAGGAGGGAACACTCAACCCCCATCCTAATGGAGCTACACTGGCTCCCTATAAACTGCAGGATTGCATATAAAGTCCTCATCACTACCTTTAAAGCTATTAATAAAATAGCCCCTCCCTCAATCTCATCACTCATCATCCACACCCCTAATATTAGATCAAGAAGATCAGCAGCGTGCAATACCCTATCCATACCGACAGAATTTATAAGATGCACTCATACAACTACAGAAAGAGCATTTGCATACTACGCCCCTAGATGCTGGAACAACCTTCCACTCGCCGTCAGATCAATCACTGACCTCAAGCAATTTAGAAAAGCCCTAAAGCATCACCTGTTCCTTCTACACTTCTACAAACACCACGATCCCTCACAGACTCCCCAATACAATCCAGTCCCACAAGATACGCAGTAATGTTCTCTCTTACGCTGCACATAATGTAAATAATAACCCGTACTGTATATAGTTTATACTTTTATGTACAAAGTTTCCCAATGTTAATTCCTGGTTATTTGCCCTGTTATATGTAAACTCATGACAACTCGTTGCTTATGTGAGTATTTTCGTTCACTGTAAACCGCACTGTTGATAAATAGCGCGGTATAAAAGAACTGTAAAGAAAGAAAGAAAGAAATAAAAGGGCCCAGATGAGCCAGTCATCCAGATATAGATGGACACAGGCTCCGCAGGTGCTACCACCAAGACCATGGAAAATATCCTTAGGATGTGGATAGCCCGAAAGAGAGGGCAGCAAACTGATAGTGAGAGCCAAGCACGGCAAAATGCAGATACTTTTGCTTTATCTACCCAGATCAGGATATGAAAATGTGTCTTGGCCAGATCCAGAGAAGCCAAGAACTCCCCTTGGTGCACATGCTTGAATCATGGCATGCAAGGTTTCCATCCAGAAGCGCAGGATGCTTAAGTGCTCATTGACCCCCATCCTTTTTGGGCACCATGAAATAGATAGAGTATCTGCCCTTGCCCCGCTTGTCCGGGGAGGGAGAGAAGGGCACCACCACCTTTAGGCACAGCAACTTGCCCAAGATAGTCCGCACAGTGACATTTTTGATCATTAACCCACAAGGGGAGATGACAAAAGCATCCGGAATTGGTTCTTTCCATTCCAGGACATAGCCAAACTGAATAATGTTTAGCACCCAAAGATCTTTAGTTGCCAGGGCCCATTCCTCAAAGAAAAGCCGAAGTCTGCCTCCAACCGCAGGGACCAAGAAATTGGCCCCCAAACCTTCATTGCGCAGTCCGGGAGGATCCACTTCTGAAGAGGATCGAGTCCCTGGGCCTATGGGCCCCACAAAAGGGCTGAGTGTGACCTTGAAATCCGAAAGGGGAGAATAGAGGAGGAGGGAGAGGGTGTTGAGGTTGGGTGAGGCAGTTGTACTCTTCCAAATACTTCCAATTTCTGGCTGCTCAACAGGGTAAGAGCATGGAGCTGAACCAATTTTTCCTCCTCCTATGGCTACCAAAAAGACTATAATCTAGTGTAGCCTCCCAAGTCACACTCTAGTGAGATCAAACTTCAGGCTGTCATTGCGAGTTTTTAAAATTAATCTTTTCCTCTCAAATCTTTAGAATTTTCTTCAGAGAGAAGAAAATCCATCCACTATCTGCTGGAGACAAAGAAATACTGAAGGGATCTCTGATGGATGAGGTGAATAGAGACATAGGAGTGATGTCATTGAAACCTGGACTTTTCATTGTTAAGAACATAAGATATGACATACTGGGTCAGACCAAGGTCCATCAAGCCCAGTATCCTGTTTCCAACAGTGGCCAATCTAGGTCATACATACCTAGCAGTTTCCCCAAAAGACACAGGTTCCGCAATGCTTGTACTGGGGTCAAGCACTGATATCCTGGGTCCCTTCTTAATAATGGTTTATGGAACTTTCCTCCAGGAACTTGTCCAAACCTTTTTTAAACCCAGCTACACTAACAGCCTTTACTACATCCTCCGGTAACAAATTCCAGAGTTTGATTACACGTTGAGTGAAAAAATATTTTATTAGTCTTAAATAGTTTACTCTGTAGCTTCATTGCATGTCCCCTAGTCTTTCTATATTCTGATAACGTAAACAATCTATCTACGTTTACCCGTTCCACTCCGTTCATTAATTTATAGACTTCTATCATATCTCCCCTCAGCCATCTCTTTTCCAGGTTAAAGAGCCCTAACCTTTTTAGCCTTTCTTCATAGGAGTATCCTTCCATCCCCTTTACCATTTTGGTGGCTCTTCTCTGAACCTTTTCTAATAACTCTATATCCTTTTTAAGATACGGCGACCAGAATTGCACACAATATTCAAGGTGCGGTCTTCACCATGGAACGATATAGAGGCATTATAATATCTTTTGTTTTATTTTCCATTCCTTACTTATCATACCTAGCATTCTATTGGCTCTCTTGGCTGCCACTGCTCATTAGGCCGAGGGTTTTAACATGTTATCCACAATGACGCCTAAATCTTTTTCCTGGGTGGTGGTTCCTAATGTGGAACCTTGCATTGTGTAACCATAGTTTGGGTTGTTCTTCCCTAGGTGCATAACTTTGCACTTGTCCACATTAAATTTCATCTGCCATTTTGATGCCCAGTCTTCTAATTTATCAAGATCCTCTTGCAATTTTCCACAATCCTCTTGGGTTTTAACAACTTTAAATAGTTTTGTGTCATCTACAAATTTGCTAACCTCAGTCGTTATTCCACTTTCCAGGTCATTTATGAATATGTCAAAAAGCAGCAGACCCAGCACAGATCCCTGGGGTACACCACTATTCACCTTTCTCCATTGGGAAAATTGGCCATTTAGCCCAACCCTCTGCTTTCTATCTTTTAACCAGTTCTTGATCCACAATAGTACACTGCCTCCTATCCCATGACTCTTTAGTTTTGCCAAAAGTCTCTGATGAGGGACCTTGTCAAAGGCTTTCTGAAAGTCCAGATACACTATATCAACTGACTCACCTTTGTCCACCTGTTTATTCACACTTTCAAAAAAACATAACAGATTAGTAAGACAAGATCTTCCTTGTCTAAAGCCATGTTGGCTGTCTCCCATTAAGCCATGACTATCTACATGCTGAGTAATTTTATTCTTTATGATGGTTTATACCATTTTTCCTGGTACTGACATGAGGCTTACCGGTCTGTAGTTTCCCAGATCACCCCTGGAACCCTTTTTAAAAATTGGTGTTACATTGGCGATCCTCCATTCTTCAGGTATTTGAGATTATTTTAATGATAGTTCACAGATTACTAATAGCAGGTCTGCAATCTCATATTTCAGTTCTTTCAACACCCTTGGATGTATACC
The DNA here is from genome assembly GCA_033557465.1 of Ichthyophis bannanicus. Classification (NCBI taxonomy): domain Eukaryota; kingdom Metazoa; phylum Chordata; class Amphibia; order Gymnophiona; family Ichthyophiidae; genus Ichthyophis; species Ichthyophis bannanicus. The sequence goes on from CM066031.1 coordinate 1,765,471,894, forward strand.
ATCCGGCCCAGGTGATTTGTTTTTTTGTCTCCACTAATCTGATGGTAGGGGAACACAATCCACTTGTCTGGACTGATCTAGCAGAATGATATGGAATTAGATTTAGCTCACACCTTTCTCAAAAATTCAAGGCAAGGTACATTCAGGTACAGTATTTTCCCATCCCCAGAGGGCTTACAATCTAAGTTTGTAACTGAGACATTGGAGGATTAAGTGACTTGCCCAAGATCACAAGGAGCAGAAGTAGGATTTAAACCTGGCTTCCCTAGGTCTAGACCACTATTCTAACTATAGGCTACTCTTCCAGTTCCTCAGATTCCAAAGCTGAGCAATTGCTCTTTCAGAAGGGTTAATTTTCAAGTAGCCCAATACCTATGCAATTTTAAACTCAAAAAACAGATCATTTCAGAAAGTCCCCCAGTAGCATTTTTACCTTACAGTAGCCTTAACAGGCAAAGCATTCCAATAGGATTCCTCTTAACCTACTCTGCTCTGTTTTTAGCTGGGGCCACCCCACCCATTTATTCTGCTCAGGTGTCTGGCAGGAGGCTGTTGAGTTTCTCTGGTACACAGTCCAAGCTTATCTCCTTGTATAGTTTTTACTGGTCAGGCATACAGGGACTCCCCTTACCCCACCGCAGTGCTGCATGTATCTTGTTTTTATGCCTGTAGGGGGCTCTGATCAGCACAACAGACCCTTGATATTCTTAGCCTGGTGGGAATGGTAAAAAACATTTTCAGAAACCTTAACCATTCATCTCTTTTAAGAAAAGTGGTAAAGTCTGAGGCAAAATTAGTAATTACCTGCCAGACAATTATTAAAAAAAAATAATTTTGCTAGCATTGATGCCTCAAAGCTGAAATGAAACCAGGTAAAATCATTACTGAGCATCAATAAACCATGAAGACAGCAGAAATGTGCTCTAACAAAAACTCTCGCTGCCAGTGCAATGTGACCTTGTGAGCCTGGGCCAAAATCGTGGTGTGAATAATTAATTTATATTAATTGAAGGCAGCTCACTTATCAGCCACAAGAAGTCTTCACATCTCTCTCAACAGATAGCCTTTGATCCATCATAGCCCATAAAAATGGAAATTGCTTTGCAAATCTGCCAAACTGAGGAGAAGAGATACACTTAAGACACCTACTAAAAGAAGCCCGACTGACAAGCATTTACTTCAAGTACACTCTATTAGCTGTTTGTCATATAAAGTTACATTCAGGCAGCATAGCACAAAAGGAACTTTAGTCCTCAAGCATTAGCACGTTCTTTGGTGGTGAATGAGAAATAGCTTCTGGACTGAAAAACTCTGCAAGAAGACAGTAGTTGTACTTCCTGTATGCCGTATGATCACTTTAACTAGGATTAGAAAACTCAGACTTGCAAAGATCATGATAACTCCATTTCATTGTCTGGAATCGTCACAAGTTACAGTAACTTTCTAGAAGGCTAATTTCAAAAGCATTTATGTGAGTAGATTTGGATTTGAGTTTAAGGTGAGTTACAAACAGATACAGAAGTCATTTCTCTATTCAAATGGACATAATCTGGGTTGTGCCTAAGACATTTTCACATGAAGTGGGAGAGAAGTGGGATTTGAACCCTGGCTTCCCTAACTCGAACCCTATCCCTTTAAACTGACAATATCATAGAATCTATATCTGCCATGTTCATCCCCAGTTTGTTTCCCTCAATCCCAGTTATATACCCATCCCTGTAGATCCAGTTTGATTTATCCTAGTTCTATGTAAAGCAGCACTCACTGTTAATGTTTCCATGTTTCATGTACACTGCTTTGACTATAAGAGAAAGCGGTATATAAACAAATAAATACCCCAGAAGAGTAAAAATGCCAAGCAAACTCGATAATATGATCCTCTGTCTTTTTACTTTCCAGTAACTGTTTTGTGAGTGACTAGGAGACTGTGTTAGAGAAGAAGATTGAGTTTCCCTGCTTCTCATAACTATGAGGGGCTGGGCCGCCGGGCCCCGGTCCCGCGGCCGGCCTTGGTAACCGGGTTCCGGGGCCCGACCTCCTGGCTGGCCGTGCTTGTCGGGGGGGGGGGGAAGGGGAAGGGGGGCGTACTTGATTGGTCCGCGTAGGCGGACACGTGGTTGGCAGCGCGAGCAAGGAGGGCTCGCTGGCCGGCGTTCCCTCTCTTCCTCCTTGCTCGCGCTGGTGAAAAGGTTTGGAGTTGGTCGCTCTCGGGTGCGGGTGGGTTGTTTTTGGCCTACCGGTCTCGTTGTTCGGTCCCCGGTGCTCCGTGGGGGGTGCGTGTCGTCCCCGTGCCTTCCCATCACCACAAAAAGGAAGTAAAGGACACCAAAGCGCTTTCGCTTGGTTGCCTTTCTCCCCGCAGAGTCCAGCGTGGCTGTTGGCTGTGGGGCACGTGGGGGGGTGGTCCGGCCTGTGTGCGGCCTCTTTGCTGGGCGGGCCCCCGACTGGCTTTGGGGCCTTGGGCGCGGCGTTCCCTGCCCATTAACTCGCAGAACGGAACCCCGCAAGCAACCAGGCACATACAAAATAGTTTAAAAAAAAAAAAAAAAAAAAAGAGAGAGGAGGAAATCTTTAAATACCGGGACACCTGCTACTATACAGCGGTGCTGCCTCGGTTGGTTGGGGGGCAGGGCCTTGCCGCCGGGTGCCGTCCTTTGGGCTGAGTGCCCCTTTTTTCTGTTCTCATGGCTCGGTGGGTCCCGCTGCGGGGCGTAGCGAGGGGGGCGAAGGGTGCTGCCCGGGGGCGGGGAGCGCTGCGGCGTGGTGCCCTGCCTGGAGACCGCGGCAGAGCCCGGGCCGCGGCCCCTGCTCCCGGGGGGCCGCCTGCGGCGCGACGGAGCCATGGGCTTAGCGGGGTGCGGCGGACCCGGGGTCGGGGGCCGCTCGGGGGCCCCCGGTGCCCGTGTCTGCGGCGGGTGCCTCCAGGGGTGAACCAGATCCCTCTGTGGGGCCTCTGGTCGAGGGTGCTGCATTGGTGGCGTTGGGGGGCGGCGAGGGGTCGGGCGGCCCGGCCAGCGGCGGCCCCGGGTCTCCGCGGGCCCCTGTTCATGGCCTGCTGCCTACTGCAGCGGAGGGCTGGCCCTCATTTTCACCCCCTCCCCCGGGAGCGGGGGGGCCTTCCCCCTCCCCTTGGTTTTCCCCTCCTGCTACCGGTTTCCTGGGTTCGGCGGGCCCTTGGCCATTCGGAACGGCCTCGTGGGGGGGTGGAGGCCCTTGGGGTGGCTGGGGGGGTTGGTTAGGGGACGTTCGTGGGCCGGCCGGGGGGGCAGCAGCCTGGGAGGCTGGGGGGTTGGGGTCTTCGGCTCGGGTTTGGGGGGCCGGGTCACCCTCCGCTCTCGGTACCCCTGGTGCTCTGGCTGCTTTCTCTTCCCCTTCTCCGCAGGTGCCGTGGACTTCACCGCCTCCCACCTCCATGGCTTCTTCTGGTACGTTGGCTGGTGCGGATCGGGGGGAGTCAGCGGGGGCCTCTGCTGGGCTTGAGGTTCCGGCGCCTGGCGTGGCATCTGACGGTGCTCCTGTCGCCCCCGCTGGGGGGAGTGGTGAGTATGCTGGTGGCGCTGCGGGGGGGGCCTCTGAATCTACACCGGGCTCTGTGGGGGCGGGGAAGGTAGCTGGGAAGCGCAAACGTGCTCGGCGATGCAGGCGTGCATCCTCTTCCTCTTCCTCCTCGTCGTCGTCCTCGACTTCATCGGTCGGTTCCCCGTGGGGGGCGGCAGAGGGCGCCTTGGGTGGGGTCTCCGTTATACAGTGCTCTGAGTTGTGGGAGGCCGTTCCGCGGAAGTTGCGGCGGCGGATCAAGCGCCGGAAATATATTGACATCTTCCGCCTCCTCGATGGTCGGAAGCGCTCGGGTGAGAGCAGGAAAAAACGCAAGGAGGACGAGAAGGCGGGCCGGGTGCGCAAGGTCTCGCGCAACACCCTCAACTGGACCCACGCCTTCTTGCGTTTAGCGAGCGTATGGGGGCATTACTTCCCGGATCAGTACGGGGCCCTGCTCGCCTATGCTGATAATTTTATTTATTTATTTACATTCTCTTATTCTAATATCCTGGCGGCGTCCCAGGCTCACGAGGGTTGGGCTTGGTTAAATTACGACGAGGAGTTTCGGGATCAGATGGAGGAGAATAGCCGCTTGCTGTGGGGAACGAAAGACATCAACCCTATGGTTGACCCAGATGTCCGTCCGGGGTCGTGCTGGGGTATCCGGCGGGGCGGCCAGCAGGGCGGGGCCGGCTCCGGTGCCGGCTAGCGGGTGTTCCTTTCGTGGCCCCGGCTCGGCTTTGCCTCAGCCAAAGGGTGCTGTCGTTGGGGGGGATGTCTGCTGGCGCTTCAACAAGGCGTCCTGCCCATTCCCTGATTGCAAATTCAAGCATGCCTGCTCCTTGTGCGGGGGTGCGCACGCAGCTGCGAAGTGCAGCAGAAAAGGGGTCCCGGGGGCCCCCTCGGCGGGAAAGTAACTCGGGGCGGGCCTTGGCCCATACCCCCGTCCGCGTGGCGGCAATGCGCCCCTGGTTGCTGGCGTACGGGCGTTCCCGTCGGGGGAGGGCGGCGGGTTTGCTTCTGGGCGGGTTTTCCCGGGGTTTCTGCATTCCTGTCCGGGGAGCGCTTGCCAAAGGGGGGTCCCGCAATGCTGCCTCCGTTCGGACTTACGGGGATTTTGTGCGGCGGAAGATTTCCAAGGAGTATGCGTTGGGTCGCATGGCTGGCCCTTTCCTGGTGCCCCCTCTTTCTCCCTTTACGGTCTCGCCATTGGGGGTGGTACCCAAGAAGGAGCCGGGCAAGTTTCGGTTAATACACAACCTCTCTTGCCCTCCAGGCGCTTCGGTCAATGACCGCATACCTCGCGAGCTCTGTACGGTCCATTACTCTTCCTTCGATGCCGCCGTCTCCCTGGTCCGTCGATGCAGGCCTGGTGCCCTTATGGCAAAAGTGGATATTGAATCGGCCTTCCGTCTGTTGCCGGTTCACCCCACGGCCTTCCCTCTGCTGGGGTTTCGCTTCGAGGCGCGGTACTATTTTGATATGTGCATGCCCATGGGCTGTGCCATCTCTTGTGCGTATTTCGAAGCCTTCAGTACGTTCTTGCATTGGGTCGTGGAACAACAGTCGGGGGCTGCTTCCGTGGTGCACTATCTCGATGACTTTCTGTTTGTCGGGCCTGAGCGTGCTCCCACGTGTCCCAATCTCCTCAGTACTTTTCTGCGTGTGGCTGCCGACTTCGGCATCCCCGTCGCATCTGATAAGACGGTCGGACCGGTTACGTGCCTTACTTTTCTCGGTATTAAAATTGACACAGTGGCGATGGTGGTGCGCTTGCCGGCGCAAAAGATCCGTCGCCTTCGGGAATTGGTGGCCTCTATAGGTTCCGCTTCCAAGATTTCCCTCCGTGTCCTCCAGTCGTTGGTCGGACATCTCAATTTTGCTTGCCGTGTCCTCCCCATGGGGCGTCCTTTTACGCGGCGACTCTCCTTGGCGATGGCGGGGCTGCGACTGCCTCATCATCGTATTCGGGTGTCTGCCGGGATGCAGGCGGATCTGCGGGTCTGGGATGCCTTTCTGGCTGGCTTTAATGGGTCCTCTGTCCTGCAGCTGCCGGAGCTCTCGAATCGCGATCTGCAGTTGTTTACTGATGCGGCGGGCGGTTCTGGTTTTGGGGCGTATTGTCATGGGTCCTGGTGTGCTGAGCCCTGGCCGGCGGATTGGGTAAGCTCCGGCCTCACCCGGAACATCACCTTCCTGGAACTTTTTCCCATTGTGGTGGCTCTCTGGGTATGGCCGGACCGCTTGCGGAACCGGCGGGTAGTCTTTTGGTGCGATAACGCGGCAGTGGTTGAGGTCATAAACCGTCAAGCCCCCCGCTGCCCCTGGGTGGCTTCTTTGATGAGGGTGTTGGTGTTGGCCTGCTTGCGCTTGAATGTCACCGCTAGAGCTCGGCACGTGCCTGGTTCCCAGAACTCTATTGCTGACGCTTTGTCCCATTTTCAGTGGGCGCAGTTCCGGCGGCTGGCTCCTCAGGCGGACGAGCTGCCTGCGCTGGTTCCGGAGCATCTCTGGAGAATTGGGATCCTGACCTAATGGTTCTCCGGGCGGCATCGGTGGCTCGTAGTACCTGGGCGGCGTACCGGCGGGGCTACCGTCAGGTGAGTGCTTTTCTGGGCGCGCATGGCTGGTCTGGGGGGGCGGTGTCGGATGGTCTGGTCGGCCGTTTTGTGTTGTGGGCGAAGCAGGAGGGCTGGGCCCGGTCGGCAGTCGCTGGAGCATTGGCGGGCTTCTCTTTCTTTTGTAAGGCTGCTGGTTGGGGAAACCCGCGTGTCTCCTTTTTAGTTGGGCGTCTGCTTGCCGGATAGGCTCACGTACAGCCGGTGGCGCGGGATTGGCGGCTCCCGATATCTCATGAACTGTTGTTGCAGGTTTGTGAGGTTTTACCGCGGGTGGCGGCCTCCGGTTTCGAGGCGGTCTTGTTTCATGCGCTGTTTACTACGGCCTTTTTCGGCGCCTTTCGGGTATCCGAGCTCGTCCCTCGGTCCGCGAGCCGGGGGGCCTTTGGCGGGCTCGACTTCGGGCATGTTCGTGTGGATCCGGTGCGGGTGCAGATTTTCTTATCTCGGTCTAAGACGGACCAGTCCGGAAAAGGGGGTTGGGTCTTGCTCCGTGCTATTCCTCCCTTGTTGTCTTGTCCCGTGCGGGCTTTGGGTGCGTACGTGCAACAGCGACCGGGGGCGCGGGGTCAATTCTTCATTCACGCGGACAGCAGGCCAGCGACCCAGTATCAGTTCACGGCGGTGCTACGGTTGGTTTTGCGCGCCTTGGGTTGCCCCGAACAGAGTTACGCTTCGCACTCCTTTCGGATTGGGGCGGCGACTAGCGCGGCGGCCGCGGGTCTGGACTCGCGGGTCATTCAGCGCATTGGCAGATGGCGGTCGGGGGCTTATGCTGGGTATGTTCGCCCACCGGCCTCCGGGGGGGCCGCCTAGTTCCTTGGGTACTCTGCCCGGAAAAAGGGGGGGGGGGTAGGGCGGGGCAGGGGGGGTACTAATGCTTTTCTCCCTGTTGCAGAATTGCTTGCTGGTGGCGGTCTGCTCTTTTCTGATTGCAGGTGGTGTGTCCGGTGGGGACTGGTGGATCATCGGGCACTCTTTCGTCTACTGGGCAGAGCGTCGAGCGGCTGTTCGGCCGTTGGGGGTTCATCTTGGTCTTGCTGGGAGAGGAGTGCGCCTGTGCTGGATGGGCCGCCGCGGTATGCACTGGGGACAGCTCCTGGACCACGTCCATGCAGTATTCGGACGGCGGCAGCGGCCAGTCGGGCTGCTGCTTCACCTGGGGGGCAATGACGTTGCTGGCTGGGCTCGCCTGCAGCTCATTCTGACGATTTCGGATGACATTGCCCGGCTGCGGGAGGTCATCCCAGGGGTGGCCATCATTTGGTCGGACATTGTTCCTCGTCCTTCCTGCTGGACCCAACGGCGTTGGTCGAGGGGTTTGTGCAAGCTCAACCGTCAGATTGGGCGTTGGGTGCAGCGGTCGGGTGGGATACATTTTTCGACACCCGTGGGCTGATGTCGCTTGTGCTGGGCTTTACCGACTCGATGGGGTTCACTTTGCTCCGTGGGGCAAGACCTGCTTCTCAATGATTGGCAGGAGGCATTGGAGTCTTGGTGCTGGTCGCAGCTTTCTTTGGTGGGGGCGGCTCTAGGATAGCGAGCTACCTAGTGCCGGTGGCGGGGTAGCGAGCTGGTGCTCGTGGACCCAGTGCCTCAGTGCAGCCGTATGCCGCCTTCCAGGTGAGCGGCATGGCTCGTCAGGTTGGGGGAGACGTCCCGGATGGGGTCTCCACCCGGAAATAGGAACCCCCTCAGCCGGCCTTTGCTATAACGGCTAGGCAGGCGCGGGGGGGGGTCACGGGGGGGTGGTGTGGATGGTGCTCCACTTTGCTACTAACGGCTGGTGGGGGGCACCATCCGGATGAGGGGGGGGGGGGTTATGCGGTTTTTTTTGTTACTGTTTTGGATTACAAATTGGGCCCGTGTTGGGCCGGTGTTTACAGTCAATAAAGCTGTGACCAAGCAATGTTTGCACCATACCCTGATGTCTGTGCGGTTTGTCTTGGGGGGGGTTGGGGGGGAGTGGGGGGGGACGGGACGGTGGAAGGGGTGAGAAAAAGAAGGGAGGTGGGGGGGAGAGGGTTGGGGGATGGGTACAGGCCGGGTTGGGCATCCGGATACCTCGGTTATGAGGGGCTGGGCCGCCGGGCCCCGGTCCCGCGGCCGGCCTTGGTAACCGGGTTCCGGGGCCCGACCTCCTGGCTGGCCGTGCTTGTCGGGGGGGGGGGGGAAGGGGAAGGGGGGCGTACTTGATTGGTCCGCGTAGGCGGACACGTGGTTGGCAGCGCAAGCAAGGAGGGCTCGCTGGCCGGCATTCCCTCTCTTCCTCCTTGCTCGCGCTGGTGAAAAGGTTTCCCTCCCTCCCTCCCTTTGTTTGCGGGGGTGGGGAGAGGTGGATGTCGTTGCAGCTGGGGGGGGGGATTGCCCATTTTGGGCCGGGTGAGCGGGGTAGCGAGCTGGTGCTCATGGACCCGGTGCCTCAGTGCAGCCGTATGCCGCCTTCCAGGTGAGCGGCATGGCTCATCAGCTTGGGGGAGACGTCCCGGATGGGGTCTCCACCCGGAAATAGGAACCCCCTCAGCCGGCCTTTGCTATAACGGCTAGGCAGGCGCGGGGGGGGTCACGGGGGGGGTGTGGATGGTGCTCCACTTTGCTACTAACGGCTGGTGGGGGGCACCATCCGGATGAGGTGGGGGGTTATGCGGTTATTTTTGTTACTGTTTTGGATTACAAATTGGCCCGTGTTGGGCCGGTGTTTACAGTCAATAAAGCTGCGACCAAGCAATGTTTGCACCATACCCTGATGTCTGTGCGGTTTGTCTTGGGGGGGGGGTGGGGGGGAGTGGGGGACGGGACGGGGGAAGGGGTAAGAAAAAGAAGGGAGGGGGGGGGGGACAGGGGTGGGGGAGGGGTACAGGCCGGGTTGGGCATCCGGATACCTCGGTTACTGTTCTAATCACTAGGCTTCTTCCCAGTGGCTAAAAGTATACACTGGTTCCATTATATGCATATTTTAAGAAAGGCTTCCTGCAGGTGTTTGGTCATGAGAGAATAGCAGCACATAGGTATATTCAAATTTCAAATGTATATGCACTATTTCCCCCCCTGCACCACACAATGAAAAAGCAGGTGCAAAGTAGATGAATGCTTTTAGCATGATGTACTTTGCAATTCCTAATTTTTAGAGAAATAATGCATTTAGTTTGTAACTGTGCAGACTATTTGGAAAGTGCCCTCCTTCCCCCTTCCTCCCCACCCCTCCCAATGTATAACTGCAGCTGCTGAGTTAGTGAGAGTTCAATGGATATTATTGTGGGGATGCACATCTTAGAAATATATGCTAGAAATAAATACATAGATCAGCAAGTCAAACCAAATTGTTTCTGGCAAGTTTCACCATGATGCACAATAGTTATTTGATTGAACAAATGGCTTGAATAAGCCCTAAGATGTCTACACTTTTAAAAGCTGAAAATATTACATTAAGATGAGCATAGAACTATAGACACATGGATTTACAGTACGTTTCTTATGACTTTATAAGTATTGTATCATGTCTCACATCTGAAGGATTGCTGAGAGAACAGCTGCTACTACTGCTGGGAAGGAACCTGCACTTATAAATACTAAACTGCTGGGAAATTTTCAAAACTTTAGGGGGGGAGTGAATGCTTTGGTATAAACTGATAAAATCCGTATCTATTTAAAATTCTGTTTAAGTCAGTTAGAGCTAACTTTGAGTTTGTCTCATTTGCCCCCCCAGCACAATCTTTGATTTATACAAGCATAGTATCTTAAACTATTTAAGAGAAAGAAGGTATTGTATTCACTTTCAGGTTTAACTAGTTATTTTCATACAAGTTATTAGGCCTTAGGAATAGATTAATTAGATCCCTACAGTTCATCTTGAGCTAAACATCATACAAAGTCCCTTAAACTTATTAGGTATATTTGTACTGGTTCAAGAATCCCTATTCCACCTAGCAACTTTAAATAACTCAACAAATTTAAATAGCTAAAGAAATAATTAAAAATAAGATACAGATAGGCGGCCAGCAGTGAGATAGGAGCTATTGAGTCCTTAGCACAGAGTGTCACATGTATGATTATCTCCCAGTTGGTCAGACGTCTTGTGTGTCCACTAGGTGCAAAGAGCTCCTTGCTCTCAGTGAACGAGTCCAGTCCCTGGAGCCTAGAGAAGACTTGGAGGAGCTAAGGTATACAGAAAGGTATAAAAGATGACACCTTCAGAGACATAATAGAGAAGTCCAACTTCTAGCCTGTTGCTATGGAGGAAAGAGGTCATTGGTGTGCCAGGAAATGATTCTGTTGCTAGGACCTGTTCTCCAAGAGAAGTAATACCCTTTTGTACCAAGGAAGTGAGTCCAGGGCCATGAGCTCATGAGGGAAGGGTTAGGATGGCTGTTATAGTTGGCAATTCAATCATTAGGTATGTAGAATGCTGGGTGGCTGTGGACACAAGGATTGCCTTGAAACTTGTCTGCTGGTGCAAGGGTGGTGGATCTCACGTCCAACAAGATAAAGTGTTAGATAGTGCTGAAGAGTAGCCTTCTATCTTGGTACCTGTTGGTGCCATGGCATAGGACAATGTAGGAAGGTTCTGGAAGCCAAATTTAGGCTTTGAGGTAGAAATCTGAAATCCAGAATTTCCAGGGTAGCATTCTCAGACATGCCTCCCATATAACACACGGACCCAAGAAGCACGCAGAGCTCCAGCGCCTCAATGCATGGATGAGATGACTGTGCAAGGAAGGTGTTTTTAATTTTGTTAGGAACTGGGCAACGTTCTGTGAAAAGTGTGAGCTTTGTTCTGAAAGGATTGGGCTCTAGCTCTACCTTAACCAGGGTGGAACCAGCTGCTGACATGGACCTTTACAAAAAAAAGGAGATAGAGCGAACGTTTTTTAAACTAAGAAAAACAGGGGTGAAACAGATCATCGCCCAAGAGCATATGGATCATAATGATGTATCTTTGAAGGATACTATCAATACAGGAAAGATAGGGCTCATAATATAGAGGTTCCATTTAAAGGTAAAAGTAACCCAGATGGCCTTTAAGTAATTAGCAGAGTTTGAAGGATCCCAAAATTAACCCATCACTGATAACCAGATTTTTAATATAAACAAAATACAAACTTTTGAAACTACTTGTATAGCAATGCCCCATGTTTAAAAAATTAAGATGGGAGAGTTAGAATATATAGCACTGAATGAAAGGTTACATATAATTGGCCTATAATAAAAGCCCTGGTGGAAGGAGAACCACCAATGTGACATTGATACATGGGTACAAAACTTATATGGCAATGATAGGGTAGATCAAATTGGTGGAAAGTGTTTCGCATTATAATCGTTTAAGAAGTCAGTGAGTCAAAAAGGATAAACAGTTTTGCAGGAAACAAAATACCCTGTAGAATCTCTATTAATAGAAATTCTATGTAAAAAGGGAGAAGGGAAATGGCAATGGGGGTAGAGTATTGTCCACATGGCCAGAGCAAAAACAGCTGTATGATGGAAATCCTTTAAAAAAGAAATTAGGAAAGCAAACGGTAAAGCTACAACATTATTGTATTTATTTATTTATTTTATTTTATTAACAATTCTTATATACCGCACTCTTAGCCCATCAGCGCGGTGTTTACATTGAACAGGAACATCCGACACAATATACATTTGTCTGGTCATTACATTTAACAGGGAGTAGACACTTGGAGAAAACACGGGTAACTATATACAATGGTGCTAATAATGGATGATTTTTTCAATTACCCTGATATTGATTTTGATCAATGTTGCATTAAGACCATTCTAGGGAGATAAAATTTCTAGATAAAATGATTGCTTCTTTGAGCAGCTCATTCAGGAATTAACACGAAGAGAAAGCTATTTGACACACAGAAAATCTGGATAAACAGCCTAACGCCCCCCACAAGCCATTACCATTCCCCTAACCCGCCTAACAGCCTACTTGTAGTTCCTAGCCCCCCCCCCCATAGCCCATTACCTGTTGTAACACCCTCCACATCAGCCCAGTACCTGTCCTAATCCCCCCATCATCCCACTTGGAGTCGTAACCTCCCCATAAGCCCATTACCTGTTGTAACCCCCCCCATGAGACCCCTTCCCATTCCTAATGCCCCCAACAGCCCATTTTACTCCGTCGCTAACGCACCCCACAGACCCTTTCCAGTTTTAGCCCACCGGCCCCATACCCTTTTAGTTTACCAGTCCTAATCCCCCCCCATCAGCCACCACTTGTAGTCGTAGCCCCCCATAGCCCATTACTTGAGTCATAACTTCCCCCCCATCAGCCCATTTCCAGTCGTAGGCCCTCCATAGCGTCCTATTAAACCTGTCCTAGAACCCCCCATCCGAGAGCCTCCATTCACAGTCGTAATCCCCCCCCCATCTTAGCACCACTTCCAGTCCGAAACCCCTATAGCCCATTACCATTCCTACCCCCCCCCCCCCCCCTCATCCCATTTACAGTCCCTTACCACCCCTCCTCCGTCCCCATCCGCCAATTTCACAGTCCTTACCCCCTCCCTCCCTCTCTCCCTCCCCATCAGCCCATTTAACAGTCCGCTTACCACCCCCCTCCCTCTCCCCCCCATCACAGGCCCATTTACAGTCCATTACACCCCCTCCCTCCTCCCAGAGGGGACCCCCCCATCAGCCCATTACAGTCCAGTTCCTCTCCCCCTTCCCATCCCTCCCCATCAGCCCATTTAACAGTCGCTTACACACTCCCCTCGACCTCCCTCTCCCTCCCATGCATCCATTTACAGTCCTTACAAACCCTCCCCTTCCCTCCCCAATCAGCCCATTTTGACAGTCTTACCCCCCCCCCATTTACAGTCATTACAGACCTTACCCCCCCTCCCACCCTCCCCACGCAGCCCAATTTACAGT